>JAIEZT010000198.1:16294216-16493282 GCA_019594935.1 Periophthalmus modestus | reverse complement strand
CATTCTGTTACTACAGATACAAATTATCTCCACTACCCATACGGTCACTGAAGGTTCCGTTGGTTCCTGTAAAAGAAAAGATATTCACCAGGGGGACGTGCAGTCATCACAGAGCAAAAAAATAATCAAAGGGTTTTATTATCCAATGATTGGCTATAAAGTTATTTTATTAACTTGCACTTTTCAAACTCAAAAATCGCGAATGTTACATTTACCGTTGCAATACTGACTCAGCAGGCAAGGGATTTTCAATGGGATTGGCATCGTAATCATGCCAACAATAAGTTAGAATATTTTGACTCAAGGGGACCCGCTTTTGTCGAAACTCCAGATTACTTGCACATGTCACAGAATTCACACTTTTGCTTTGTGATTTCAATTTTTCGGCAAACCGCCTTAACCAGTTGGCTACAACGATAGTGGCCTCTCCAATCAGAGAGGACAGTTGACCATTCTGGAGTAATATACTGTCTCTCTAGGGTTTTGGCCGAGTCGCACTGTGAGTTGATATCTGTGTAATCCCTCAGTCGTCCGGGTCTGATCCATCGCAAAAGACAAAGTTTAAATCTGTCACTGGACAAATCGTTGTAGGAGTGAAGACGTTATTCTCAGTTCTCTTGCGAGTGGATGTCACTGACAACATGTTAAACCACTTTACAAATGTGAGGAAAACTTCACCAAAAGACACTTCTGCTTTTAGAAAGGTGCATCTTTGTGGTGTCAGTTGATCTAACGCTATCTTCTATTAAGACGTTAAGTGTAAACATAACAACAAAATTTAAATTGTTGTAAGGACGAACTAATTATTTTTAGGTGTAGATTATTTCAGTCAGTGTCGTTATTTAAATATTAGGTTCCAAAATTAGCATTAGCATTCGCCGACCATACAAAGACATATTTGTAAACACAGTATCCTTCTGTGAAGTTTTTCTTGCATTTGTAAAGTGTTTTAACAGCATAGAGTCTGTAATAGGACTGTAAAAGAAGGGGATCAGTGAGTGTGACTTCACCCACAGCGTTGAGGTCCAGTCAAATGAAGCTCGTCGAGGTTAGTGGTCATAGCGGCCAATATAGAGCCGAATTCCATATTTGGAAATTCTGGCTGCAAATATCATAGCAACCAAAGAGCCAATCCGGAGCCAGACTATTGAAGGTAACATCCCTTCCCACTCGCACCGCTGGTTTAGCAGGAAGTGGGCGCTTGGCAACACTGACAATTAAACCTGTTGCTAACACTAGTGGGAGTGATCTTGGGTAAATAAGGCGCCTGATTTGTCTATTTATTAATGTTCATATCTTTGATTTGCGAACAGCAGCAGTTACAGAGAGGGAGTGACAGTTTTTTCACTACATAGAGGAGCTAGAGTGGATGGAGCTAGAGTGGATGGAGCCATCAACCTGTTATGCTCACTTCCTATTTGTAATACAGCGGCCTTCAGGTTAGCTATGTCCATTTATATTTACAGTTTATGGTTGTCAGTGACATGTTTATTTGTTAGTTTAACATTGCAACATTGCATTGAAATAACTGTCTGATGAATGTCTTATTCACACAAACACTATTTTTCTGCGGGTTTCCTTCGCTTGTGGAAGCTTTTTGTATCAGTTATTTTTTGTAAAGGTTGTAAAGAAGGGGTACAGTGTAGAGATTTGTGGAGATCCACCCACAGAAGAGACGCACAAGATGAGTCTCAAAAAACTTAGCTCACAGGGAGCGTAAAATGTGATTATGCAGCTGCAACTACCAGCGTTATACCACCATCCACAGAGCACATCCTTCAGTCATGGTTCGGAGCATGGCAAAAGTTGAAGTATAAGTCACACATTGCAGTAGCTGTGGCAGTGCTGACATGACTCACCTGTAGCACTTCCCTCTGTAAATACAACCTAGAATCCCCACAAATATGATCATGAAGGCTGTTAAGGATGAGCCAAATGTGGACATGACCAAGAACTTGTAGTTGTCGTGATGAGTTTTTGTTCATTCCCTGGAATTAATGCAGACTCTAAAACAACAAACACCATTGTTAATTTTCATTTAAATTAACTGTTAAGTGTTTGTTTGTGCTGATGTCCTACCCTCTTGAACAGTAACACTGAGGTGAAATTTTTTAAAATCTCTTCTTCACTGGCACATTCACAGTAGTATGTTCCACTGTCTGCTGGTGTTAAGTTCATCAGACGGAGGAACACGGTATAATTTTGTGTCATTAGTGAAATCCTGGAGTCACATTCGGTTTCATTCCTCCATCCAGGTACATAGTTTAATTACACATTTCTCTGTTTTCTTCTTTTTTCAATTAGGCAATTTACAGCTTCAATAAAATTCTCTGTTTCATTGTGCAGAGTGGAGTCATGTCGACTTCTGTCCCAATGTGCTTTTCCCTAAACACTGCAACATTAGACATAATTAGATAACACATAGATATCCAACATATCAATAAAAGATCTATTGATTTACCTCCTGAGTACTTGTAACAGAGGCTTTGTCGGAATAGAAACAGTAGAAAACACAAAATGTCTCTGCACAGGTCCATATCGCTCGCCCTGTGTTTGATGGGACTAGAACAGAAACTCACACTGAGAGTAGGAAGTGGTACTATACATGTTACATAAAATTTTTTTGTAGGTGTTTGTCTTCTAAAGAGCAGTGTTAAAGAGGCACACATGTTCTCACAATATCCAACTGTTTAATATTTATTTTTATATATTTCAATATTTTGTACAAAGATTTTATATTGGCCAGTATTAAATGACCTTGTCTTGCAAAAGTTTTAGAAAAGTTACAGTAGTTGCTAATCAGTTACAATTTATTTAAATAAATGCTCCATTTTGAAGTCTTATCAGTCGAGTTTCACAAGTTTTAAATGACATATTCACAGCCCTGGATGACAAATAAGATTGGGTAGCTCTGTTTATTGATTTAACTAAAGCTTTTGATTCAGTAGATCATAAAATCATTTTGACAGTGCTACATATAATCAATTCTAAAATTATCTTTCAAACAGAATTCAGGCAGTATTAGCTGATGGGTTTTTTAAAAACAAATTAAGCAAAGGAGTACCCCGAGGCTCAATGCTGGGCCCGCTTCTTTTGACTGTATTATTAATTCCAGTGGTTGCAATTTAAGAGAAAGCCTCATACATTTAAATGCAGATGATGCTGTTTTGAATGAAAGTGCTCCCTTTGCTGATCAGGTGATTTTAAAATTGCAGATTGTAGAAGATTTTAATGAAATCCAAAAGTCCCCCATAATCTTAAATTATCATTGAATGCAAATAAAATTAGGTATATGATTTTAAAGACAACAAGAAACATTTAAGTGATGTGCAAGCAAAACATTTTAGTTTGATGAAAACATATCCTTTAAAATACATATCTCGGAATTATGTAAACAGTTTAAAATCAAAATTATGCTGTTATTATAGAAACAAATCTTGTATCTCATTGGATTAGATTGTCTTGCCTCTAAAATATAGCGACAATGTTGTTCATTTTAATTCCTCAAAATGTATACAAATGATGAACAAATGCGTACTCCATAAAACACACCAGTCATTACTGATCTGTTAAACTATAAAAGCCACATGCAAAAAAAACTTATTTCTATTATTTGATAGTTATTCACTAGTTGGTTGAGAATCACACATCATGTTCAGATATGTTCTCATATGGTATTTCATCATAGATTTGCTGTAAGCCTGAAACTTCCGCTGACTCCTGGACCCTGACTGTGTGGTAGAGGTCATCTGTGGGCTCCTGAAGGGCTGCATATGTGTCCATTTCAGGTCGGTCCTTTTCCTCTCCTCTCTTTAAAACACCAACACCAGTTATTTAGACAATTATGTTCATTGTTGTTACTACAGATACAATAATCTCCACATACCCATATCGTCACTGAAGGTTCAGTTTGTTCCCTGTAAAAGAAAATAAGATATTTCACATGTGATTGGCATCGTCCTGAATAGTGTGTTATTGGCATTAGGCGATGGGCCCAGAGCGTCTATCTGCTTTATTCATGAAAACAGGTCTCCATCGAGGGAGGACACATAATTCAACATATAAGTAGAATATATTTGACTCCATGGGGACCCATTTTGTCGACACTCCAGATTCTTGCACATTTTCACAAAATTCACAGTATTATCTTCTCAATTTTTCAAGCAAATGGCTATGAACCAACTGGCTCCATGATCGCTGGCTCTTTCCAATCAGAGCGACAGTCGACACGACCATTTCTGGCGTAAAGTAATGTCTATGAGGTTTTTGCAGAAAAATCTCTAAATCCTGACAGATCAGGCAGTGAACAGGGAGCTGCAGGTGGGTCAGGGGTCAGAGGTTAGAATCAGGCAGTGGACAGGGAGATGCGGGTGGATGTCACTGACAATATGTTAAACAACAAATGTGAAGAAAACTTCACCAAAGGACACTTCTGCTTTTAGACGGCAACATGAAATTTGTTGTAAGGACTTATTTTTTATTTTAAGGACTTATTTCAGTCAGTGGCATTATTGAAATATTTATTTGCTCCGAATCGAGCATTAGCATTAGCATTAGCCAAACATACAAAGACGTATATTTGAAAACACAGAAGTGTTAGTAAAGTTAGTAAAGTGTTAAACATGTCAGCAGAGACTGTATAAAGAAGTGAACTCAATGAGCGTGACGTCACCCACAGCGTTGGGTCAAATTAAGCTCATCGAGGCTAGTGGCCAATTTGAAGCCGCTGGAGCCAGGCTGTTTGGAGGTAATGCCACTTCCACTCGCACCGCTGGTTCAGCAGGGGAGAGGGCGCGCTGGCAATGCTGTCAATCAAACCTGTTGCTAACACTAGTGGGAGTGATCTTGGGTTAATAAGGCGCCTGATTTGTCTGTTTATTAATGTTCATATCTTGATTTGCAAACAGCAGCAGTTACAGAGAGGGAGTGACAGTTTTTCAATACATAGAGGAGCTAGAGTGTGGATGGAGCCATAAGCGCTGCCATGCTCACTTCCTTTTTTGGAACACGGCGGCTAGCAGGTTAGCTATGTCCATTTATATTTACAGTTTATGGTTGTCAGTGACATGTTTATAGATTAGTTTAACATTGCCTGAAATGACAGTCTTAACATCCCACACAACTTATTCTGCTGGATTATTGTGTTTGTAAAGTTGCTGTGAAAGATGTGAACGATTTATTTACAATAGAGACGCACAAATACGACTCTCAAAAAACTTAGCTCACAGGGAGCGTAAAATGTGATTATGCAGCTGCAACTACCAGCGTTATACCACCATCCACAGAGCATGTCTTCAGTCATGGTTCGGAGCATGGCAAAAGTTGAAGTATAAGTCACACATTGCAGTAGCTGTGGCAGTGCTGACATGACTCACCTGTAGCACTTCCCTCTGTAAATACAACCTAGAATCCCCACAAATATGATCATGAAGGCTGTTAAGGATGAGCCAAATGTGGACATGACCAAGAACTTGTAGTTGTCGTATGAGTTGTTTTGTTCATTCACTGGAATTAATGCAGACTCTAAAACACAAACACCATTGTTAATTTTCATTTAAATTAACTGTTAAGTGTTTGTGCTGATGTCCTACCTTTAACAGTGACATTGAGGTGAAGTTTTAATCTGTCCTCCTCTTTTTACATGAACAGTAGTACACTCCACTGTCAGCTGGTGTTAAGGTCCATCAGGCGGAGAAACACGGTATAATTTTGTGTCATTAGTGAAATCCTGGAGTCACATTCAGCTTCATTCCTCCATCCAGGTACATAGTTTAATTTACACATCTCTCCATTTTCTTTTTCAATTAGGCAGTGTACAGCTACGATGATATTCTGTGTATCATTGGTGCAGAGTGGAGTCATGTCTACCTCTGTCCCAATGTGCTTTTCCAAAAACACTGTAACATTAGAAATAATTACATAATAGATAAGATTTTCAACTGTAAAAGATCTGGTTGGGTTACCTTCTGGGCTGGTGTAACACAGGGTTTGTTGGAGTAGTAGAAAGAGTAGAAAACATAATGTGCCTCTGCACAGGTCCATAATCCTCGATCAGTGATGTCAGTCAGACAAAGTTGTTCATTTGCAGCTCTACAAAAGTGACAGTAATTGAAGTTAAATTATATTCAGTAACAGTAATTGAAGTTATATTTGATCACAGACAGTCAAAGGCAGGTCTTGACTGTAGCACCTACCATGAATACATGAAAGGAAGTTATGACCTCAGAAAAGCACCGCTGTGGGTTTTTTTTTTTTTTCGAGAACTGTGTTTAAAATGTAGCCATTCTACATACATGCACTTGAAACCAGAAAGGTTACTTACTTAAACTTTTCCTATTTTAGGTTAATTAAAATGACCAAAATTATGTCTATTTGCTAAATGCCAAAATAATGAGAGAAGGACTTTTTTTTTAATACATTTTTTCATGACTTTCTTCAAAGTTAGTTTAAGTTTACATACAGTAATATTACTCTGCATTTAAACAGTTTGGTAAAACCCAGATGATGATGTCATGTCTTTGGAAGCTTCTGAAGGTTTATTCATAACATTTGAGTTAATTAGAGACAAACCTGTGGGATGTATCTGAGGGCACGTCTGTGCTTCTGAAACTTCTCAAGAAACTCATGAAATATTGTTTAAAAAACAAAATTTTGCTGAAACGTCTTGAAAGATTTTTTGATATCTAATCTGATCTTATTTATTAAAGTTTTAACTCCAAAACATTTATTTTAATAGACTCCTTTTTTAGACCAAAGTTTAGTTTGTTTTCATCCCTGACAGTTTGATCTGCTCACTAGCGCTCTTCCTCAGAGTGGTCAGGCAGAACGACGGTGTCATCTGCTGTTCGGGAATATACACCGGGAGGAGGGGGCCATTTTCCTCTCACACACTTGGGATACTGTCCTGAAGAAGTCGGACTGCAGGTGGCGCTGTTGTCCTGCCTCCACTGGTAGGAAGACGGCACCAAAACCTGTTTAAATCATCTGACACGTCACAGCAGCATCACATATTCTCGTTCTTTAATATTACAATCTACAACTGTAATGGCACTGTCTGTGTCGTTGATGATAGGAGTTAGGTCTGATTCTGTCCCCAAAGTGCTTTCCCAGTACATCACATATACGGTAAATACTTTGAACTACTTTGAAGTAGAAAAAAGCATGTCCATTGTACCGTCTATGACCTGTATTTGACACAGGACAAGAATAGCAACTCACACTATACTGTAGAAAATATTACACCACTAATTTTACATAACGAAATAAACATCTGCAAGTTTAGATAAGAGAGATTTCAATAATTTAAGAGTTTATAATTCAAAATATGGTTTCACATATTCATTTACCAGAGAATAACTGTTACTTTGGATTATCAGTGTGGGATTATTTTAAACAGTTTATACTTTTTGAAGTGTACAGAAGTGGTGGAAACTGCGTATTATATTTGTCTGTTGCAGAGTTAGTCTGAGCAGTTTGACCTTCTGAATACGTCTCAAATTATGTGTCACTGTTGTGGTTCTTCTTTCAAACCCTTGAGAGTCGACTGCGTATAGAAACTTTGTTCTTTGTAACTTTTGTGGTGGAGGCCCGTCACCTGCTCGTCCCCACATGCATTTTACTCTGCCTTGAATTTTAAACAGTATTATCATACTGTTTAAAATTCATAAACTTGTATCTTGCATGATTTTAATTACAGGCGTTTCATTACTAAAAAAAAAACATCCTTGAAAAACATGCATTGTTACAGGGTCGCCTCTCCACAGAGCTCACCTGTAACTTTTTTTTTATTTATTCATACAAAGAGAGTCCAATGAGAGCACTCAGACTGTCCTTTTTGTGGGCACATTGTTCAAATACAGAAAAACAGAAACAAAAAATAGACAAATACATAAGGTCATTTAAACATTAACATTTAAAACATTAAAAACAGAAGCAGGTGTGAGTGAAAATGTTTAGCACTAGATTATTAAAGTGGCACCAAAGTATCCAATTTCTTTTGTCCTTGAGATATGTAACATTTTTGGGAAGCAAAATAACCAAAAGCCCTCTCTCCCATTTCAGTTCTAGTGCGGCCAGTTTTTAGACGAGATCTTATATGAAAAGTTCCTGTTACAAAAGTTTAACAAACAAGTGGTATATTGAGTCAGTCTATCGTCGTAGTCCCTGAAAACACATTTTATGCTCGTGTTGTTCTCTTCTGACAGACAGCGATGGCCAACCTACTTTGATGATTAAAAGATGATTAAAAAGTAGAGTCTGATCACTTTTTAAATGTGTGGTAGACATCATTGGTCGGCTGTCGGAGCGGTGCGTATGTTTCCATCTCCTCTCCTCCCTGTAAAACAAACACACCCACATATTATTGACCCAAAGTATCATGGGAATGTAGAAAGTGTAATGAAACCCCCGTACCGTCGGCGCAGGTTCAGATCGTTGCCTGTAAAAAGTTAAAAAAAAAAAGCGTGTTTAATGAAACAAAGGGCTTAAGGGTGGAGCTACAGGTTTAGTCTGTGTGTGGATTTTATCTCCATAATCCAGAACAGAAAGAAAAGTTTGCCCCAACAATTTATTTTCTGCAATTCAATTCTGCCACTGCAATTCAAGGGGACACAATATTTCTATAATAAAATGATCATTTTGATTTTAAACTGTTACATATTTCTGAGATATTTATTTTAAAAGAGACGTTTTCATCAGATCAGAACCTAAGACATTTATACACTGTGACTCTTTCAATCAATGAACTATTTAGTGTGTAAAGAGCTGGCACATAACTTTTTTTAGTTTACTTTGCATTCAATGATAGTTTAAAATTTTTGAGGGAAGTTTTGGAATTCATTAAAATCTTCCTGCAGTTTTTAAATCGCCTGATCAACATAATCTGTATATACATGTATGAGGCTTTCTACAAAATTACATCCAATCAAATTAATAAAGAAAAAAGTAGTGGGCCTTTGCTTAAACTAAAAAAAAAAAAAGATTTAAACCATCGACTACTACTGCCTGGGTCCTATTTGAAAGATCATTTTGGAATCAGTTACATGTAGCTTTGTCAAATCCAATACGCTTCAGGCGCCACAAGAGGATTTTATGTTCCACTGAATCAAAAGCTTTAGTTAAATCAATAAACAGAGATACACGATCGAGGGCTGTGAATATGTCATTTAAAACTTTTGTGGTTGCAGGGACAGTACTCTGCCCTCTTCAAAATGGAGCATCTGCTTAAATAAATGTAAATAAAAATAACTTGTTTTGCAACTAACTTTTCTAAAACCTTTGCAAGACAATGTCATTTAGATACTGGAAATTATTTACAGTTTTAGTTTTTAGTTAGTCCCACTAGTACAGAAAAAAAGATAAAGGCAAAGCAGGATGTTCCCATAATTCTGATATAACTGCCATTTATTTTAGAATTTATAAATAAAAAATATGTAAAACAGGTTGAATTAAATACGGAGCAGCTAGTAATAGAAGTTTTGGATCAAGGTCATCAGCTCCGTGGACTTCTTAAGGTCTATGGAGCGGAGAGCATTTAAGACCTACATGTAACTGAAAGATTCAACATAATTCAGCTCAGAAGCTCCACCATTATGTTCCAAAACGTCACATGCAGAGATAAAATGCCTATTAAAAGCATCACAGATTTCCTCTTTAGCATTTACAATAAAATATAAGTTGGTTCTGTATGAATACAAGGTTCTGAGAGGATCTGACTGCCCTTTAGAACTTTACCAGATTTAATTTAAGACCTCGGAAATATAAAAATACAAACAAAGATGATTAAAAAGTAGAATCTGATCACTTTTTAAATGTGTGGTAGACATCGTTGGTCGGCTGTCGGAGCGGTGCGTACATTTCCATCTCCTCTCCTCCCTGTAAAACAAACACACCCACATATTATTGACCCAAAGTATCATGGGAATGTAGAGAGTGTAATGAAACCCCCCGTACCGTCGGCGCAGGTTCAGATCGCTGCCTGTAAAAAGTAAAAAAAAACGTATTTTATAAAAGTGAGAGCCATTTGTTTTGAATGTACAGTGTATTTATAACCTACTTGCAGCGTTTCTTGTAAATGCAACCCAGAATGACTCCAAATACAATGACGGGGATTATTATAATTGAATAAAGATAAGTAAAATTAAACTTTAAAGTAGTATGTTCATATGGGTATTGTCCATTTCCTGGAAAACAAAAAAAAATTGTAAAAAATGTTAAACTCGTAGTAGCATTTTTTCTTTATTTTTTAGCATTTTTTTTTTTTAGCATATTAGCCATTTAAAAATGATTAATATTACCTCCCACATAGACATTGAGTTGAACTTCAGAAACCCCAGCGTTACTCGTGCACTCGCAGTTGTAGACGCCACTCTCGGCTCGTGTTAGGTTAACGAGGCGGAGGAACACCGTGTGATTTTGAGTCACCAGTGAAATCCTTGGACCACACCGGGTTTGATTTACTTTCGCAGGTATATAAAGTAAACTACACACAGGAAGTCCATTTTCTTGTTTTTGACATTGCAATGTATCGCTACGATCATTTCGTCGCTGCAGATGGGAGTGTCGTCCACTTCTGCCACGATGTACTTATCCAAAAAACACTGCAACAGGTCACACACACACACAGGTTATAAGCATCAAAAATAGTCATAAATAAAGCATGTTCCAGTACCGTTTGAGCCGCCGATACTTAACGGGAGAAACAGAAAAACACATAATTTTCCTCCGTACAGATCCATAGCGTTTGGCTGGTATTAGACAACAACCGAAACTCAAGCTTGAACTCAAGTGTAAAAGGAAACAGCAAAACAGATAGAAGGTGTCGAGAACGTCTTTCCTGCTCATTTATGACCCATTTTTCTTGGTTTGTGGTTTAGCTGCACATCTTGCTAGCCTCTGACGTGCATCACTTTGGCCACTTTCACTCAAATGGAGCTAACAAAGGCTGACAAAAAAAAAATGGAACTGGTCATGTTTATTTCTGGTGTCACATTCGACATACATGATATTTAGAGGCAATACTTGACCCGAGGCCTTTTTTGTTGAGATTAATTATGAACAGGGATGTAATGATGTCCAAATCTCTTGGTGTGAAATTTGGTAAACTGTCAGATTTTTTTATATGGCGTTTTCAAAGCACAGACACTGGTGGAGAGGCGGGTTAAGTGTCTTGACCTGTGGGAGCTGGAATCGCACCGGAGCTGGATCTGACCGCTCTGCCAATGACTTTTGTCGAGAGCGGGATTTGAACCGCCAACCCACGGATCAATGAACAAACATTCTACCAACTGAACAGCTGTCGCCTCCATGATCTACAGCTCATGGTTCGATATTTCTTGCAATATTTTTGGAGACTTTTTCCTTTTAAAAAGCCTTGAGACGTTGGTTCTGTGATCATCCCAGGACTTCAAAGTGCTTAATAACAGTTGTTTCTTTATGTCGTCTGCACTGAAACGGAGCAAAGGATCATGGTCTATATCCGGGGTGTCAAACACATTTTCACCGAGACCACATTATGGCTGCAGTCAAAGGGCCACATGTAAAATAAATCTATTGAAAAACTACTTTTTTAACTTGATAATTAACTGTGTATTATTACTTATTCAAGTTACAAATAGTGTACATGCATTTGCCTAGATGTATAAATGTGGCTGTGTAACTGTATCTCCTGATAAAATGACATTTTAAGACCATCATTCATTCATTTACCCTGTCGAGGGCCACATAAAATGATGTGGAGGGCCACATTTGGCCCGCGGGCCTTGAGTTTGACACATGTGTTTTTGTAGTGGCTTACTGAGACTTGTGATTCCATATTTCTAACAGCCCAAGATATTTTGACGATACGATATCACGATATTTAGGTTATTGTTACATCACTAATCCTGACCTGCCGGAGCATCGTCCGTCTGGGGCTTGAGTCCTTTTTTATGTTTGGTAAATATCTTTGGTTGAGTCTTGGAAAGTGTCATAAATTTCCATAGTTTTTTCCTGTTCATGTTCAAAGCTCGTCCAAGTCTTTCTTACGAATCAAATAGTTGAAAATGATTTTGTCCCATGTTTGGAGATTGAGATTTTGATTCTTGTTTTGCTCTTGTCAGTTACAGATTTACAGAATTTACACTTTCTGTTCACATCTCACCTCGAGCGTTTGCAAAAATGTAATTAAATAAATGCATATGCAATCAAACACAGGCAAACTCAATGTTTTTGGTTTTGGTCATTTCCAGAAACAAAAACATGTGTGGTTTAGTTGGAATACAATGAGTAATCTGTGTAAATAACTTCTGAAAAGGAAACGGTGACCACAGCCTGGGTTTGAGCGACGTGCTGTTAGGTCACGCTGCAGTGAAGAGGACACTAACAGAATGTATTTACTTAAAGAAACTGAATATCTGCATTAAAATGTATTTTTAATGTATATATGGTCCGATCAGAGTACTGTATACTTAGAATACTTTTACATACAGTTGTATCATATTATATAATGCGACAGAAGCTTAGTTGGTAGATCTGAAGGTTGTGGGTTCGAATCCTGCTCTCGGCATAAACATCATTAGTTGAGTCGTTAAATTCACGAACCCACAAGTTGCCGGTGAGATTCCAGCTCCCACAGATGAATGCTGTTGTTGTGTCCTTGGGCAAAACACTTGAGTTGAAGGTGGAAAAGCGCTGTATAAAAAAATGTGACAGTTTATCACTTTAACATAATAGTGTAAAGACGTGAGAGATAATTACAAACAGCTTTATTTCTGTTGCCCTGTTAGTTCTGCCAGTTTGATGAAAGATGAGAAATCACACGCTGCAAGGGGGGTGTTTTTTTTTGTGACTAATTCTGTGCAGTCCAAAGCCAAGATTACATAATGAAGTACTTCCATGTATTCTTTTGATAGAAAAGTAACTGTATTCTGAATACCACCAAATGTTTTTTGTGGCTTTTTGTGAGTTGTACACCACAAAGAGTGACGCAATCGAGTAAACACAGGAAGAAAGAAGATGTGTGTCACGTAGGTGGTGAACTGGACTCACGAGCAGCACAAAGACAAACTCCTCGTCTCAGTGAATACAACTGGTTTATTAGAAAATACTTGTCTTCTAGATTAACCAAATAAAATGAACAAACAACAATCCAGCCCCCCACACTGAACAAAGTGAGAACATATAGCCCCCCCCCGATTAGCCATGAACATCAGGGTCAGGGAAAAACAGGGAGGCAGCAAACACAGGACATGAACAGGCTGGGAAACGAAACTGTGACAATGACCAAAAATGATCTATGAAAAAATGCTCATGGCTTTAAAGGTCCAGTCTCACACAAAACATGGCTCTTGTGAACTTCCTGTTAAAAAGCTGTTACTGCCTCAAAAACAGACCTGGAGCCGTGTTTTGTTTCATTCACACGTGTTTTTTATTAGTCTGTACATCTCCAAAGCTCAAAATGCTCAGTTCCACCTTGTGATGTCATGAAGTGGTAGTTTTCAAGTTATAATCTACCTTTTACGTTTGGTTCAGCAGAGATTGGCAATTCTAGCGCTGAAATCATCCACATGATTCTAATGAAGGTGTGTGGAGTTTAAAAACGCAGTGGAGCACTTTGTAATAGCGTAATATGCGACTTTTAAACTATCTCCATGGCGACACTATCAGGCCAAGTTACAGGTCAGTTCTGTGGGTAAGAAAGCAGGTTTGTTTTCTTGACAGTTTTGAACAGTTTAAAAATGTATAGCTGAATAAATGCAAGATAATTTAATAAAGTTTGTGAATGTAAAGCTCATGACACTTTGCCCTGTGTGGGGAACAAAGTTAAAGTAAAGTACTTAAGTATCAGTTTTGGGTATATGTACTTTACTTGAGTACATTTTACAGCGGATACTTTTTACTTTTACTCCACTACATTTTTGAACAGGACTGAAGAGTAAAAGTATTTCTTATGATTGTGAGACCTGCTGAAAAGGCTGAGGGTTTATTTTTCATCAAGTTAATAATTGGGGGGGAAAAAAATACAAATAAAACAGCAAAAAAAAAAAAAAAAAGATTGATTCAGCTGTTTCTTTTGAACTAAATTCGGCACAAATCTGTAACAAAATCACTACATTTGAAGCTTTATTCGACCTCAAAATCTGCATGAAATACTTGCTTTTTACTCTTTAAGTGCATTTTTAACAGATACTTTAACACTTTTACTTCAGTAGAGTTTTCATGTGGTACTTTTTCTTTTACTTGAGTCTTTTTTGTACTTGTATTTGTACTTTTACTGAAGTAACGTGATGCTTGACAGTATCTACTCTTGCTGTCGTCTGTATCTTTATAATGTAACTTATATTAATGAGGTGAATTGTTCTTATTCAAACAAACACAATTTTTTGTTTTTTATTCCTTGACATCTCCATGAAACTCACTTGTTTAAATCATTTCTATCACGTTATTAATTAAATAACATCAATGCTTAAGTTGAGCTTCTTGGAGTGTCCACTAGAGGGCGCCATGCACGTACAAGTTGGCAAGCGCGCAAAGGATCTCGGGGAAATTTGGAACCAGGAAGTGTTTACACAGCCAGCTCCTCGTGAGACGCAGCTGCAGCTTTTCTGAAAGGTAACAGTGAAGCTGGAATAATAAAGACAGAGTTAAAATCAGTGTTGATCCTGTGCACGCGCTTTTTCCAGACTGTGTTTGGCCTCCAGTTTGACTTTTCTCACTGTCAGCAGAATGAAGCCATGACACTACAGTGTGTTTACTGATCCAACGTGACTGAATGATCCACCTGCACAACAGCTCCTCAGAGGTACAAATATGGTAAGAAGTAATGGAGGAAGTACTCAGGTCTGTTACTGAAGTAAAAGAACAGATACCAGAGCAAAGAAATACTCAAGTAAAAGTAAAAATATCACATGAACAAATCTTTACTCTTTATGTACATTTTTAAACAGGACAAAAAATATTAAAGTACTTGTATAAAAATGTACTTAAGAGAGCAAAAAGTAAGAGTATTACATGTAGATTTTGAGTCTTGTAAAGTTTCAAAAGTGATTTTCAGACAGATTTGTGCTGAATTTGGTTCAACAGAAATAATTGAATCAGTTTTTGTTTATTTCAAATCTGAACATGTTAAAAAAATTAAACCCTTAATAAAAAATACTTGCTCTGAAATGTAGTAAAGTAAACGTTAAATGTACTGGAGTAAAGTACACTTACCTCAGATGTATACTTCAATGCTTTACTACTTTTATTTGCTTAGGTTGTACCTCTGGACTTTACTCAGACTTCATTAACATTAGCATCAGATGATTAGCGTCTCTTTTGTTACATCAGACTTGAGTTTGAGCGTTTCCACATAAACCTCGTGGTGTTGATGTGTTTGTGACAGGACGACGTTACCACGGTGATGTCGTGGTTCTCCAGCCCCGTGTACAGCCGCTACTGGCAGCACTACTCTCAGGCCATGGGCTGGTACCAGAGGCACCGGAGAGCCTACCACAAAGCCCTGCACGCTGCCTACGGCCCAGCCTGCTACCCCCAACCCCACCCCAGCCAGGCCAGGTACACAGACTGGGAGGCAGAAGAGGAGGAGGAGGAGGAGGAGGATGAAGAAGAGGAGGACGAAGAGGAGGAGAGCAGCTCGGACAATGACATCGAGTGTGACGTCAGTAACATGGAGATCAGTGAGGAGCTGCGGCAGTACTTTGCTCAGACAGAGAGGCACCGTGAGGAGCTCAGTAAGGACTCGCACGCTTTCACTTAAATAAATGTGATGTGTAAATGTGACATTTCCAACTGTCTGACATAATCATCTATGAAGAGAAGATAATCTATTCAGCACAGTCCTGTTTCACTTGGTTACACTGCATCTCCAGCTGTGTTGTGAGAGTGCCCCCTGCTGTTGCAGTAATGCATGTGTCCTGTGTTACAGAGAAGCAGCAGCAGCAGCAGGAGGAGGACTATGTGCCCGCTGACCAGGACCTGCATGGCTCCTCCTACAGGAGCAGTGTGGCCCCTCCCATCGAGCGTCCCGGTGAGCGCCGCACAGCAGAGATGAAGAAACTGTACGGGAAAGACGCTGCTAAAATCATGGCCATGGAGACCGCCATGCAGCTCACGTTTGACAGGAACTGTGACCTGAAGCAGCCAAAGTACTGGCCTGTGATCCCTCTGAAGCTCTGACCACTGTTCAGCCTGAAGGAGGCGCTGTGATCGACTGTGACTGCAGCCGCTCAAAACAGAACTCATGTTTGAGTTATCCACGTTTACAAGATATTAGACTCCAAACAGTTCTCTGCTCCAGATGAATTCGAGGCATGTGTTACTGGTTACCTGTTGCTAAATGGAGTGACTCTAAATGTTTCCAGTAAACATAATGGATTTACACATGTCTGTTATCTCTTCACTGCGGCTCAGAGGCGTCATCTCTGGTTAGAAAACATCTCTTTGGTGCAGAGATAAAACACGCCTCATGCAGCCTGCACACTTTCACTTTTAACTTTAAGTCTTTATCTTTGACTTTTTTTGGACTCAAGTATGTGTTTTTAAAAGATTTCCACTGCTGTTTTGTCCGTTTAAATATCCATTCTTGCACCATTTTAAAGTTTCATTTGTTCTAATAAAAGATGTAGAGTTGTAGTTATAATCTTGTTTTTTTTGCCTTATGCATTATTATTAGTTTGTATTTCCAGCCTAGGCCATGACGTCGGGCTCCTCTCCACGTGCTGCGCTCCCCAAACGGGACGTCCACTCCAGCTGTGTGCCTCCTGCCCCCCCCTCCACCTCCTCCTCCTCCACCCACTCCTCCTCCTCCTCCTCCCCTTGTATTCAGAGACACATGCATCGCTCTGAGGAGGTGTGCAGTCAAGTCTTGTCCTGGAGCTGAAGGCTACTCTCTTCAAAATGGGTAAGTTTCTTCTGAAGTTTCATAGTTTATGAAACGGTTCGGTAATGAGGTCGGTTTTAAATACTTTGGAGATGGGTTTGAGGTTTGTGTGGATGCTGCTGCTGCTGCTGCTGTTGTCGTCGTGGTCGGTTGAACATCGGTGTAGGACGATGTAATGTGCACACGCTCCTAATCACTTAAAAGGCTTAACCAAACGTAACCTCCGCAGTCTGTCAACTTTCACTGCGTTACTTCAAGTTTGTTGCCTCTACTTGTTTATATTATCATTAAAAAAACCTGTGCTTGAATGCAATGGGAAAACAGATATAGCACAGTTTGTATGACTTATTAATGTGCGTGGATGGAGGCTGGACTGCGATGAAAGCTTTTAAACCCATTTGAAATATTCAGTGAAGATGCAGAGCTGTTTCTTCAGAACTTTGCTTTGGCTCGTGGCACAAAAAGTTTAAAATGATGAGGGATTGTTTTGGCTCTTCAACTTTCTTTTTTTTTTTTTTTATATCGCCCCATTCCTGCGATTTACAGCTGAAGACAAGTTTCTGCCCATGTGTTAACTCTTAACTCCTGGCACAAGTCGCTCATTGTCTCCTGACCTAAAAAACGGTAGCTTACCAAAAAAACCTCCAAGGCCCACCATTTCTACTTTTTCTTTCTCTGTCTTTCTCTTCTTTCCCTCTCTCTCTTTCCTCTGTCCCTCTCTTCTCTCTTCTCTCTCTTCCCACCCTCTCTCTCTCTGTCTCTCTTCTCTCCTTCCTACTCCGTTTCTGTCTCTTTCCCCCCCTTCCACCTCTTTTTCTCTCTTCCCCCCCTCTCCTCCTCTCTTCTCTTCTCTCTCCCCCTCCCCTTTCCCCCCTCTCTTTCTCTATTTCTCCTCTTTCTCTCTCTCTCCCCTCTTCCCGCCTTCTCTTTCTCTCAAATCACCCCCTCTCTCCTCCTTCCCCCGTCCCCCCCCCCCTTTCGTTCTCCTCTCTCTCTCTCCCCCTTTCTTCCTCTCTTTCTGTCCCCGCCTCTCTCTTCCCTCTCTCTCTCTCTCTTTCTGTCTTTTACCCTGTCCCTCTTCCCTCTTTTTCCCCTCTTTTCTCTTTTTTCCCCTCTCTCTCCCTCTTCCTTTCTTTTTTCCCCTCTCCCTTTTCCCTCTCTCTTTCTGCCCTCTCTCACTCTCTCTCTCCTCTCCTTTCCCCCTCTCTTTTTCCCTCTTCCCGCTCTCCCTCTCTTTCCCTTTCTCCTCATTCCCTTCCCTCTTCTCTCATCTCTCCCCCTTTCCCCTTCTTGCTCTCTTCCCCTCTCTCTCTCTTCTCTCTCTCTTCCCACCCATCTCTCTCTCCTCCCCTCCCTCTCCCCCTCTCTTTCTCTGTCTTCCCCCCCTCTCTCCCCTTGTCCCCCTCTCTTTCTGCCCCCTCTCTCTCCCTCTCTCTCTCTCTTTCCCCCTCTCTTTCTGTCTCCCCCTTCTCCCTCTCCCCTCTCTTACTTTCTCTCCCCCTCTCTCTCCCCTTTCCCCCTCTCTTTCTCTCTTTCTGTCTTTGTCTCCTCTCTCCACATCTGTTTCTAATCCAGGGGCTGTTTATCGCCCGTGGCTCCGGTGAGAGGTTGACAACAGACAGGATGTAGCCGAGTGACATGATTCACAGGGTCGAGTGACTGAATAAATGTACTGACAAAACATACTCAGAGTACTTATTTTGAGTAACTATTCTGGTACTCTTTGGTGGTATTCAGAGTACAGTTACTTTTTTAGACTTTTGTAGGCTTGAAACTGCTCAGTATTTAGAGGGAAAAACATCAAACTCTGATCTTGTGGTGAGGCGTGTGTCTTTCTCTCTCCAAGTTCTGATAAATAAATCCACAACAATCTGAGAAACAAACATGAAGCTGTTTTTGTAAATCGACGTTGCTAACCTGCTAGCCGCTGCGTTCCTAATTGAAAGTGAGCATGGGCGCACTTCTGGCTCTATCGACTCTGGCTCCAATTCACTTTCTATTGAAAAACCGTGTCTCCTCTCTGTACCTGCTGCTGTCAGACTCATCATTTTGGTCTTAAATGTTCATATTAACCCTCGACATGATCCTGGTGTTTTTATTCCACTATTGTGTCTTTTCCCGAGGTCGCTCCTACTAGCTTAAGCAACAGGTTTGATTAACAGCGTTGCTAAACTAGCAGGAACGGGTGTTATCTTCAACACTCTCGCTCCTGATTGGCTCTTTTGTTGCTATGATACTTGTGGTCAGATTTCCAAATATGGAATTGGGCTCCACCCTCACAGCTGTAACTGTTACTTCGATGAGCTTCGTTTGACTGGAGCTGAAGCTGTGGGTGACGTCACACTCACTTAGTCCACGTCTGTAGACAGTCTATGGTTTGTACACTATAATTCAAATGTAAAAGTATTCTAAGTATTGAAAACATGCACACATTTTACTGCAGCTATTCAGTTTTCTGTAACTAAATACATTTCCAAAGTTCTCTTCCCATGAGTGTGATTTAGTGACTGGGCTGGAGCCTTGTTTCAGCAGGAGGCTGTCGTAAACTTTTTATTTTCAGGACTCGGGTTGTGTCTCTTGTCTAATCTTTGTCAGCGCCGTCTATTCATCTGCACATCACATCTGCAGCGCTCATCATCTCCCAGTCCTCCTCCTCTTCTTCAGTCTTTTTAGCTTAAATCTTTTATCTGTCACACTTTAGACAACCTTAAGAATAAACATGCCTTATTATAGTTTGTATTTAAAGGTCCGATATTACGCAAAATTGACTCGTGTGAGTTTATAGGCATGTTATAATGTCATTACCTCCTCAAAAACACCTGGAGTTGTGTTTTGTTTCATACTTAGTTTAGAGTAACCCTTTGTTAATAGTCTTCTGCATTATATCGAAAAGTAATTCGTTTTTTAGCACTGTAGGATTTTTTTTTTACTTGAAATTATCTAAATATCTAAAGCAGCAACTAACAGACTCGGGCAGGAAGAACATCATAGCCAAATATTTTCAGAAAAGTGTTTCCGTGTTATTTTTCTGCCATTTTGATATAATTATGTGTAAATATTAGATTCTTTTGCTTTGATGTAAGTGTTTTAAAATCAAAACTTTATGAACTCTTTTTAAACCCAACTGAAAAACATCTCTATCATTGTTCTACTTCCCGCCTGTACTTTCCAAAGAGCGTGTACAAGATAATGGGATTTCTATGGAGACGAAGCCTGAGTGTGAACTGTCCAGACGCCTTTGAAGGTGGATTGTGTGGGACTGGCCCTCTGCAGAAACAGATCAGAGCAGCAAGGGGTTTTAACTGGATCTTTGACTGAAAATACCAAGAGCAATAAATAATTCTGAAGAAATGGGATGTTTGTGGCATTACAGTTGTTCCTCACTATATCACGGTTCACCTTTCGCGGCCTCGCAGTTTCGCAGATTTTTTTTAATTACAGCTTTTTTATGAATTTGCATATGAATGTTCTGTGTCGTCCTATTGGCTAAGGGACTGTAGACCATTGTGTTCTGTGTCCTGATTGGCTAAGGGACTGTAGACCATTGTGTCGGCGTCCTGATTGGATCACTGTGTGACTCGTTGTGTTCTGTCCTGTTGGCAAGTTTTCTCCCCGACAAAACCCACAATGTCGATGAAACATTCTGCACTGACAAAGGCACCGACGAAGGTTTGAACTTTGAGAGAGTTTAAACAAGAGAAATGTGAGAAAATGTTAATGCCTGTGTGAGAAAAGTGTATAAAGTGTGTGGTGAGGGGTTTTACAGACAAAAACATATCGAATATTGTAAAAAATAAAGCTGACGACTTTGCTGATTTCACCTATTGTGGGTTATTTTTAGAACGTGACCCCCACGATAAACGAGGGACCACTGTAATTAGAAAATAGTTGGTCTAAAAGTTGAGGTTGAGGTCCTTTTACGCCAGTGAGTCTTAAAAACATGAAAAATAGAACTAGCTCATTTTAAACAGTTTGTAGTGGCCCAAAGTTATTCCTCACTTACCTTATGCATCTCTGAGCATCCTAATCATTCACCACGATGACTTTATAACTGACATTCCAGAGCTTGCCGTCACGGTAATGAACAACTAGCATGCTAATTCACACTTCCTCATCATTGGTCAGTTATAACCTTTAGAATTGGATGTAGACGGCACGCGGTTGATTATTTTGACGTCTAAAACATGGAGCAAGAACAATTTTGTTGAAATAAATGGATACAGGGCCTTTAAAGGTGCACTGTGTAACCTTTCTGATGGAGGTACTGCCACCTGCTGTCTCCATGGCGATGTCATTGCTTTGCCTTGAGCGTTTTATCGTATTTATTCCATTACATTTACCTTCTTAAACCTTTTAAAACTTGAGCGGATTGACCTCCATCTGACCTGGTGGTATCTCTGAGATCTGTTTAATGCCATACTGTGAAACCTTCAAGGCAACGACCGTGACGAGCAAGTGGCAAATCCCTCCAGCAGAAAAGTTACACAGTACACCTTTTTCACACAGCCCACCCACGTATCCCGTTCGGCTCCTTTTACTATTCTTCCTCCCCTGCCGCTCGTGAGCACCCGAGCCCGACGGCTACTCCTGCATCGGCCCTCCGCGTCGATAGGACCTGTTGCCGTGGAAACCTACCTCGCTCATCTTCCTACACCCTCCAGAAATAGCCCGAGTGGTTTTGCGCGTTTCTATCTAAAGCGGGCCGCCACATACCCACCACCACCACCACCACCACCACCACCACCCAGCCTCTCCTGTCTTTAACACTGACTCACGCAGCAGAGGCGTACAGTAGGTCGCAGGTGCAGCTACTCCTCGGGTCACGTGACTAAAACAGATCAGATGATGGAGCGTTTGGGGGAGGGGCGGGGTATAGGTGGGTGTGTACTTGTACTATGTGTGTGTGTGTCGATACTACGATAACACGAGGAGCAGACTGAAGTGCAAATCTGGGCCAACGGGATTAGCATTGGATAAATTGCTGTCAGGGGGGAAGTGTGTGTTTATGCGTGTGTTTGTGTGTGTGTTTCCTTCTGACACACTGAGAATAAGATTATACGTGTTTGAAGTTGTAGATTTTGCGCCCCCGAAATGGTGACCACAAGCTCGGGGTGGTGTAGTGGTGTGTCAGGGTGTGACAGGAGTGACAGTGCAGAGTGTGTTTGCATAGATTTGCATGAGAGTTTGCATCGGCTCCTTTGTTAATGGGTAAGAATGGACAGGATTTGAGTGTTCTAGACATTTTTTTTGAGAAATTTGGAGTTAAAAATCATCGTTCGGCAGATTAAAACTGTGAAAAAATGCGTGAGAATGCTTTTTTTTAATGGAAATTGGGAGTAAGATTAGCATTTCAGAAGAGCGGCTAACACACGGACACAAGATTAACCTTTGTCAGCGTCGGATGGTTCGGTCCAGGGATGAGAGAGAGGGGAAGCGTCTCCTTGGCGACCGACGGCTGAGGGCGGGGAGAGAGGGGGGAGAGAGAAAGTGGGTCATCATCGTCATCGCTGCCTCAGATTAAGAGCTAGAAATTCAGCTGCACGTTCAAAATAACAGTCAGAAAAACCAGAGCGATGGTAAAGAGAAAGAGCCTTCAGGTGTGAGGGAGAGGAGGGGTTTTGTCGTTGCTCGTGGAGGTTTTGAAAAGGCGGTTAAAAGGGGCGGGATTAGAGCGATGGCGCCGCGGGAGTCGTGTAATTCTGTGTTAAGACGCTGACGTGCCGACTGGGTGAATGGGTTTGCTCAAGTGACAGTCGCACGAGTGATAAAAATAAAATAAACCAGCTCGGGTTCAGCTGGATGGATGTCGACGCTGTGCTCGGTTTGGTTTAATTAAAGCTCTTGTATTACACGGAATTGCTCCTTGTTACTTGCTAATTTAATCTCCTCAGAAAAGAAACACGACTAATGAGCGTTTCTTCACGTGTTTTTAAATGAGAATACAACAGGTATCCTCTTTTTAAATCAAACATGTAAAAATGCAGATTTGTACTTTGTTACATCACTTTTTAAACCAAAATACAAATTAATTACGATGAAATATCAATATCGAAAGTAAGTGCAAAAATATCAATAAACCGTTTTGTTTCATTTATTGATACAGTATCGATATAGTGGGCTGCTGTATCGATATATCGCCAAGAGTATTTTTAATTTTTTTTGTATTTTTTTGTATTTTACCAAAGTATTCTGTCACAGTGCTACATTTGTGCAGCTTGTTTAGAGGAAAGAAAGTCGTTTAAGCAGAACATTTGACATTTGATTGACTGATTTGATGATGAAAATTGGTTTATTTCATTTTAACTTTGGTTTAACAAAGACTTTTTAGTATCACAGTAATTAATTTAATGATTGTAATTCAAATTGTGTAAACTGCACATCTTTAATAAATGGAAGATAAAAAAAAATAATTAATTAATGGGGATCATTAAGTGTCCCGAAAGCTTTTAGTTTTCACTGAATCGTATTGAATCGATTTGAAATATATCGTATTGTATCGAATCGACAGTGCTCTGTATTGAGATATGTATCGTATCGGCAACTTCTTAATGATACCCAGCCCTGCTATGAACTGTTCTTGTATAAATACTTCAGATGCCCTCCCAGTGACTGTGGCCTGGACCAGACTCCTGCCCCTGTCGTGATTTGGGGAAAGCCTGAGGAGTTGTGTCCCAGAGCAGATACCGTGAGGGTCATCGTGAGGTCAGGCCCAGTGCGGAGCCAGAGCGGCAGGGGGCCACTCGGGGGGAGGAGCCAGCGACAAAGACGACACTAAAACATTTTTGTGACTGTTTAGCACTGCTGTAGGAAGATCTGAAACAAAACTAGCATCACGAGTCACTGGATCCAATTAGAGTTGAAGTGTCTTGCTCTTAGACACAACAGTTTGCAGTAGTAGGAGCTGAGATTGAACCAGAATCCTTCAGGTTAGTGGTTGAGCTTTGGTCATACTAAACGGAGATGGATGACTTTAGTATTTTGAACGAAATTTTGCGTTTTTTTGTCAAATTTGGTTCAAAATACACATTATTTTAAATGCGTTTCCTCAATAAAACTTTAAGACCAGCTCTACATTAGCTCATCTGTTTGGGAACTGATTTATAGCTGGAAGTTTGGAAGACTTTACACCATGATGCTCTATCTAACTCCTCTTGTCTCCATGGAGATATTGTCGCTTTACCTGAAATGTTCCACAGTACGCCGTTATTTACCTCCACGGAGACAAACCGTTCATTTCACGACAGCCTCACCTCTCCACAAATCTGCTCAATTCTGTTACGAGAACTTTTCTAGGAACTGATGACTCTCCGAATCGGCGCCGCCCCAGCCTACCGGCGCTCTGAATACTGCGTCTCCATGGCAACAGCAGAACCAGCCAGGACTATGTGACCGTGAGCTTGTCGAAAAATCAATTAGTTTTTTTTTTTTCTTCTTCCTTCACCTCCTCCGGTGTTAATCTCAGTTCTGATGACATGAAGAAGCGTCGCCGTGTTCTTCCTGGAGGCGACACATTTGGCAGAACTTTCCATGGTTCTTTGTGTAATGAGAGCGGACGGCCGTGAGACTCTTTCCTTTAATCTACACCACGAGCTGGACTCACTGATAAAAGTGTCAGACTTAATGAGAGAAGTTCTGGGATTATCTTTGTGGTGATGGGCTTTTCCTCGCGATTCCATCTCATAAAAATATTGAGGCTTCAGACACACGGCTGGTGTTGTGTCCTTGGGCCAGACACTCACGCTGCACCGGCCTGAACCAGGACGAGACCCAGGAACCAGTGTTATTCTGAAACTAAAATGACACGGTTCAGGAAAAGGCTTCAGACCAATTTCACTTTCTCTTTTTAACATGATTATTTTTGGAGAAAATTGAAGTACATTTCCTCACATAAAAAGGTCGTTTGGTTGTTTCTGTCACATTACACTGTGCTCTCTCATCCTGATTCACTACTACTACTACTACTACTACTATTATTACTGTTGATACTGATACTACTGCTGCTATTACTGCTACTACTACTGATACTACTACTGCTGATACCATTACTGCTACTACTACTACTACTGCTGACACTAATACTACTACTCCTACTAATGACACCGCTACTGCTATTACTACTACTAATACTACAACTACTCCTACTCCTACTCCTACTCCTACAACTACTACTGCTGATACTGATACTACTACTACAAATAATAATACTACCACTAATGATACCACTGCTACTATTAATACTATTACTACTCCTGATACTCGTACTACTACTGCTGATACTGACACTGATACTAATACTAATACTACTGATGCTAGTACTGCTACTATGGCTGCAACTACTGCTACAGCTACTTGTTACAACTAAAACTACTACTACTTCCAATACTAATTCTACTGCTGCTACTAGTACTACAGATAGCAAAAGACAAAGTTTAAATCTGTCAACTGGACAAATTGTTGTAGGAGTGAAAACATTTCGCTGCTAATCCAGGCCACTTCTCACGTTCTACTACTAATGATACTACTACCACTGCCGCTAGTACTGCTACAATGGCTACAACTACAGCTACTGCTATTGCTACTACTAAAACTACAACTACTTCCAATACTAATCCTGAAAACCAAAAGTACTACTTCTAATAATAAAACCAAAAGTACTACCTCTAATAATAAAACCAAAAGTACTACCTCTAATAATAAAACCAAAAGTACTACCTCTAATAATAAAACCAAAAGTACTAGCTCTAATAATAAAACTAAAAGTACTACTTCTAATACTAAAACTATTACTAAAAATCATGATAAAGTTCAGAGTAGAAACTTGTGACGTCTGAAGGCACCGCGGCCTCGGACTCAGGGCCTGAGTCCAAGAGAGTTTGTGTCGGGGCTGATGCCAGAGATCGCTGTACCTCATCGTGTGGACAAGGCCTTAATCTGAGCGGCCCGGCGGGGGGGTGAGGGGGTAAAAGAGGCGGGGGGTGAGGGGCAGGAGGGGGTAAAGAGGCGGGAGGGTGAGGGGGGATTATGGGGGTGTCCGCAGAGGGGGAGAGGGGACTTGACATGCACCTTCACGGCGAACAGCGGAATGTCACAATATTTGTCTGTGGCCAAAAAATATAGATGCAAAACTGTTGAAGATGAAGCCGTTCAGTTCCACAAAGGCAGTTTCATTTGGCGATTTTGAACAAACTTTATAATTCTTTACTGAAAACTGAATGAATTTAAACTATAATCTTATTATAGTGTAGTTGAATGAAATATTAGCTCTATTTTCAGATGAATCGGACAAAAACAAAACTGAAATTCAACTCTTTATTAGGCTAGAACTGGCTTACACTGCATCCCTCATCTGGGTTTTTCAGCTTTTTAATTTCCGATACCGATTCCTGATATTAAGCAATACCAGAGACTAAAAACAGCATTTATTTCCTTTAAACTAAAATAAAATGAGACGAAACTGCTTCAAATGTGTCACTTAGCTGTTGTATATCTCTTTGCGTAGATAAAATTCAAACATTTTGAGACTTTCTGCGACCAGTTACATCACTTTACACGCCCAAACAACGACTGAACCGATATTTGGCAGCCGACACCTGATCCAGCTAATATGCCAGTATCGGCGCAGATATCAGATCATCTTGGTAACTTCGTCGGCATTTGTGGCCGCAGACTTCCTGATGATCATATCCACCATTTTAAGTTGTGTTATCATAAAGAAGCTTCTAGATAAGTCCATATTATTCTGCTCTATTGGACAGACTTTGACAACTTTCTCACAAGGTTTACTATCTGTTCTGAAGCTTAAGACTTGATAGTAAAAAGTCATAGGTTAAGTTCTTGGTAATGTTTTTCAGTGTATTTGAATTAATTTGAATATTGATCCTTTATAGGGGCCCAAAATTATGCTTATTTCTGATCTATGTTAAAATGTTGGTTCCTCGTCACAAACAGACCTGGAGATGTGTTTTTTTGTTTCATTCACACATGTTTAACACACAAATCCTGCATGTTTAGACTGAGTTCCTCTCTCAAACTGAAAACACTCTGTTCCACCTTGTGATGTCATCATGTGGTAATACAGGAAGTGCTCCACTGTGTTTTTAAACTCCACACACCTTCACTAGAATCATTCGGATCATTTCAGCCCTGGAATTGCCGATCTCTGCTGAGCAAAAGGTAAAAAGGTAGACATCACTTCATGACATCACAAGGTGGAACAGAGCTTGTAGGTAACTTTGCAGTTCTGTCACATTTGTCTGATACTTAAACCGCAACTTAAAAACTAAATGTCCTTTAGTACACTCCAGTGAACATAAAGTCATGTTCTAATGCTGTTACCTCATCAAAAACAGACCTGAAGTTGTGTTTTGTTTCATTCACACATGTTTGAGTAACACACATGTTTGAGTAACACTTTATTATTAGTCTGTAACATCTCCAAAGCTCAAAATGCTCTGTTCCACCTTGTGATGTCATTAAGTGGTAATTTTCAAAGTTTTACCAGCTACTTTTTACCTTTAGTTCAGTTGCGATTGGCAATTCCAAAGCTGAAATGCTCAATTCTGTTACTTAAGTACTGAGTTTAAAAAGACAGTGGAGCACTTCCTGTATCACCACATGATGACATCACAAGGTGGAACAGAGTGTTTTCAGTTTGAGAGAAGAACCTAAAAATGCAGGGTTTTTTGTGTGTTAAACATGTGTGAATGAAACAAAACACAGCTCCAGGTCTGTTTTCGACGAGGAAACGACATTAGAACAGATCAAAAAATAGCGTCACAGGAGCCGATTTAAAGATGTTTTTACTGTTTATTTTGAATGTTTTTGTTGGTTTGGACACCAGCGCTCACCACCGGCTTATTCCGTGACAGCATTCTGAAACCTTCTTTAATCTCTGCCTCCCATTGCCGTCCCAGTATCTCAAATTCCTCCTCCCTCAGAAACCAGCGCCTCGTCCAAAGGTCCGCGCAGAGGCTGACCCAGTAACGGCATATGGCTCACATCCAGTCTAAATTACAGCCCCGGGGGGATAACCACTCTGCTAAACATCGCCCGTGTCAAAGTGCGGTGGTGTCTAATATCAGGGGGAGCCGGGGTCACCTTTGTTTCTCTCTGTGGGTATCCGGGGGGGCGGGCGGGTAAGTGGGCAGGGCTTTGTCTCCAGCCAGCGCCACGTGGGTCAGTATTAAGAGGATCTATAGCAGATGGCCGCCACCGCCGTTGTTTTCGGGGTTGATTATCGCAAAATGAGGTGAACCACTAGTTAAACACGTATCGTTTGCTAAAGACTTGGCTGACGCTGGTTTGAGTTGGCGCGCGTTTGGGGTGGCATTGGATTATTGAGCGTAGCCAATCGGGTCGAGTTATGTGAGACAGAGTTGGCTGCGTTGTGATTGGTCAGAGGTGAGCCAATTAGCCAATTAAACAAAGCTAGTGTAACGAAGTAAAAGTAGTAAAGTACCACATTTAATGTGTACCATACTTTACACAAAACTGACTCTTGTGAGGTTTAAGCCATGTTATAATGTTTAAAAACAGACCTGGAGTTGTGTTTTTGTTTCATTCACACATCTCCAAACCTCAAAAGTTCCACCTTGTGATGTCATGAAGTGGCATTTTTTTTCAAACTAACAGCTACTTAACAGCTACCTTTTACTTTAGCTCAGTAGAGATTGAACTAAAGGTAAAAGACAGACCTGGAGTTGCGTTTTGTTTCATTCACGCATGTTTGAGTAACACTTCAGCCTGTTATTAGTATCAAAAAGCTCAAAATGTTCCACCTTGTGATGTCATGAAGTGGTAGTTTTCAAATTAACAGCTCCTTTTACCTTACCTTTTTACCTTTTACCTCCTTTTGGTTCAGCAGAGATTGGCAATCCCAGAGCTGAAATCATCCAAATGATTCTAGAAATGAAGGTGTGTGGAGTTTAAAAACACCGTGGAGCACTTCCTGTTTCGCCACATGATGACATCACAAAGTGGAACTGAGCATTTTCAGTTTGAAAGATGAACTCCTAAGCCTAAATATGCAGGGTTTTCCTTAAGATTTTGTCATGTGAGTACTTTTTCGCTCTGGTATCTGTACTTTTACTTAAGTAACAAAATGGAGGACTTCTTCACCGCCGCTGAGGTTTGACTTGAACCTTGTTGCGTAACCTTTTTCAAACAGGAGCGAGGGTAGAACACAGTTGTACTATAGACGAGTGTGTGTGGGCGCGGTGGAGCATCGTGGTGGAGCTTGTTGATCATCGCTCGGGTTCAAATGATCACGTGGGCGGGAAAACCAAAACCACAATGGCCGCCACAATCGCTCTTTCATCTCATCACACTTCTCAACAAGTCTCCACGCTCGAGCTCCTTTCCATGTGTCCTTCTTCAGCAGATGGAGAGGGGGCGGCAAAGTGTGTGTGTCTGCCCATGAGTATGCATATTTTAGTGGTAGAAGAAGTACTCAAGTCTGATACTTTAGTAAAAGTACAGATACCAGAGCGAAAAAATACTGTCACATACCATCAGTGTCTCACAAGTTAAGTTAAAGTATTAAAGTACATGTTTAAAAATGTATTTAAAGAGTAAAACGCAAAAGTATTTCATGCTGATTTTGAGATTTTATAAAGCTTCAAATGTAGTTGTGTAAAATTTTATGCAGATTTGTGCTGAATTTTGTTCAGTAGAAACAACTGAATTGATGTCTGTATAATCCCTCAGTCGTTCGAGTCTGATCCAGAGTAAAAGCTGAATCGATCGTTTTTTCTCGCAAGTTTTTATCTGTATATTTTTTTTATTTTTGTTGCTCACATTACAAACTTGTTTCTGTGTAGACTCCGGACACCTGACGGGGCGACAGGTGCGTCGGAGGAAAAGCGCTTGGTCTGAAAGGTGTAGAAAACTCCCACACACTGTCTCACTTTTATTCTCAGTGTTTCGGTCCCTCTGATCTTCTGCAGGTATGAGCTTCCGCCTTATACAAGTTAAAGGACCGCCCCCTTCAGTTTAATCAACCAATCACAACAGAGAAAAAACATATTCACAATTAGACCCCAGTGTACCCGCAAAATTTGCATTACATCAGTCTTTTGTTAGCTAAAACGCATGGATAATGACTAGAAAATATAAAGGCAGCAGTTATATACCATAAATTTGACGTTTTTTACCAAAATAAGTGATGCCTCCAAGTTTAAATTCAAATTACAAACTTAAAATAACCCCTCTGTCTTTTCAGAAGGTCTCAAACTATAATAAAAATACATTGTACTTTCTACTCCACTACATATTTTTGGACTAGGACCGAGTAAGTTCGCTGCCTTTTCTCAAATGTAGTGAAGTAAAAGTAAAAAGTCCAGTTTTAGTTTACGTTCCACCACTGGCATATTTACACGGCAGCACATTTTGTACTTTTATGCGGTAAATGGGTGATTTTGAAGTCCAAACACAAGGCTGTGTCTGGCAGGGTGGCACCGGGGGCGGCAACAGTCAGAGCCAACACGATCTGAAATGACCATGGAGTGTTTGGTCTACCAGCCAAACCAGTGTTTAACCTGTTGATTTCATGTCATAAAAGTTCAAATTTACATGTATATTGTGACCGTAGTGCGCACAGATCGTAAATAACCATGGACTTGGACTAAAGAGTGATTTAAATCCTCTCATTTTGCATTTGAGTGGTTCACTTTGGAAGAATTTGCGCTTGGCCACACAAAGAATGCAGTTTTTCTTTCATTTTGTGGATAAAGGCTTGTTTTTAGAGCCTGTAATCCAGTCTACAGACCATCCACCAACTGTTCAGAGCATATTCTATTAAATAAAACCCCAAAAGGAAAAGAAATGGCACCAAACTCCATTTCCAAAAGCAGAACGTCCACATCTGAGGCGAGAGAGTGACTGCTTCAACCAACGTGAAGAAAAGCGAGGGGGAGAAAGAGAGAAAGAGAAAGAGAGAGGAGGGAGGGTGTGCACGAGATAGAGACTGCACGAGCGCGGGAGGGGGCACGCCATCCAGTCAGCAGCAACCCGAGCCAGCAGCATCCACCAACACCACCACCACAACCACGAGCACACGGCACGGACCGAGCGCCACGGGACACTATACACCTCTGAAATAATGGACGGGACGAAGCCAGCCATGGAGTCCAACGCGGAGGAGAACCAGGACGAGGGACAGGAGAGCAAAGGTACGCGTTACGTCTGTCCTCTGGCGCTTATAATTGCGCTCGCGTCTTGCAATGGCGACACAAAACGCAAAACCGTCTCGATCCTTTTTACGCGCGCCGCTGTCACCGATTTTGCATGGATCCGTGGAGCTCGTGCGTCCTCCACACCGAGCCTTATTCGAGTGGGCGTGCGTGGTGTGGCGCGCGTCGACGGTTCTCGCACGGTTCGCTCGGGCGCGCACCGTTCTGTCCGTTTGCAGCGCTGCGCCATTACGAGCGTCTTTGTGCGTAACGAGCGTTTGGGATGATGGAGGTGGCCGCGGTGCCGTCTGCGGTGTTTTTTCAGGTTCAGGTGTGTCTCCCATCACCCGTGCGCGACGTGATGTGTGAGCGTGGCACAATGGGATGCACTTGACGCATAGGAATCGGCGTGTCCATCAATCACACGCGCGCTTTGCTTTTTTTTTTTTTCCAGGTTTTACGTTAAAACAAAGCGGTCGTCACGTGTTTTGGGGTTTTTACGCGCAGATTATAACGCGCAGTGGGCTCCGGAGCTGTCCATGGCGAGTGTCAGGGACGGGGTTTGCGACATGTATGGAATATAAATCAGAGCACTGTCAAATGGCGGTGGGATTGGTTTATTATGGGGGCTAAATGAAACCCAGCTGTGCGTTGGAATGGCGAAGGCGCGCGCGTTAACTAAACATGGATTTTTCATGTTTTGCATTGGAAAGTGAGATTCTTGATGTTGTCAGTGATGTCTGAGTGATAGAGAGCTGCTCAGAACCAAACACAAAGCGTGCGTAATGGTTAAAGTGTGGGGCTAGTCTTTTACATACACAAATGAGGCTGGGCAGGGCAGTTTATACCAGACAATTGTGTTATTTGAATCAGACATCACACCTTAGATTTTGATTATTATTTGCTGATTTTGGCTACTTTCTCTGGTTTTATTCTTAAAGGTCTATCCAGTTGCACAAAATGGATGTTATAATGCTGTTATCTCCTCAAAAACATACCTGGATCTGTGTTTTGTCTACATCTCCAAATCTCAAAATGCTCTGTTCCACGTTGTGATGTCATGAAGTGGTAGTTTTCAAGTAAACGGCTACATTTTTACCTTTTAGTTCAGTACAGATGGGCGATTCCAGGGCTTAAATTAGCCAAATGATTGTAAAGAAAGTGTATGGAGTTTAAAACACATAGTTTATTACCACTTAGTGACATCACAAAGTGGAACAGTGTGTTTTCCTTTTGAGAGAAGAACCCAGCCTAAATATGCAGGGTTTGTGTGAATGAAACAAAACACAACTCCAGGTCTGTTTGTGACGAGGAATCGACATTATAACACAGATCAGAGAATCGTGTACTATGGGCCCTTTAAGCTGTGTGATCTGGAGCATGCTCACTACGGCGCATTGATAAACTTGACTTTCACCTGCTGCTGCTGCCTGCTCGCCGGCGTGTGCTTTCGTCAATAGACTCGCAGGTGTTCCACTACAGGAAGACTCGCTCAGTGAATGGTCCAGTGTCGGGGAGCTCGATGTTTAGCTACACGTTTCTTGTAGTATCGCAAATGTCCACTAGGAAAAACTGAATCGTCGATAGATCCAAGTTTCTTTCGTGCCAATTAAAGGGAAGGATACTGTGTCACATGCCTGAGGGCTTTACAGCTCGACGAACTTTGATGTGCGTGCTTTTATCCCAAATCCCACTCTGCATGCCACAGTACAGCCTCAGTGAACGATATTTTCAAGCAAAAATGGACTCTTGTGAGCGTTGAGCCTTGTTATAATACTGTCACTTCATCAAAAACAGACCTGGAGTTGTGTTTTGTTTCATTCACACATGTTTGAGCGACTCTTTATTATTAGTCTGCAACATCTCCAACCTTAAAATGCTCCATTCCACCTTGTGATGTCATAAAGTGGTAGTTTTCAAGTTCCTTTTAGCTTCAGTTCAGTAGAGATCGGCAATTCCAGAGCTGAAATTATCCAAATAATTCTAGTGAAGGTGTGTGGAGTTTAAAAACACAATGAAGCACTTCCTGCACTTGATGACATCACAAGGTGGAACAGAGTGTTTTCAGTGTGGGAGAAGAACTCAGTGTAAATCTGCAGGGTTTGTGTGTCAAACTTGTGTGAACTCCAGGTCTGTTTGTGACGAGATCGATCAGAAAACGGCGTAACATTGGCCCTTTTAATTGAAGTTGATTTGGCACATATTTGAACCGAAGAAGCAGAACCGATGATGCTTGCCAACACTTTTTCCACCGCTGTGACGTAAGCTATAGGCCGCTGGGATGTCCCTCAACTCTTCAGTATTCTTATAGCATTACATCACTCTCCGGAGACACGGCACTCAGTAATAAGAGCAATTTGCGATGGACTTGTATCGACAGTAAGAGCCGTCACTGCGCTTTTATTTATAGCAAGTAATTAACCCTCTTCAATTTTAATCACCAATTTATGCCTGGGCTGCGTTTGTGTCTTCAAGGCCAGTAGTAGGAGCGCTCCAGGTGTGATATTGCGCAACCTCGTCCGCCCACTCCAGCGAACCCAAAATAGACTCGGCAGAGGAGGAAGGGATGGCCTATTTGTTTGGTGTAATCATTTGACATCTGGATTGTAACCGTAAGCTTATAGCGTTGGTTAAGAGGCTGAAGATTTACAGTGCGGCAGCTGAGGGCAAGAAGGCGAGAGCTGTCGTGTAAGGAGCTTGCGTCGGCGTTTGCCAAACAAATAATAACAAGTGCATTAAGCAAAACATATGCTTAAAAAGGCTAAGTGTTTTTGGTTCAGTAGGACTCAGGCTGAGGAACAGGAGGGAAATCTTAAGCAGTGCAACTTTATTATAACTTTATGGCATTAAATCAGACCTATACTGCAAAATGGACTCTTCAAAGCTTTTGTTATAGTCATTTTCTTGTCATTTACCATCTCGAAGTTAGATCTGGAGTGATTCATGCATGTTTAATCACTTATTTTCAAAGCTTCACTTCATTTTCCAAGTTTATTTTCTTAATTGGCGACACCTGTAGGATTCAGCAGCTTCGCGTAGTCATTTTGATACAATAGAAAATGCTAACGACTTCACAGCTCTTTGTGATGACATTTACAGAGATGTCAGCTCCCATTGGGCACCGCAGTTTTCTAACTCAGAAGTCAGCAGATTTGTTTCTTTTATTAAGTTGTTTTAGATGAATATTTCGACTTAAAATGTCCAAATTATAACATAATGATCCACTGGTGACAGAGATTATAACTATAGCACAATGTGTTCTTTACTTATCCAACTAACTTTTTAACTTGAGATAAACATATCTTCTCATTGTGAGCAGGGTCGCCTCTCCATAGATCTGACCCGAACCTGCTTTTGTTCCACCATGACCAGAAGGCAGAATAATTGGAATTTTGACTTGTTCAACACACATTACGTTAGCCTCAGAGATCAGATTCATGTACATTTTTGTTCAGTTTACCAGGATTTTGCGTTACGGTTAGTGAGTTAGCTTTCTGCTACGCTAACGGCTAACACGATTCACGACTTGCACCTCTGCTGTATCACAATGCCAACAGGATGCCGGCATAATTACCAAGTGGAAAATGAACTCCAAACACAGACAGATTATAATCCCCGGGTGCCTGCTTTGCACATGGGTATGGATGGATTGATCTTTTTGCTTGATTGCGTCCTATAATCTCTAAATCTGCTCTGGTAGCGTTCATTGTAGCTAGAATCGCATCAGTATAATTTCGCCCAACGACTCGGTTTGTATTGTATTTTTAGCTCCACGTTGTCATCCAGCGGCTTTTAAGTGACCTCCCGTGTCGGCTGCGTTTGATTGGTCCGTTCACCTACCTATAGCTTTCCCCGGGGAGTCTACGGAGCCCATTATGTAAGAGAACACAACTGCTGCTCACATCCAAACCGTTAAACATTACATCATCGTCTGGAGGGGTGCAGGCTTTTGTGGAGATCTCCTGCACATGAGAGGGCATTTCTGAAAGTCCCGCACGAGCTGCTCATCAGACCAGAGCAGAACAGATGCAGTTTTAGGATGGCATTTTGTATGACCTAAGGTGGATTTGTAGTTACTTTTGGTTCATTAAATGCAAGGGAGGATGGTACTCGGTCTTGCTATGAGATGATCATCCTTCAGCGATGAGGAAAAACATGGCCGATATTGTAGTTCTGAATTGATTTCATTGGCTTTTAACTTAACATTTTTGGGCGTAGTGTCAGGAGAGGTCTGGCCAGCTGAGATGTAAAAGTCCTGTCTGTTGCTCTGTTTGTAAAAAAGTCTAAAAATGTATAAATTGACAATGGAGTTGGAGTTGGAGACAGTGTTGGGAAGTAATTGAATACATGTACAGTTACTCTTTCATTTGGTACTATTCTGTATACTTTTCTAAATTAAAAGGAATACATGGCACGTACTTTTGGCTTTGAACTGCACAGAATTAATGAGGAAAAAATGAAACACACTTGTAGTTTAGACAAAGTAATGCATAATCTCATGTTTTTACACCATAATTTACATGCAACTCAGTGTAAAAGTACTCTAAATATTCAAAATACAGTGCTTTGATTGGACCCATGTATCAGAATACATTACAAATGCATTTTAGTTTGCAGATTCAGTATTCTGTAATTAAAAACCTTTTCAAAATATTCTTCCCATCACTGTTTATGGATCCTAAAGTCCTCTCTGTAATTTTTTGTAATAATGCTTTATCAGAACAATCGTCATTTGTAATCTCGTACCAGGGTTGTACCATTTTTGTTGGAGAATATAGAGCCTTTTAAAAATCTACCATGTTTGCTTCACTGTTTCAGAGGAGTTTAAATGTGGTTAGCCCCGGATTTCTAAAAGCTAATATGGATTTCTTTTATTTTTATTGAACACTCTGCGGTCGCCATTTGTTTTTAGTCGAGATATGTTATGAAAATGGGGAAAAAATCTTTGAGGGAGCTATGGGGGGCCGTTCTTGGGGAGTCCAGTGCCCCCTAAACCCCCCTTCCCCTGTTTTGTACTTACAAACACTACTTTTATCATTTGAATTATAAAATACACAAACACTGCCCTTATAATCTTTACTGTCCATGTTCAAACATAATAAATACGTCCGCACTGGTCTGAAATCCTTTTACTGCGTCTCTTGCCTTGAGGCTCCAGTGAAGATGAGACCATTTAATCATAGAAGGCTAGTCTTGACTTCTGCTCTTGTGAATCCCCTGTAATCCAATTTGTAACCCTCAAACTGCACAGTCTAAAGAACCTTTCATTTGTATGCTCCAGGCTTACAAATATCGCCAAAATACGACTTTAGTTTCCCATTATAACCTTGTTTGAAACAGTGATGGCTGCATTCTTCACATTGTATTAAGGCTGTTAAATATGCTAATACTATGCTAGCTGCTGTCAAACTATGTTAAGGCTCATTTGTAATGAACTGGAAGACACGCACATTGTAAAAATTTGGTGCCCGGTTGTTTACTTGGACTGTTTTAAGAATATGTATTTTGACCTTTTGAGTGTATAACTGCAACTTTATATTCCTACAAAGAGCACCGCGGCCTCGACTTTGCAAGAACTGCCTTGGTCGAGGTCTGGTTTGCGCTGTAGACGTTTTAACGAGTCATCGGACACCATTTACGGACTCGCTAAGCCGTCATTTCACTGACTTCCACCCACACGCTAACTCGAAACTGTGCCGATTCCTTTGCTTTGTTTGATGCTAGCTTACGTTCCCTGCTATTCCCGTCTATCATTACTTACCCTCAAATCGTCTTTATCATAGCTACCTCCACCCACTCTGTTCTCCATCTTGTGCTGACTTTTGCATTGTCTTGTCTCCGGTCAGCGGTGTCGCCCGGAGGTGTGAAGGAGCATGTGCAAGTCGTCACATCGCGAATCCTTCATCATGTGTTCCTCATTTGAATCCACTGGCCCAGAGCATCCGGTCGGCCTCCATCTGGATGTGTGTGTGTGTGTGTGTGTGTGTGTGTTATATTTGTTTACGTGTCAATGACCAGGAGTGGTTCAGGGGAATGTCTGTGTCGACCCTCCGCATACACAAGAAAAGCTATTTTTATGGCGGGGCATGTGGGTTAACGCAGAGTACGCTCCTATTCTCAGCTTTGGTGCGCTCTTTGCTGTGGTTACGTTTCTATTTAAATGTGATTTTCCGGTATACTCGTCAAACAAGCCGGATTTATGCTGAAATTTGCAGGGAAAGAGCCAGCGAAGTCACTGTGGGGATTTGAGACAGAATTCAGCCACAATATTCCAGAAAGTTTCTATTATTGGCTGCAAATCGAATCCATAATGCAAAGGTTAACTTGTCTTGTTATAACGTTGGAGTTTACTCTATGTACAGGAAGGAGACTGAACAAATGGTATCGCAAAGGTTGTTTTGAGAATTATGCTAAATTAGAAGTATTTTTTTTTTCTAATCTTACCAAAAAATGTTAATATGTACATAATAAAACTGCTAGTCTTATTACAAGGCCCATCATTCTGCTTTTGATCCCACCATACCACTTTAAAGCAGACATATTGTGCTTGTATTTTCTCAAAAGTCACAATCTCTGACACCCATGGAGATATGTTATGAAAATAGGGAAAAAAAATCTTTGGAGGAGCTATGGGGGTCCATTCTAGGGACCCCCTTAAGCCCCTTCCTGGCGCCGCCCCTGTCTTGTTATAATTTGCACATTTTAAATCACAATTTTGATCTAAAACAACTTGATAAAAGCAATAAATCCGCTGACTTCTGCATTAGAAAACCACGGTGTCCAATGAGAGCTGACGTCGCCGTAAACGACATCACAACAAAGCTCTACGTAGCTGTTGGCGCCCCCTATGGGCTGCGCATCACACTAGCGGGTAGCGGGTTTTTTGATTTGTACCAAAATGACTACGCTACGCTGCCGAATCTTACGGGTATCACTGATTAAGAAAATAAAACTGAACAACGAAGCAAGTATGTCACAGTGGGCGTGAACTGGTGGAGGTGAAAATGGGGATTGTTCGGCAATATGGCGTCTTGAATATAAGCGATTGAAGATTACGCAAACATGAATCACTCCAAATACAACTTTAGACTTGGTTGAAACCTCTGAAAAGTCCATTTTGCAGATATAAGTAATTTGCTACATCTTAATCTAGCACTACAGACCTTTATAGTGTGATGTCACCTGATAATATATTCAGCCAGTTTCATATTTCTAGGTCTGTAGATTTGACCATTAAACAAACCACATTAACCTGAGGAGGGACACACTGGGGGAGCGTCCTTTTTGCGGCTTATAAACCAATAAAAATAGCTTTCTTGGTTGGATCTCTTGCCACCTTGAAACAAATAAGCAACAGATTGTTTGAATTTGGCCGCGCCCCCTCCGTCGCGTCGTGCTAGCTCGCGGTGCAGTAGTCTTGCACATGAATCTGCTTGAGGGGCAGGTTGGCGCAGCATGTACTGTTCCCGCGCAGTGCCAACCTCCTCTGGCCCGGCTCCATCGCCCACTGCTGCCCAATCTGCCACGCTCAGACCCAAGAGCCCAATCTGAAGCAGCCAGAGTCATCATCAGCCCGTAGTGACATCCACAAAATGACTCCACTGCTTTCAAGGCCAAAGTGTTAGCTAGATCATTGCTAATTACTGGCAGTCAACGGTCATATTTACTCTGATCCAATGTTGACATGTAGTACAACTGAAACTATAGTTATAGCTTCTTTATGTTTGATGTCTCTCAGAAAAAAATAACCTCACACTGTTATTTAGCCATTTTAAAAGATGCCCTTTCTGTTTTAACCATCCACATAATGTGACTGGGACAATGACTGAGGTTCAGATACAGCTAACCTGCTAAGTGATCATGGGCACACTTCCGGCTCCATTGACTCTGGCTCCAATTCACTTTCTTATGAAATGCTGTGGCACCTCTCTCTGTAATTGCTGCATTGTTGCTGTCATTTTGATCTTAAATATTCACTCTCCATGATCCTGATATTTTTATTTCACTATTGTGTCCGTAACTCAAGAAATGAATATTAATAACAGACAAATTAGGCGCCTTCTCTCCCAGAGGTCCCTCCTGCTAGCGTTAGCAACAGGTTTCACTGACCACGTTGCTACATGTCTGCTCCCCGCTAAACCAGTGGTGCATGCAGGAAGGTTACCTTCATCAGCCTCGCTCCAGATTGGCTCTTTGGTTGCTATGATACTCACCGTCAAAATTCCAAATATGATGCTCCAAATTAGCGCTATAACTGCTAGCCTCGATGAGCTTCATTTGACTGGAACCTGATTTAGGGGAACATCACACTACCTTAGTCCACTTCTTTATACAATGTATGGGTTCAAATCTACTGGTTGGTGGGTAGATGCTTTTGCCCGTAGCCACTTCTTGATGCAAATTTTTTTTTTTCTTTAAAGATGCACTATGTGCCTTTTCTGGTGGAGGAAATGGACATATTTGAGCATTAAAAATACCCATAACGGACTCTACAGACACGAGCCTGCACTTACCCATCAGAAAAGCTCCACAGTGCGCTTTTAAATGTCAAAATAATGCACTTTAACCTACTTTGGTTGCTATGATACTCACCTTATTTGCCACGTGATGAAAACGTGCAGCAGTAGCTTGTTTCCGCTCAGTTAGCCCCTTGTGCCAGCCACACTCCCCACACTCGCTCTGTCCCTGGGGCTCATGCGACGTGAATCTCCATAATCGTATCAGTGGGACGGACGCTGCCCCTGACTCTTTGACATCCAAGAGAAAGTCACATTTTAGCTTGGGCGGTTGCATAACAAGGCGAGGCGCTATTGAAGGGGGTAGTGCTACTAACACAACCTTAGGGCTGGTTTTACATTTAGGAAGAGCGTACACACATACACACTCGGGGCATTGAATTAGTGACCAGGTGAATGCGTTTGGGGAGGGCAGGGTTTGTTTTCACTGTGGGAGACGGGCTGCAGATGTTGTGTCAGTTTGTTTTCTCACTCCCTCGAGCTAAAACTACTTGGTGTGCTTCTTGCTAATTTTTAGGCTTTAGTTGGTCCATTGTTGCCGGGTAAATCCAGACTCATATCTCTGAGTGGTTTATACAGATTGACGTCCTTCGTTGCGTCTCAAGCCCGGTCAAATCGTCCATTCGGGGTTTTTTTCTGTGACAGATGTGAAACAAAGGAGGTCATTTGTCACCTATGTCACCTTAGATTAACAGAGTTTCATTGATTCTGCCGATATTTTTTTACTTACTTATTTTTTTTTCAATATGCTTGTCTCTGATTGGCTAATCCACCTGTCAATCACGTCCATCTGAAATTCCCCGGTGACCAGACTCACATCTTCTTAAAGTCTTGAAGAAGTGTGTTTTCTGGATCCCAGGCCAGGTTCATTGTGCAAAATGGCTTCAAAGGGATAATCAGAAAAAATATGCTTTTAATTTCTTTTTTTTTTTTTTACACTTGGAGCATGTGTCCTAAAAAACATCATCTTTTTGTTAAAATGTTGGTTTACCGGAATCATTTTAATGGCTTGCATCTTGGTGCTCTGTTTAAACACATGCCTCATTTTGATTCATCCTTGCTCCCACTCTCCTCTATTAAACGATATAATCTACCCTTAAAGTCATGACTAAAAATAGACGGACATTTTGACTTTTGGATTTTAAACGTGAGTTGGTGAGCGTCGGTGCGTGACAGAGGTGCATATGCTGTGGTAGACATTGTTTAATCCCGGTAAAACTCATTTCCACACTGCTGTTACTCTGCATTTAATTGCGTTTATTGTCTTCATAAATATTGTTCTGCAGAGTCACTGATGCAGATAAATGATTTAAAACTATTGATCACGGCGCAGGATTAAGGTCCCCTGGGTTGCCTGCGGTTACGCCCGGACAGATGCTGACCTCATGGCCTCTGTAATGCGGATTAGGGTCAGTTTTTTGTGGGGGGAAAATCTTCTATGTGGTGGTGTTGACTTTACCTCAAACCTACCACATTGAATGAACCTTTCAGAGCTTTTAACCAGGTTATAGTTATTTCCTTCTTTCACCACCTCTCAAAGTATCATGGAGTGATTCGTCCATGTTTGAGCAATCTTTAAACGCTTATTTTCAAGACGCCATTTTGCCGATCAACCCCTATTTTCACCTACACTGGAACACATCCACTGTTTTAGCTTCTTAATTGTTACTCGTTTGATTCGGCACCGTCGTGTAGACATTTTGGTACAAATGAAAAAAAAATTCGGAGCTCTTTGTTGCAATAATGTTTACGGATGTTTCTTTTATTAAGTTGTTTTAGATGCATATTGCAATTAAAATGTGCTAATTATAAAATACTGCTTTAATAAACTGATTATTTAAAAAAACTTCATTGTGCAGGATTGTCTTTAAAACAATACTCAAATACAAATTAATTCATATCTAAAAATCGAATTATTACCGATCCTTTCTATTGTCATACCAATTGTGTTTTTTATCATAATTGTGGTATAAAAAATTGTATTGCGTAGCACTGAAACTGCATTTTTTATTTCATCCACTGTGAGTTATTCAACCTAGATTTTCTGTACAAGGCTGTTATTTTTGTTTTCTGCAGCCTCAAAACCACTATGGAGGCGTCTTTTTGGGTTAAAAGCGCAAATCAGAGCTGAAATGTTCATCGTCTTGTCTTCTGATGCAGCCTTCAAAACATATGGAGTGGGCTTTCCGTCCAATCCTAAGGAGACACAACCATCCACCCCCAACACACCTTCATCTCCTAGTGTGCACTTTTCCAGCTTGAGTGGAAGGAAATCTTACCCATAATGCTTTGCTTGATGGTGGTGGTAGTGGTGGTGGAGGAGTTAGCCCCACTCTTGAATACAGAGCTGCTAAATTGGACCAGTGCCGCGGGCAGGGAGCAGACGTCCACTGAAATATTCACTTTATTAACGCTCTTGTTCCTGGCAGATGCAGCTCGCGCACTTACGCTAACAGTCGGAGATGATAAGACCAAGGCTGTTCATTAGTGTGGTTTATGGATATTCATTTGCGCTATGGACTGGTAATGTTACGGGTCAAAGTCTATGGAGATCACACATATAGCATATAGCATTGTTCCTTCTGCCATTTCAATCAGCTGGTGTATAGTACGACTGCCCTCATTTGCATGCCAAGAATGCAATTTATAATTCAGTTTGGCGCTAATTCTTCTAACCTAATGTTAATGTGGTCTGGAGCTATAATTTGAGTTTATATGCAACTACATTTTTGTAGTTAAGACAGCCAGAAAATATTTTGATTTTAAACATCAATTTGTTTCACTGTCGCCTCAGGGGTACCTCAAGGCTCAACTATTGGACCATTTATGTTCAGAATCAGAAGAGTTTTATTGCCATGGTCTTAATTACTTTGGTGATAAAGTGCACATAAAAACACACAAAAAAAAACAACACACTGAATAAATACAAATACAAATAAGGGCATGCACAAGTTAAAAAAGATATGCATTAAATAAGATACTTAGAAGTAGAAAATATATACAATAGCAGCATCAGAACAACATTGTTTTATTGAAATTCAAAAAGAGTAAATTAATATGATCTTTATATAAATAATAAATTACTATAAGTGAGTTTTTTTGTTTTTTTTTAAATACTGCAAATCACTGCTTCCACTACTGCCACTACTTCTTTTCAATTCTATGTTTTATTGATTTATTTTTAGGCATTTCTCTCTAACCGTAATTTGAGGTTATATGCAACTACATTTTTATAGTTAAGACAGACAGAAAATATTTAGATTTTATAAATCAGTTTGTTTCACTGTCGCCTCAGGGGTACCCCAAGGCTCAACTATTGGACCATTTATGTTTTATTAAAATTCAAAAAGAGTAAATTATTATGATCTTTATATAAATAAAAAAATACTATGAATAAGTAAAATATCAACAAGAAGTACTGCAAATCACTACTGCCACTACTTCTTTTCAGTTCTGTGTTTTATTGATTTATTTTTAGACATTTCTCTCTAGCCGTCATGCTTAAGGTTACATCACTCTACATGGGTGCGTTCATGTATGCCTATGAGTGAGTGTAAAAGACTGTGCAGCGCTGAAGTGGGTCGTGGGTATTGTTTCCATGGTAACTGCGTGTGCCGGCCCCGGGGCCAGAAGCCGCTCTCTTCCTCCACCGTCTCTCGCTCTTCTACTCCTCACCTCCTCCTCTTCTCTTTGGTCTCTGCTCACTTTTCATCGATCTGAAACGCCGGCTTCCTGTTCATGTCTGTTCATTTTCCACAGCTCAAAAGCGAACGTTGGTGTAACAAATTGCATTTTTCTGTTATTCTATCTCTGCCCACAATGCTAATCCGTAATCCTCGCTAATTTCGTGTTGGCAAATCTTTTCTTTTGACATTACCCATTTACGGCGTCACGGCAACAGCATATGGATTCAGACCAGATGCCCTTCCTAACCTTAGCTTATTAGTTGGAATATTACGTTTGTTTGCTGAGAATGTAGCAGATTTTCCAAAAGTAGGTCAGCATGGATGAGTCTTCAAACTTGGCAGTGATATTACGTATGTTTATTGCAAATGTATAGAGGGATAAACCTGGATTGGAAACTGACTGAGATGTTGATTTAACCAAAAATAAAAACCAGTAGGCTATTGTATTTCATTTCTTTTACAGTGCTCGATAATGTTCAATTCTTTTATCACTAAAGGAGTCATAAAAACCTTCCATTTGCAGTTTTAGTATATTAGTTTAAATACTCAAACTGCCCCGCCCACTTTTGCCTCCAGATGCTGCTAAACTACACTTTCTTTGTGGTGACATTTTGAGAAAACTTTCACAGTTAAAATCTGATAAAAAAAAAAAAAAAAAAAAAAAAAAGTAGTAGGCCAATTTGTGCAAAACGTTCACAAACAAGGGCCCGATTTTCTGGGAGGCTTTAAAACGACTTCGTAATCTGTACAGACAGGTCCGTTGATGGAAATTTGGGGGCCCGGGGCAAGAAAACTCACATACGCCCCTCTCTAATATAAATTAATAGGAAGAGGGCCCCCAAGACCTTTTCCCCCTGCTGTCAATTCCCTTGCGTGTAGAATTTATTTGCTCTCAAGATCAGCAGCCTCATGCAAAATAATACAACCCTGAACCTGTGTGAAAGACTGAGAGGATCTGACAGGCAGAGGGCGCTGTTCCATAGTCTGGGCACTGCCACAGAAAAGGCTCTGGTCACCTCTGGTCTTGAGTCTGGCTTTGGGCCCCCAGCAGCAGGACTCTGGTGGAGGATAGAGCTGCAGTAACTCCCTCAAATAAAGACCCGCAGAGTGCACACATTTAAACACCGTCATAATTCTAGACGTATTATTGGGAGTCGTTTCTGATCAGTCTGAACCTTTTGTTTTTTCACTCACCGAGCTAAGCTCTCGTTCCTCTTGTCTCCTCCTGTGTGGCTCCTCACAGCTTCACGGCCTCTCAGGTTTAAAGTGCAGGGGGCCCTCACATCCGGAGCCAGGGGCCGTTTGTCACACTCACTTTTAACCTGCGCTAATGTGAAGCAGACAGGCCGAGTGGTCAGCCCCGGCCGCCGCTAATGGAAATCAATGGAGCATTCATTAGGGCAGAATTTAGGTGACACTATGAGGCTGACCCAGTGCTCCGCGGTTTTATACTCCGCTGTCTGCACGCTTGTCGGCTTCTATTGCACTCTTTATGAAATATCTGAGCTCTTACAACGGGAGGATCGCTCTGAGACAGTGTGTTACAGAGCAGAGTAGGTCCCACACATCAGGTCAGAAAGAGCCGCAAGATAAACAGATATTCAATCAATATTTCAATATGAACGGCAGCAATTAGCAAGTCGCAAATGCTAATGGATGCAACGACCTGGATGCGAACATAACTTTTCCCAATGGGGGGTCCACTACTTGTTTGTCTCCATGGAGATGTTATTGCTTTGCCTGGGATGTTCCACAGTACGGCGTTACATCTTTCTATCTTGGTTATTGAATGACAGGTGTTTTATTGCTGAAACATACCCCTGAAAAAATGATTGTAAGCGAGCTCGCCTCCTCACAGATCTGACGTGTGTTTTTTAATGCTATACACCAAGCCGAGTCACAGGTCGGATCTGTGGAGCAGCAATCACACTCACAATCTTGGCAAAACAATAATATTTCCAAGAAGGTGGCAGATCCCCCACTAGAGAAGTTTTCACCTTTTGGATGTGTTTAAAATGGGCAATAAGTAGAATCCGGATTAAAAGATAAATTACAAATGTAAATGCTGTAGTAATAATATCACTAAAGAATTTTAAACCTATGTATATACAGTATTTTATTTTTTATTTATTTTTACTATTCACTATAGATATCTTGTTCTTAATAAAGACTGAATTGAGTCAAAAGTTTGGATACACTTCAACTTCACTTTTTTTTTCTTTATTTTTACTACTTTACTACATTAAATATATGAAATATGAAGTATATGGAGCTATGTAGTAAAAAAAAAAAAAAAAAACAAACAAAAACCTCTACTGATATATATATATTTTTTTTATATTTTTTGCTATGTCAAAAAATATTTAGTGGACTTATATAACCTTTTTTCTTTACCACATATTTCCATATTTCTTACGTCATAGATTGTCTTCTGTGTGTACCGTATTTTCCAGAGTATAAGTCGCACTGGAATATAAGTCGCACCAACAAAGAAATGCATAATAATGAAGAAAAAAACATGTATTTCTCATATAAATCACATCTGAGTATAAGTCACACCCTTGGCTAAAGTATGAAAAAAGTGTGACTCATAGTCCGGAAAATTGTAAAAAAAATAAAGAAACAAAGCATAAATTGGGCCTGTCCAAACTTAATAGCTGTAAAAACCACCATCCAAACCTGATGCTGTGAGTGAGATGTTTTTCTGTCAACACTCTCCATGTTTTATCGACTTTTGACCCCTAATGTGTGACCCCCGGCTCCGTCCATCAGCGGCGCCTCTATTAACAATAATATGATTTGGATGTATTATCTAACCCTCCCGCCGGCCGTTACACAACACAAACCTCTTTAAAACAGCCGTCTTTGATTTTTACACTTCTCAGTACGTCAGCCACAGAAGAGTTTGTTTATACTCACCGACTTTTGAAAGCACCGGAGCCCGTTTAATTGGTGCTAAACCGTAGCTCTCCTCCAGGGGGTGGTGTTATCGACGTTTCCCCCAGGACAGTGAAATCAATCCGGGCTTTTAGAGATGTCGATAGCTGCTGTCCATAGAGTGTAACTGGACCTGCTCTCAAAACAAGTGTCCCATTTTTCATTTTACTATTTTACCAGCTCGATTAAAGGGCCACTGTGTAATTTTTCTGGTAGACCGTCCACCACACTGGACAGATCTGTGGAGTAGCAATCCCACTCACTGTAAGAATGAAGGTTGTCAAATATCGAAAATCAGATGCCAATTGATACTTAAACGATTATCGAAAATAGGATCCTCATTTGAGCAGGTTTTGGTACTAAAAAAAACCCATTTACAAGACATTTTTTTTTTATCATCATTGTCATTGTGATCGGTATTGAGTCTATTCCTTAGTATCAAAATCAAGTATCGTATTTTGGTGATAACACTAGAAAGAATACATTTTGAGCAAAGAGAACTGCACTGAAATAAATGTCAAATATCGAAAATCAGATACTGATTGATACTTAAACGAGTAGAGAAACTACAGACTCATCTGAGCGGGTATCGATACTTAAAAAGTCCCATTTACAGGACAGAAATGAACCTAAAGAACGTGTTTTTTTATCATTGCAGTATTGGAATTGGTATCGAGTCTATTCCTTAGTATCGAAACATCAGAACACTAGAAAGAATGCGTTTTGAGTAAAGAGAACTGCAGTGAAATAAATGTCAAATGTAAAAAATCAGATGCTAATTGATACTTAAACGAGTATCGAAATTAGATCCTCATCTGAGCAGGTTTCAGTACTAAAAAAGACACATTTACAGGGCAGAAATAACCTAAAGAGAGTGTTTTTTTTATCATAGTGGTATTCGAGTCAGTATCGGGTCTATACCTTAGTATCGAAATCAAGTATCGTAGTATCGTGATAACACTAGAAATAATACAGTTTGAGCAAGAAGAACCGCAGTGAAAAAAAATGTAAAATATTGAAAATCGGGAACTAAAAAAGTCTCATTTACAGGACAGAAATGAACCTAAAGAAAGAGCGTTTTTTATTATCATCGCAGTATCGGAATCAAGTATCGTAATATCGTGATAAGACTAGATTCACATTTTGAGCAAAGAAGAACTGCAGTGAAATAAATGTCTGACAGACGCTGTTCAACGCCCAACGGTGGAACATTTTATCTCCACGACGATGTTCTCCAGAGCATCTCCGCGACTGACGCTAATGTCACCTGTCATAGGCGCTAAGCTACAGCAGCGTTAGCATATTCACCTGTTAGCGCGCACTCCGCCTCACCCCGCGCCGTCACACCCCCGAGAGAGTGTTATTTACTAATGCTTCATGTCTCACTTCAGAAACGCCGCACGTCAAAGTCCATAAATCAAACGCTCTTCTTCAGAAAAGCCAAAGGGACGGCGTTGGGGAGTTGCCAATTGGAGCGCGTTGTCATGGAAACAGCAAAGTGGCACACAAGACAGTCCGTTTGTCTAACTTCCTGCTTTGCACGGAGGAGCTATTTTTAACAAGCCGTTATATAAGATCGTATCCATTACAATGTTATTTTCATCACGTTGGTTCATTTTGGATACTTTCCGTTTCGAAAAGTCACATTTTTTTTCTTTTATTGGTTGATGTCAAAAGCTAGCGCAATTCCCAAGCTTATAGAAATGGAAAAGAGAGGGCATCTGAGGGAATTCCATATTAAAGTACCATCGTCACTGTCATCGAATTACAAAAATATGAGATAAAGGTGTTTTTTGCTGTTCTTAACTAAAGATTTGACCCATCTTCCATTTCCTTTGTAACTCTTGATTTCCAGCCCCGTGTCCTATTTGAGCTGTGATAAAAACAATGCTACTCCATGTATTTCATCTCGGTCATGCCTTATTCATACTAACGGGGAGCGTACCCGGCCCTTTAACGCCATACGAGAGAAGACGCCGCTTTTGAAAGTGCCATGTAATATTCAGCAGACTGTGGCCCAGCTCCGACGCTCCGCTGTATCAGATAGAAGCTTGTTTCTCTCGGTCCGCTCCTTGTCGAAACCCCACATATGAACACGTCTTTGTATCGAAATAACAGGGCCGGGCAGGTCTGATGGCTTCAAAGGAGCTAAAGGGTTTGCAGAGGATGTCGTCAGCGGCATCCAGCAACGAGCGGCTTTGTACAATGTGCTTCTGCCGCTGTGGAAGATCGTTTTAAAGAATGTGGAGTTTTGTGAGTTTAAAGGGCTCGTCTCAAACTGTTTTCTGATCTGTTCTAATGTTAACTCATCACAAACAGAGCTGGAGTTGTGTTTTTTTGTTTCATTCTCGCATTTAACACACAAACTCTGCAGATTTAGGCCGAGTTCTTCTCTCAAACTGAAAGCGCTCTGTTCCACCTTGTGATGTCATCATGTGGTAATACAGGAAGTGCTCCACTGTGTTTTTAAACTCCACACACCTTCACTGGAATCATTTGGATTCAATATCAGTCCTGTAATTGCCAGTCTCTACTGAACTAAAGGTAAAAGCAGCTGTTAACTTGAAAACTACCACTTCATGACATCACAAGGTGGAACGGAGCATTTTGAGCTTTGGAGATGTTACAGACTAAAAGAGTTATTCAAACAAAACACAACTCCAGGTCTGTTTTTGTGGAGGTCATCTCTTATTTAAAGCTCATAGGAGTTAATTTAGTCTAATATAAGGCCTTTTAAAGTTGCACTGTGTAACTGGTGAAACGTCTGCCGGCTGCTTGTTTCCATGACTACGACTATACTTTGCTTGAAATGTTCCACTGTAATGCATTACTGAATTAGAAACGTAAAATGCAACAGACAAGATTTTTTTTTTTTTGTATGAACACCTCAAATTGACTTAAAACATTAAATCTGTTTAATGCCAAAGTGAAAACATCGAGACAAGCAAAAGTTACACAGTGCAACTTTAAAATTCAAATGCGTGAACATTCATAAACTGACAGATTTGTGTTTTATTTAGATTTTGCCGGTCCCAAACTTTGAGAAATGGAAAAATGTCATGTCTGAAGGGCATCTGGTTTAAATTTACAAATTCATGGAGACTATAAACTAAAACCAGTAATGAAAACCAAGAATTCTGCACTGTCCACTAGCACACATAAGCTATTAAACGGCATCAGCTGCATTATATTTTGCATTTTTGACCATGATTTTGTTTATCACTATGGCAACAAGCTCAAGGATAAAAAAGCATCACAGTTTGCCAAAGATCCTGCCTGTTTGCGTGTCGTTCTTGTTGGGATTATTTCTGACACACTGAACATTGTGATATGTTTTATCGTGACCAGAAGTGACTGACTCCTCTCTCTCTCTACCGCCCCCTGCAGGATGCTTCGAGTGCTGTATCAAGTGTCTGGGCGGGGTGCCGTACGCCTCCCTGGTGGCCACCATCTTGTGCTTCTCGGGGGTGGCTCTGTTCTGTGGCTGTGGACACGTGGCTCTGACCGGGACCTTGACCATGCTGGAGACGCACTTCTCCAGAGTGTCCAGTGACCACGAGACCCTCGCCCTCGTGTAAGTGTCACAGCGCAAAACTCCAGTGTGTGAGAGTGTATGAGGAGGTCTGTGGTTCAGTTTTACAGATGTGTGAAGGACAAAGAACTTCATGTTTAGAAGGGAAAGGGAAAAGGACTTGATATTAAACATTTACTTATTTACTGAAGGAAACAATTTCAGGAACCGAGACGCCAGTGATGGACTTAACTTTGATCAGATGGACATAGGAACAGATTCTATTGGTTGTGGCTAAGTGGACAAGATGGAGGGGCTCAGGATTCTGCTGCTGCGGCAGAAATGGGGTAGATGACGGTTTATGAGACTTGTTTAAAGATGCACTATGTAAATTTTGTCTGCTTGTCTCCATAGTGATCATTAGTATTATTGATTGGCCTGGAATGCTCCACATTTAACATAAAGGGCCCGTATTACACTATTCTGTGTGATGGCGCTCTGAAGGGGGAGTGACTTAGCATGGCGAGCAAAAGGAGAGGAGACTCAGCATCAAAAATCTATGTTCTCATGTTGTTTCCTCATCACAAACAGACCTGGAGTTGTGTTTCGTTTCATTCTCACATGTTTAACACACAAACCTGCAGATTTAGGCTGAGTTCTTCTCTCAGACTGAAAACACTCTGTTCCACCTTGTGATGTCATCATGTGATAATACGGGAAGTGCTCCACTGTGTTCAGTTCAAACTTCATACAATTATTTGGGAGATTTCAGTCCTGGAATTGCCAATTTCTACTCAACTAAAGGTAAAAAGGAGCTGTTAACGTGAAAACTACCACTTCATAACATCACAGGGTGGAACAGAGCATTTTAAAGTCAAATTTATTATTTCTAAAGCACATTTAAAAACACCCACAGCTGCCCAAAGTGTTGCACAAAGGCCATATAAAGTGTAACCTTATAAAACAAAACATGCAAAAACACAGTAAAACAAAACAATGCAAGAGTCTTCGGCTCGGGTTAAACGCCAGTGTAAACAGACGAGTTTTCAACAAAAGATTTACAAATATTTAAAGTTTGGGCTGGTCTAATACACAGAGGAACTGCTCCAGAGTCTGGGGCCAACTACAGCCGAAGCCCCGCCCCCTCGAGTGTGAGTGAAACAAGACATAACTCTGAGGATGTTCTGAGACGGCAACAGAAAACTCACAAGAATCCACTTTGTCTGACCTTTAAACTTCTGTCTTGATCCTGTTACAGATGATTTTCATGTAAAAATATGGAAATAGATGAGATACTGTGAAATAACAAGACAAGCAGGTGAGGAAAAGCTAGAGTGCACCTTTTAAATGCCGAGATGTAGGAAACCAGAGGTGATTGGTTTAAACCCACAGAAGACAGACTCTGGTTTATTTCATACAGTTGAATTTCAAACTAAACCCGTGTGTTTCCTTTCTGCTCAGAATCCAGATCTTTCAGTACATCATCTACGGCATCGCCTCCTTCTTCTTCGTCTACGCCATCGTCCTGCTGGCCGAGGGCTTCTACACCACCGCCGCCATCAAGAAGGAACTGCAGAGCGACTTCAAGACCACTGTGTGCGGACGCTGCATCACCGCCTTTGTACGTCTCAGTAGAAATGCTAACGCTGCTAATGCTAACCCTGCTAATGCTAACCCTGCTAATGCTGCCCAAACATGATCCACAGGTGTCAGAGATTATAACTATAGAGCGACACAAGCACAATTTGTCTGATTTAATCGCAGCGTTGACTCGTTGTGTCTCTCAGAGCGAGTGAACCTTGGGTCCTGCTTCATTTCTGGCTTGTATTTATTTAGTCGTAGCTTAATCCTAGTTTTGATCTTTTTGGACCTGGATTAGTCCTAGATCAGTGCTATTTTTCATTGTTTTAGTGCATAAATCCTTCTGTAGCACCATAAAACTACTATCAGAAGTAGCTAAACATTATAAAAAGTTCTGTGACTTCATTAAGTAGAAGTACAAAGTAGTGGTTCCAGAAAGTATTATTAAAAAGTGAAAATTAAAAAGTGTCTGGTGTTAACATCTGACTTCAAGGTAAAGTCATTGGCAAAGATTTAAAAATGCACAAATATGTTTTCAAAAGGATGCACCAAAGAGATAAAACAAAGTGAACACTCAAATCATTTCATATTGTCGACATAAAAGTTTTATATCTACTCACAGTCAAGTACAAGGATGATGTCTGAAAACTACACTTTGATTAAACGTTTACTCAGTCACTCAAGTAAATGTATCTGAGTCGTACTTTAAATGCATTTTTTTTTAGCCTTACACCCTCAAGTCCAGCTCTGCCAGTTTCTATCTTGTAAATATTGAAATAATACTGAGAGTGAGTGTGGTTTGTGCTGTGTCCAGTTCATGTTCCTGACCTACATCCTGTTCCTGGTGTTCCTGGCCATCGTGGGCTTCACGGCGATCCCGGTTTACCTGTTCTTCAACATGTGGACCACCTGCGCCGCCATGAAGAACCCCGACGCCAACATCACCAACCCCGACGACATCTGTGTGGACGTCCGGCAGTACGGTAAACACGGCTCATGTGGAGATTCGGAGTTAAAGAGGGTGGTGTAAATGAGCAGACGCTTTATTACATTTATATATTATCTCGACTCTAGTGTTGGTTCATGTTACGGAATAAAAATATGTGTTAAAGTGGCAGAAAAAGTCAAAATTTTGAGAATATGTCAGAAATCAGAATATTAAGGCTGAGTTCAAACATAAAACACTCTGTTCCACCTTGTGATGTCATCATGTGGTAATACAGGAAGTGCATTCACGTTCACTAGAATCATTTAGATCAGGGCTGTCCAAACTACGGCCCAGGGGCCAAATGCGGCCCTCAGACCAATTTTTCTTGGCCGTCATGCCTCCTCCTAAACTGGCCCAATTGATCAGGAAGTATTTTTTACTAAATTGAAGAGATTCTACCTCTGTAACCGGAATAAAATCACATCGTACAGTGACACAGACCTAAAAATAATCTTTCAAGTCGCATTAAAGGTACAACGTCTCTGTCGAACCTGTGTTAAATCCACCGTTTCACTCTCTGTATCGACACTGGTCTGTGGCTCTCTGCTTCAAATATGTTTCAGTATCTGGCCCGCTGTGAAAAAAGTTTGGACGCCCCTGATTTAGATGATTTCAGCCCTAGAACTATCAGTCTTTGCCCAACTAAAAGTAAAGCAGCTGTTAACTTGAAAACTACCACTTCATGACATCACAAGGTGGAACAGAGTGTTTGATTGAGTGTTTTGATCTTTGGGGATGAAGACAGACTAATAATACAGGGCTGTAAATGACACAAAACACAAGTCCAGGTCTGTTTTTGAGGAGATAACGACACTATAACATGATTTAAAGCTCACAAGAGTCATTTTTCTCTAATATAGAACCTTTAATGTGCCGTTCGTTTTTAAGCAGACTCCCCTCTCGCTCGTACTGTTTCACTTTTATGAGTCTACACAGGAACGAGAACCACTTTTCTGAATTAGAAATGCAACTGTTTTTTTACACTTCGCTCTCCAGATGCTGGTTTTCAGTTGCTACGAATAGAAAACAACTAAAACATTAAAAATCCCAAACATTCTTCTGTCGTCTGTCATTCTGTTTATCAAAACCACAAACGTCCCTCTGGAGTGACACAGTTTGTATTTTTCTGGGGGTGGCACATAACAGGCTTGATTCTCTGGAAATAAAAGTGAAAATTATACTTCAGAACATTCTCCACGGAGATAAGAGAGTCAAAGCTCAAAAGAACATTTCCATTTCCACAAAACGAATAACTGTTGGCTAAAAAGTTCCATACTCTAGCTTTAAATGTGGCGTGTTTTGTAACTTTAATGTTTCCAAGCACAAGTGAAAGTTTTTGTAAAAGTGTGAAATAGTTTGTGTCGCTCTGAGGAAGATGAGCCTCTGGAGCTTTAACATTTACAGCATAAATCTACAGAGCTTTTTGAATGTCTGAGTGTAAAGTCCCTTGTCTCCCTTGTCCTCCCTTGTCCCCTCGTCCCCCTCGTCTCCCTCGTCCCCCTCGTCTCCCTCGCCTCCTTCCCCCCTCAGTCGTCTCCTCCCCCTCTTCTCCTCGTTTTCCACGTCCCTCTCGTCTCCTCTTGCCTTTTTTGTCCCCCCCTACTCTTCCTTGTCTCCCGCCTTTCCCTTGTCCCCCATATCTCTCTGTCCCACTCCTCCCCTTGTCCCCCTCTCCCTCATCCCCTTGTCCCCCCTCGTCTCCCTCCCTCATCCCCCTTGTCTCCCTCGTTTCCCATCTCTCCCTTGTCTCCCTTGTCCCCCCCTTCTGTCTTCTCCCTCATCTCTCTAGTCTCCCATGTCTCCCTCCCTGTTCCCCCATGTCCCCCCCCTCCTCCCTTCTCTTTCTTGTCCCTCTTGTCCCCCTCATGTCCCTCTTGCCCCCATCTCCCTCTTGTCTCTCCCTCTTGCCCCTCGTCCCTCTTGTCCCCCCCTCGTCCCCCTCTTGTCCCTCTTGTCCCTCTTGCCTCTCGTCTTCCTCTTGTCCCTCTTTTCTCTCATCTTCCTCGTCTTGCTCGTCTTCATCCCCCCTGCACCAGAATGAATCACTGTATCTGACGAGCGCTCGTCTGAATTATTGAGGATTATTGAATTTTGAATGAGAATTTCTATTTTAAACCCTGGATTTTCTGCTCTTTATTTGCTCTGCTTTGGGGGCGGGGCTGATCCTGCTCAGCCAATCAGATTTGAGTCTCCAGTGAGAGAAATGAAGATGGTTTTGTTCAAGTTTTACAGCCGCTCTGTTTCTCTCATCGACTCCAAACCTCCCACAAATGCTAAAAATGCTAACTGCTAATGCTAATGCTAAGATGCTAACTGCATTTTAAAGGCGCTGTACCTGATTTTTACTGTTTTAAAACATAAAAAACAAAACTAGTTCATTTTAAACAGTTCCATAGTTATTCCTCACTGACCTTATGCGTTATGAACGTCCTAATTACTCACCACAATGAGCTAATAAGCTGTTTTCACAACTAGAGACGTGTGCGGACTTACAGCAATTAGCATGCTGACAGTGCACTTCCTAATTCTTGGACAAGAAAACTTATTTTGACCTTAAGATCTGCTGAGACACTTCCTCCAGCTCCATAAACTCCATAAATATTGAAACTTATTGATTATGCCCCCAAAAAACAATTCTAAATATCTATAACGGGTCACAGAAGTTATTTATTCAACCCTCCACAGCTCTAACCTTATCGCAGTGCAAAAAAAAACAAAACTAAGATAATGCAAAATGCAAAGAAGCTGTACACAAGATAAATATTGATCCCCATATAAATCGTTTCAGCTTTTATTTTACTGAACAAGTGGATTTATCAGACAGAGAACGACACATTTGCTCAAATACATGGGAAATAAATCTGGTCCTTCAATAAAACTGACATCACTGAAATGAATTCTCGTTTTTTTCTTTCACCAAAACCCCCATTATCCCCTAAACAAACCTATGCTCCAGATTATTATGAGTCTGCTTTAAATGTCACATCACACACTGCAGAGGTCACACATACATGTAGATTATATGAGTTCTGATTGGACGCCTGTAAACCCTGTGGTGCGGAGCTGGCGTACAGTAAGTGACCCACATTTGAAGGACAGCTGGCTCGAGTGCGCTGGGATCATGTGTGCAGTGGCGGAAGGTGACGAAGTGCACGTAGTTCAGGAGAATTTTTATTAACCAACACAAACGGGGAGAAAATGTCAATTCAAGACAAAATAACACGCGAGAAAACACATTTTTTCCATCAACAAGAAGCAAAACTCCTTTTAAATCGGCACCAAGTTTACAAATTATTTTAAGTAATAACACAAATTTATATCTTGTCTTAGGGTTGTACTTCTTTCTGAGTTTGCTTAGAAACTTGGCATCAAAAGTAACATTTTTTTCCCAGTTTACCAGTTTCCAAAACGCCAAATATTTTTCCACCAAATTTATTTGCCAAATTTTGCTGCACTGCGCCACTTTCCAGCCAAAAAACAGACTTAAATAAAAGCATAAAAGCAAGAAAGTTACACAGTGTTACTTTAGGATTTGTAGTTTTACGTATGTACTTTGATAACTTTGATAAAACTTGCAGCAGCCTCACAAAGACATCTGCCCACTCCATTTATACAACCAAAAAACACATCTGGTCTGTCCAAGTGAAACCAAAACAGTGTCTTTACTCTGGTCCTGTGTCCTTTAATCTTTACCCATAATGCATCAGTGCTGCTCTCAGGGGCCTTGAAAGCTTTTCTCACTGCTCTTTTTCATGTTGTAATGCTGCAGGTTTCATCCCGATGAACGCCACGCCCGGGAAAGCCTGTGGAGCCACTCTGGGAGAGATTTGTAACACTAGTGAGGTAAGCGACACACTGTAGGTTTGAACAAAAGATCGCGCCAAAAATAAGGCTTAAAATGTGTAAAATGGAAGGTTAATTTGTTGTTTTGCTGTGTTCTTCGTCAGTTCTACCTGTCCTACCACCTGTACATCGTGGCGTTGGCCGGAGCGGGGGCCACAGTCATCTCTCTGGTAAGTCGGTCCCGTAATGTGCCGCTCGGAATATGCACGTTGCCATGGTGGGCTTATCCGTCGCCATAGTAACCCTGCCTCTCACACTCGTCAGTGGGAGTGAGGAGACAGGGGCAGGTTTACTCGGCTCTGTGGAGGAGGCAGATCTGGTTTTGTGAGAGAGAATGCAGGCGTGCGAGCAGAGCGTTTAACTGATTTGTGTTTAAATTTTCGGCCGTTCCTTGTAAATCGTCACAGTCTCTGCGGTTCCACGACGGCCCAGGGCTTTGTTCACTGCGCACATGCGAGAGGCTTGTGCAGGTCTGCTAACATTTAATGATGAGACTATTGGCTTGGGGGCACCACTACTTGTTGGTCTCCATGGAGATGTTGTTTCTTTCTTCCACGTAATGGCATTAAATGTATCTGTCCGGCGTTTATACATTTACAGGTGTTTTTATGTGTAAAAATGCCTTGTAACTTGGCCTGCTCGTGTCTCCATGGAGATAGAGAAGACTGTGTAGTAGTGCCCCACTGTGGAGCATTCCAGGTAAAGCAGTAACATCTTCTTGGAGAAAAGCAGGTGACAGACCCACCACCAGAACCTCCACCTCCACAGTGCAGCTTTGATCGTGTGTAAACTGTGAAAGATTCTTTTTGTCAGACAGGAGAGCTCGTTTACCTGCTTTACATGTTTCACTAACTGTGGCCTTTCTCACAACCGTCACGTGATGGTGTAGTGACGGTGTAGTGACGGTGTATTGTATGTTTGTGTTATCCCTCAGTTGTCCATCCATAGTTGTAGGAGTCTTCTGGCCGCTTCTTCAGTTCTGGTCAGATTTTCTGCTGGACTCTGCCTTATATCTGACTGAAGGAGGAGCTAACGACACAACTTATTTGTCCAGTTGACAGATTTAACTTCGGCTTTTACTATGGTGTAGTGTAGTGAGGGTGTAGAGATAGAGTGGTGTAGTGATGATGTAGTGATGGTGTAGTGGCGGTTTATTGTAGTGATGGTGCAGAGACGGTGTAGTGTAATAATGGTGTGGTGTAGTGACTGTAGTAATAGTGTTGTGACGGAGTAGAGATACAGTAACGTAGTGACGGTGTAGTGTAATAATGCGATGTAGTGATGGTGTATTGTTGTGACATGTAGTAATGGAGTAGTGTAGTGACATGTAGTGATGAAGTAGTGTAGTGTAAAGTAGTGAGTGACGTGTAGTAATGGAGTAGTGTATGGATGTAGTGATGGAGTAGTGTAGTGACATGTAGTAATGGAGTAGTGTAGTGACATGTAGTAATGGAGTGTAGTGACGTGTAGTAGTAATGGAGTAGTGTAGTGACATGTAGTAATGGAGTAGTGTAGTGACATGTAGTAATGGAGTAGTGTAGTGACATGTAGTAATGGAGTAGTGTAGTGACATGTAGTGATGAAGTAGTGTAGTGACGTGTAGTAATGGAGTAGTGTAGTGACATGTAATAATGGAGTAGTGTAGTGACATGTAGTAATGGAGTAGTGTAGTGACATGTAATAATGGAGTAGTGTAGTGACATGTACTAATGGAGTCGTGTAGTGACATGTAGTAATGGAGTAGTGTAGTGACATGTAGTGATGAAGTAGTGTAGTGACATGTAGTGATGAAGTAGTAGTGACATGTAGTAATGGAGTAGTGTAGTGACATGTAGTGATGGAGTAGTGTAGTGATGGTGTAGACAGTGTAGTGTAGTGACATGTAGTGTAGTAATGGTGTAGTGGTGGTTTAATCACGGTGTAGTGATGGTGTACAGATGGTGTAATGATTGTGTAATGATGTAGTGATGGTGTAATCAGCGTGTAGTGTAATGATGGTGTAGTGTAGTTACTTTATAGTGATGGTGTAGCGATGGTGTAATGATTTGTCAGACAGTAGGAGAAGCTACTTACGCCCCTACTGCCTGACGCCTTCTCCAGGACTGTCCTGCATGTGCGTGATAAGACTCCCTCATCATCGTTTATTTTTCGTGGACCTCGATGGCGTCTCTGATCCAGCGCTGGTGTTTGTTTCTCTCAGCATGACCCTGGCATTTTTCCAGCCCATTATGTGGTTTTCAGCAGTAAACAAACGCTCCTGTCTGACAAAAAAACTAATCCTAGAGACGGTGACAGTGCCCTCTGGTGGACACTCCCCTAACATGCCGTGTGTGTTTCAGATCCACTACCTGATGATCCTGGCGGCTAACTGGGCGTATCTGAAGAGTGCGGTGTCCACACACGAGTACCAGGACATCAAGACCAAGGACGACCAGGACATCGAAGCCGAGGCGCGCTCCAAAGACGGCCAGAACTCCTCCTACTCGTAAAGGAGCGGCCCGTGGCACTGCCCATCCCCCTCATCCCCCCCTCACGCCCCCCTCACCCCCCCCATAAACGACCCCACAAAACAACCCCCACAAACAGCGGCCACGTTTGGAAGGGCTCCCTCGTGATCCTCCGCTCCGCTCCCCCCCGCTCTGACACGGGAGAGGAGGAGGAGCAGGGAGGGTCAGGACAGGGGCCGGACCAAGCACAGGTAGGCGCTTCAGAACACCAGATATTGTACTGTGGTATCGCATGTGTATCGTAGTACACATACGCCATACGAAAGTACAAGAGCGGTTCGATCACAGGAGGAGGGAGAGTTCCGAAGCGTCTCCTCCACCGCCCTGAGCCAGCACAGCCTCTGACTCACAGCTTGTAAGAAAAACATTGATCACTGTCTGCTCCAGCCACAGGAGGCCAGGCAGCGACCGGCATCCTCTGTTTTTTGGTGTTTTATATGAATATACACCAGCGGTCAGAAGTTTGGACGCGCCATCTCATTCAGGTTTTTTTTTATTTTTTTTATTTTTACTACTTTCTACATTTTAGATACAAACAGAAGACATCAAATATATGAAGCAAGATATATGGAGGTATGTAGTAAACTCATACCCCTCACAGTTTTTCAATAGACAGTGAATTGGAGCCAGAGTCAGTGGACATGACAGCTAGCAGGTTAGCTATGTCCATTTATACATACAGTCTATGGCAGGGGTGTTGAACTCATTTTCAGAGGGCCACAGCAACAAAATGGCTGCTGTCAAAAGACCAATATAAATGGTTATAAAATGTAACCAAATTAATGTAAACTAAATGCAACTACTTTTTAATCTTGTTAATTAACCGTTTCTATATTTATTACGTATTCAAGTTACAAACATTGCATACGGATTTGCATAGATATTAAAAAATGGCTGTGTCTCCAGATAAACTGACATTTTACAACAGTCAGATCTTTTAATTTACTCTGTCACGGGCCACATAAAATGACATGGTGGGCCACATTTGGCCCACAGGCCTTGAGTTTGACACGTGTCTATGGGAATGCCATCTTAAATAACTGCGAAATATTTTTTGACAAAATAAAAGATGAATATTAAAAAGATCAACTTAACCTTCAACTTTTCTTAGCTGCATAATTCCATTTATCTTATTTCATATATTTGACGTCTTCTGTGTGTATAAAATGTAGAAAGTAGTAAAAATAATGAAAAAAATCAACACTGACTGAGAGGGAGTGTCCAAACTTCTGACCGGTGGCGTATATATAAATATATGAATATATTGTGTGAATGTGTGCGAATGTTGTTGTTTTTTTAATACTCTGAAGCGTATGCCCGGTTCTGCTCCTTTTTTTTTGTTCTTCATCTTTATCTTTATATTGAAACGCTTGATACGTGTTGCACTATTGACAAAACACGGGAAATCCAATCGATTCGGGCCCCTTTAGGATTACTGTGCATTCCCAATCAGAGCTGTAGCACTTATCTCATACAGTGGCATTCTGGTTACGCCGTTGTAGCCTCATATCCATCGATAGAACAACCACTATCAGATATTTCCAAGATGTCAGCAGCAGCAGCACCTGTATGTTGTTACACTCACAAACCAACCAAACAAAGGCAGCGAAAGAACCGCTCTCCAACATCGAGACTCACACCTCAGGAATCAATCCAGTTCTTTTGTTTTTGTTCGCAGAGCTACACCACTGTCACAACAATAATACGATCTACCTGCCATTTTGTACTACAGTTTGCCAGTAACATCCCAGTGTAAATAGCCAAAACGAAGTAAAGCTCCCAATCAACGAGTCTATTCTATTCTCTCGTTTCCCGCAGATTCTCTCTATGTAAATGTATCTTTCAGAGTCGTGTGTGAACTCAAATACTATTTCTACATTCGATATATTAACTGTTACATCTTCAATGAGTTGTTGTATGAGGGATCAGTGAAGTCATGCCGATGGACTGAGGTGCTCGTGACGTAAAAATATTGAGAAAAAAAATAAGAATTTGCTTTCGATGTCTGTTCTAGGCAGCTGGGTTCTTCTAGTAGTGATTCAGTAATGATGATTATTATTATGGGACATTGTTTTTTTTGATGGCTGGCCAAATGAGTGACACGTTTGAGTTTTTTTTTGTTTTTTTCTTTGTATTGTCATGCCTCTCGTATGAGCCACAAAGACTGTTTTTGATGTTTACACTCCGAAAGTCAGGAATTTTCATACGTTCATTTTATAACCAGATCTTGTTAGGTACTCATATACAACTATATTCTATATCACTGGTTAATTTCTGCTCAAGAATACGAAGAGAACCATACGAATTTTTAACCTTTGAAATGAAGCATGTGAGTATCGTCCACGTGTGTCTAATCTGTATAAAAAAGGACTATATGCCATGTGTGTTCTGTTTTGAATAATCGTGCTTTTGCCTCCAGGTTGGTTCAATTTCTGATAGGACGACGCGTGTTCGGGGTGTTGTTGTTTCCTTGTTATTTGCATGAAGGAGACATGACTGTGTCTTGCAGTTTTCCAGGTGATGTGTAGTCAATTGTACTGACAATTATGGTAGGCCCCTGCTCCCCTCACTCCCCTTCCTCCCTTTTCTAAACAAACTCCATTGTACTTTGATGGCATTGTAGTCCCTGTAGGTGTTTCATTATGGTTTTGATTTTTTTAAGTTGGAAATAGTTCTATGCCTCCTATATAGTGATTTTTGTAACCTTCTATAGTAAAACCGATATTTTTTATTATCGTGAAACTGGTGTCATCCGCGTCTTTCTTGAGTCTTGACTTAATGCTCCGAGTCTAAAAAGTTCTGAAGTCATTTTGTGTGTAAACTGTTAAAACATGAGCCTCAGTTTAAAACAAATGAAAGATTTCTGCCTGTTTAGCCAAAAATAAGCAGCTCGAAGCCCTTTTTAAAGATGAATTAGAACCTGTGTTAGTATTTTTGAAGAATCTGAAAATACAAATTACAAATGTTAGACTGAAAAGTGGGTAATTCACATTGTGCATCTGCTTTTTTCTTAAGAGAATGAGCCAGAAATGAGCAAATTATTGCAAATCAGCAATAGATCAGTGGTGGAAGAAGTACAAAATTGTGTTAAGTAAAAGTACAGATACCAGAGCAAAAAAATAAGTATCACATGAAAAAAAGTATCTGTTAAAAATCTGCTTCAAGAGTAAAAAGTGAAAGTATTTCTCTTAGATTTTGAGTCTTATAAAGCTTTAAATATAGTGATTTTGATCCAGATTTGTTTTTCCTACCAGTTTTTTGTGCTAAAAATAAATCCTCAGCCTTTTCAGCAGGTCTCAAAATATAAAAAATACTTTTGCTTTTCAGTCCTGTTCAAAAATGTAGTTTAGTAGAAAGTACAGGTACCTGCTCTCGAATGTAGTGAAGTAAAAAGCATCTACTTAAGTACATTTTTAAGTGAAGTACAAATTCATACTTGAGTACAGTACTTAAATACTTTTTCCAACACTGAAAGAGATGTTATGCTGGAATTATGTGACTGCTTTTGTTCTGGAAAAATAAATAAAACCGTAAAACAAATCATTTTAAAAAGCACAATTAGGCCTAATTATAATTTATTGTGTGAAATTGTCCGAACATTTCCTCTTTAGTTATAATTTAAAAATTCACATAACATTTTCGACAGTTCTGTGACTATGTGCAGTGAGTTTTAACAACACTGCTGGTCGGGGTGGATTTTCTTCTGAATGTCCACTGTGTTGGTCTGAATCAGATGTTCTGCTTTGTCGTCCAGCGCCAGCACTCTCCTCACGGCCTCCTCAAAAGCACCAGACACGTTAGTAGCATCCTTTGCGCTTGTCTCAAAATACGGATGTCCTCCATTCTCTTTACACCACTTCCTCGCATCCTCCACAGACACCTGCCTCTCCGGGACGTCCAGCTTATTCCCCAAAACCACAAAGGGAAAATTCTCTGGATCTTTCACATCTGCGTAGTAAATAAACTCTTTTTTCCAGTTGGCCAAGTTACGAAAGCTCTGTCCATCATCTACGCTGAAGGTGAGGAGGCAGCAGTCAGACCCGCGGTAGAACGGGGTCCGCAGGCTCCTGAAGCGCTCCTGTCCGGCTGTGTCCCATATCTGCAGAGTCACCAGGTTCCCGTCCACCTCCAGCTCCTTGTTGAGGAACTCCACTCCGATCGTGTGGAAGAGGTGCGAGTCGAACTTGTTGGTCACGTAGCGGTTCATGAGGGAGGACTTGCCCACGCCGCCGTCCCCCAGGAGAATGACTTTGAGGAGGGCGGACTTGGACATCATGGCTGAAGAGATGGTATGAACCAGCAATCGCAAAATCTGAGAATGAAAAGATGGTCGTATTTAACTTTCAGAACAACTTAAACAGAAATCAAAAGCTAAAATAATAAAATGTTAAGTATTGGTCACTGTAAGTAAACCCTGTGAGGTCCATGGTCATTTTTATTCATATTTCCATCTTTATTTATACAGGAAGAGCCCAATGAGAGAACTTAATGCCTTGTTAAAATACAGAATACAGACAAAAGCAAATAAGTAATGGTTAAAGGTGTTATCTGCAGAACAGCGACCCCTAGAGGTACAGAAAAAAAAGCATCATATTCCCCAGCTGCAATAATAATACAGTTCTTTAGCTCCATCTGGTGGCAAGGTAACAGTACATACAAGGCTTTTTTTATTAGCTTTCTCTGATCTGCATTAAACCAAACTAAATTACCTTCAAAGGCCACGGTTCATTTTCCACAGACCTGAAGAGAGAAAAAAATAGAAGATTTAAGTGTCACAGTCGCCACAAGGAACCAAGTCAAAATATTTTATGTATGAAACCAATAAAACATGCAATGAACAAAGCTCATATTTGTTCTACTTAACTATTGCAGATAAACATTCACAATTTTACAAAAATCATAGTAATTTGTACTGTATGTTTGTGATTTTGTAAACATATAGAGGGGTCATACATACAGACCTTGTACATGTCATTTTTTTTCATAATGTCCGTTACTGCTGCAAACCCCTGTCTAGCAGCTAGAATTCTGACCTCAAAGACCTGTTAGTCGCCTTTAAAAAGTCCACCTCCGCTCCACTTATTCTCCAAATTAGAAGCACCTGTTTGAGGTCGTTAGCTGCATAAAGACACCTGTCCACCCCAGACACTCAGTAAGACTCCAACTGCTGACACGGCCAAGACCAAACAACTGTCAAAATGCACAAGAGACAAAACTGGAAAGGGCCACGGGGAAAGTGCCAAGCAGCTTGGTGAAAAAAGATCCACTGTTGGAGCAATTATTAGAAAATGGAAGAAGCTCAACACGACTGTCAATCTCCCTCGGACTGGGGCTCCATGCAAGATCTCACCTCGTGGGGTCTCAGTGATCCTAAGGAAAGGTGAGGAATCAACCCAGAACTACACAGGAGGAGCTGGTCATGTACCTGAAAAGAGCTGGGACCACTGTTTCCAAGGTTACTGTTAGTAAAACACTAAGACGACATGGTTTAAAATCATGGCACAGAAGGTTCCTCTGCTTAAACCAGCTCATGTCCAGGCCTGTCTTAAGTTTGACAAGGACCATTTGGATGATCCAGAGGAGTCATGGGAGAAAGTCTCGTGGTCAGATGAGACCAAAATAGAAGCTTTGGGTCGTGTTTGGAGGAAGAAGAATGATGAGGACCATCCACAGAACACCATCCCTACTGTGAAGCATGAGGGTGGTGGCATCAGGCTCTGGGGTGTTTCTCTGCACATGGGACAGGACGACCGGGGCCATGTATTGTGAGATTTTGGGGAACAACCTCCTTCCCTCAGTTGGAGCATTGAAGATGAGTCGTGGCTGGGTCCAACATGACAATGACCCGAAGCACAACCAGGAGAACCAAGGAGAGGCTCCGTAAGAAGCAGATCAAGGTTCTGGAGTGGCCTAGTCTCCAGACCTAAACCCAATAGAAAATCTTTGGAGGAAGCTCAAACTCTGTTTTTCAGCGACAGCCCAGAAACCTGACTGATCTAGAGAAGATCTGGAGGAATGGGCCAAAATCCCTCCTGCAGTTTGAGCAAACCTGGAGAAAAACTACAGGAAACGTTTTTAACACCTGAGAAAATCAATGTTAATATTTGATATGTCTGCAATTACAGAGGCCAAAGATTTATTTGCAGCAGTAACATACAAATAAATTATTTAAAAAAAAATCATACAATGTGATTTCCAGATATTTTTATGTCTGTCACATGCACCTATGATGAAAATTTCAGACCCCTCCATGATTTCTATACGTGGGAGAACATGCAAAATCACAGGGTGTTCAAATACTTATTTGCCTCACCGTTATGTATGTATGTATGTATGTACGTACGTACACTACACCTTAATAAACCAATAAAATGACAAGGACCATTTGAGATATTTATAAATGTCTTGCTGGGCTGGTGCCGTCTTATCTCCAGCAGCATCATAGAAGTGAGGAGCAGCAGCTCTTACAGTCTCCGCTCTCTGGAGCTGCTCCTGCTCTCGGTGCCCAGAGCTCACACAGAGAACTTGGGGAAAAAGGCTTTTCGCTTTGCTGCAGCTCACTTCCTGAGAATGATACTCCAGGAGGGATTTTAAACTGAAGGATCTGGTGTCGTTGAACTCATATTTAAACCACTATTTAACTGAATTTGAATTTGAAACAAAATCAAATTTGTAAATGTTTTGTAAATCTCTCTCCTCTCTCTCTCACTCACTCACTCACTCACTCACACACACACACACACACATCCAGGACTATGTTTATAAAATGTTTTAGAAAACAAATATATAATTGAAAGGTTAAATCAACAAAATTAATAAAAAAAAAAACATAATAATACTTTGATAATTCTTCATTCTAGGCAGTGATTTATTATGAACATTTAATGATAACAGCACCTCTTAGCTTCCTAGTACTTAACTCTGTTGTTCCTAGTATAGGACTGTGACAAAGCAGCTGGATCTATCACACCTGGATTGTCTCGGTGGTGGTGCTCCCTGTACATACTCTTGAGCTCGGTGGTCCACTTTCTAGCTATAATAGTATAATACTTATTATTGGGGCTATCATACCCAATCTCTGGAGGGGGGGGGAGTATGATGTTAACCCCCCCTCTGACCTGGCGTCCTGGCTCCCCCTTGCCGTAGCATATTTTGTGTTGCACCTCGTCAATCTCAGGTTGTGATAGCAGTTGCTGGAACATTGAGCTACTAGTTTCTTAGCCAATTCAACTTGGGATTCGAACCCAGGTCCCCATGTGAAAGTCAGAGGATCTACCAGTAAAGCTAACCTGTGGTAGTTTTACATATGTATATACCTTATACATGTACGCATGTCTGTTACCTTAATAAATAATAACTTTACAGGGTTGTCAAAGCACAACACTACAGTCACTCCACACTTGGTGATGGTAAATTACTATTGTAGCCACAGCTGCCCTGGGGACACAACAACAGAACTTGGTCCGAGCAGGACTCGATCCTCCGACCTTTGGGTTTGGGGGACCAACGCTCTAACCACTGAGCCACTGTCACCCCACACCACCAGACCACTAAAACATGCACTGAAATGTGCTCATATCTGTTCTACTCTAGTGCAAATAAATAAATAAATGCACTTCAAAATTCTTGGTCATTTCTACTATATGTGTGTGTGTATGTATGTATGTATGTATTTGTATGTATGTGTGTGTGTATGTCCTCATGTATGTGTGTATTTCCTCGTGTGTGTGTGTGTATGACCTTATGCATGTATGTATCTATGTATGTATGTGTGTAGTACCTTAATAAACCAATAAAACATGCAATGTTTTCTACTTAATTAATGCAAATATTTACAGTTTCACACGAAATTCTTAGTCATTTGTGCCGTATGTGTATTTGTATGTATGTATGTATGTATGTATGTATGTGTATCTATCTATCCGCACCGTATGTATGTATGGTCATGTTATTGTAGTATGCCAATATTATAACTGGATGAACATTCACGGGGCAGTACACATACAAAAACACATAGTACACTACGTATACATTAAGATTAAGGTATTCTTACATACATACAATCCATATATTCATAAAGGTATCACATACACATAGTACTTACATACATACAGACATGTATATGTTCATGCATGTTCATGCATATATAGGTACATAAATACATACAGGTAGTATATATACATACATACATACACACATACATACATACATACATACATATATATATATATATATATATATATATATATATATATATATATATATATATATATATATATATATATATATATATATATATATATATATATATATATATATATATGGTACAAATAGTGCATACATACAAACATTACATATTATAAAAAAATACACTTGAAGGTAACAAGTACCTACACACAGGCACATACATATTACAGTACACACATACACACACACACACACACACACACACACACACACACACACACACACACACACACATCAGTCATAATCCATTTTTCTCTATACCCTCCCTACAGATACATGGATGTATATATCTGTCTGTATATATCTGTATATATCTGTATATATCTGTATATATCTGTATATATCTGTGTGTCATAATGATAAACAGGAGGATCTGAGGGACGTTCACATGTGGAGAACAAGATCTTCACACAGACACGGCCCAAAGCCTCTTCATGTGTCTCAGAATCACTTTAGACTAAAAACTACAACACCTGCAGGCATCACGGTATGAGCAGTCCCCCAGTCCTCCAGTCCCCCTCCCCCAGTCCTCCCAGTCCCCAGTCCCCCTGTCCCCCAGTCCCCCAGTCCCCCTGTCCCCCTGTCCTCCAGTCCCCCAGTCCCCAGTCCCCCTGTCCTCCAGTCCCCCCCTCAGTCCCCCAGTCCCCCCAGTCCCCCAGTCCCCCAGTCCTCCAGTCCCCCTGTCCCCAGTCCAGTCCCCCCCAGTCCCCCAGTCCCCCAGTCCCTCAGTCCCCCAGTCCCCCAGTCCCCCAGTCCTCCAGTCCTCCAGTCCTCCAGTCCCCCTAGTCCTCCAGTCCCCCAGTCCCCTCCAGTCCCCCTGTCCCCTTGTCCCTAAGTCCTCCAGTCCCTCCAGTCTTCCAGTCCCCTAGTCCTCCAGTGCTCCAGTCCCTCAGTCTCTCAGTCCCTCAGTCCCCCACCGGTCCCCCTGTCCCCCGTGCAGGTCATGCGCCCTGTCCAGCCTGAAGACAAGTTCTGCTGACTGTCCTGAACAATAACGCACACGGGACTAGTCCTGTGCTCCACAAACAGCCTCTGAATGAGTCTAAACACTGAATGCGACTTAAACTGTAGGAGTTTAGCAAAAAATCCGGACAACTTTACTAATCAATTCAATTCAATTTCTAATCAAGGCTTTTGAGTCTGAACTTTCAAACAAAAACGGGAAGTGAAATGAGAGAACTCTTTGCAGGCTTTTCCTCTACAGTTTAGTGAAATAAAACCTGCACAGTCCTCCTCAGAGCGCCCGGGGTCTCCATCAGAGTCTACATAAGGACCCTGCTCTTTCTGGCGCACTTACCTGTTGCGTTGGCGCAGCTCCAGTTGCGGTGAGCCTCACAAACAGCGGCAGGAGTTTGCGCACATGACGGTCAGCGGGTTGTGCAGTTTGGCTCAGACTGACGCGGTTTGGCTCATGTGACCCGCAGAGTCACGCCTGTTCCATCATGCGCCCTGCGCAGCACAAGTGTCGGGCTCTGCAGGAAATATCACAGACACGAGGAGAAAATGTCACTGGTGCCATTTTACAACAAAAGACTCAGATTCAGTCCCAGGGATCAGGTCCAGGCTCAAATCAGACGTGCTGCTTTGTGCAACTTTCATCAGCTTTTGCACCGTGTTCAAAGTGCGCTTTTTGTAACTTAAGTAAAAGTAAAGGTGAACAAATCTACTTTAGTAAAAGTAAGAGTCTTATAAAGCGTCAAATGTAGCGATTTGTGCTGAATTTTGTTCAGTAGAAACAATAGAGCTGCACCATGAGTCTGGACCTGCCTCAGCTCAGAGTCACACAGAGCCTGGACTTTTAAAAAGCGAATCTAAAGATAGCAATTAGTATTTTTTACAGAAAAAAAAAAAAAAAAAACTAGACAAAAAAGCTTATTGTTGATGGGTTTATTTAAGCATTTAGCAATTAGTATCTGCAATTAGTGCATTGTAAATCGAGGAAAAAAAAATGTATAGATTATTACAGAATTTGAATTTTATTGCATTGTAAATAAAATGTATATGTATGTTTATTATTATTGCTTATTATTATTATTATTATTATTATTATTTATTTAGTTATTTATTTTATTGAATTTAAGTTTTTTCCCCAGCTGTGTTTTGTTGTTTTTTTGTTTTGCATCAAAAATGTAAAAACTAAACACAACTCAGGTCAGCATCTCTCCCACAAGCTGAATAATAGCTTCAAAAATTCTTTTCAGTCGTGTTCACTTTTAAAAAAATGGACAGATAGATTTACAAAACTTAGTTACATTACAACACGTGCAGAGCTGTTGAGTATTTTCAGAAGGTGAACACGGTGGACATAGTGGACATAGTGGACATGGTGGACATCAACATGGTGGACATGGTGGACACAGTGAACATGGTGAACACAAACATGTGGACATGGTGGACACCATGGTGGACATCTCTCCCACAGTCACATGGTGAACATGGTGAACATGGTGGACATAGTGGACATGGTGGAAAATGAACATGGTTTATGATCATGGGGGACATAGTGGACTAAATGGAAGGACACAGTGGACACAGTGGACATGGTGGACACAGTGGACATGGTGAACATGGTGGACATAGTGGACATAGTGACAACAGTGGACATGGTGGACACAGTGGACATGGTGGACATAGTGGACATGGTGAACATGGTGGACATAGTGGACACAGTGGACACAGTGGACATGGTGGACACAGTGGACATGGTGGACATAGTGGACATGGTGAACATGGTGGACATAGTGGACACAGTGGACACAGTGGACATGGTGGACACAGTGGACATGGTGAACATGGTGGACATGGTGGACATAGTGGACACAGTGGACATGCTGCTCTGGACAGTGATGTGCCTCTGTGACTTATGGATGAAATCAGTATTTTCACACTATCCCCTGAATAGTCTCCAGACAGAGCCGCCACTGTAGACACCACCGCGCCTCGACTGAGGATCTACAAAAATATTATAAATACAGAGTAAATATTAGAAACATATGGTAAATAATATAAACATATGTTAAATAATAATAATAGAGTAAATATAGAGTAAATAATAGAAACATACTGTGATTAAAGGATTTGATGTTCTGCATTGTTTCCTTGCATGATGCCAGTATAAGTGAGTGTGAGGCCTGATTAGCAGCAGATCCAGGCCTGATTAGTGACTCACATGCTGCTGTTTGCTCAGGTCACATGCCTCTGACTCTGATCCAAGACTATCTCCAACTCATCATTACCAGTCACCAGTCCAACTCGGTCATAGACGTTTAATTATTTATGCATTTTATTCAGTGAGTTAGAGATTGTGTTGGGCCTGTACGTCTTCGGCACAAACTCTGGATCATATGGAAGTCAAATGCTGCAAATTCCTGGCTGGTCACATGAGCGGGTCAGTTCACAATGCTGCAAATCTTCCACCAAATTCCAGCCGTTCAGGATTCTTCAAGAGTTTATAGACGTCTGTTTCCTACATAGACACAAACATCATCAAGTGTAAATTACAGCAGCATGAAACTGTCAAATCTGTACTTAAAGAATCAGCAGTGTCATGTTTTAATGTGAAACTATCACAAAATGAGTTTCATGTTAAAATGTGGAACATTCTAGGCAAAGCAGTAACATCTCCATGGAGACAAGCAGGTCGCAGGTCCCTCAGCAGATAAGTTACATATTGGACCTTTAAGGGTAATAATTAAGTGTGTCCCTTATGAAGTGTTTTACATACTTATATATAAGTAACTTTCAAAATGAATTGAAAGTACATTTATTATATTTAAGTACATTTAATCATTTGAAAGTACATTTATTCATGATTTACATCACATCACATTATTTCATGATTCAATGATCATGAAATAATGTGGCGTAAAATGAGGAACTACAGCCAACATATCTGCATCTCCCCAAACAAACACGGAAAACTGATGTTGGAATGACTTTCTCCACCCGTAGTATTAGTAGTGCCTCTAGAAATAGGACTGTTTCTCTGAGTAAACGTGAGGCTGCATCACCGATAAGCTGAGCCCATGAGGCAGCACTGAAATGACTGTGTCAGTGTTGTGAGCTTCCTGTGGTTCTCCACATCCAAGTCTGTGGTTGAGTGAACTCAGCTCAGAGCCACAGGAGACGGATGACTTCAGTCGTCCTCTTTACACAGACGGAGGTACATGCCCCAGTCTCTCATCTGTCACTTCATCATCATTTTGTATCATGAAACTATCATGTCATTTCACATTAAAACATGATACTGCTGATTTAGATCTAAGTACAGGTTTGGCAGTTGTACGCTGCAGTACAGTCAAAGTAAATGATTCAGCCTTTGTCTCTTCCACTAGATAAATATTGATTCTATAAATCATCTTTGATATTTCCTTCGGTTTCATATTTCTGCCAAGTCACTAGAAAACGTCTGTTGCCTTATCATTGTGCTAAATGTAAGTCTACAACCAAATCATATTCAAACATTTGCCTAGATATGAAACATATTTTACTACCACCTACTGGCCACGCTGCAGATAAGACCCTCGTCTAATCCAGCTCATTTTACTCTGAACGACCTTGTTCCACTTTACAATAACTACACTTTAATCATGAACAAAGACTTCATTCATAATCAATAGTTTATTAAGTCGGCCTGAGTAAATTTAAACTTTAGGAATTAAACTTGCACTGTGTAACTTTTCTGGTGGTTACTATGTTACTGCTTTGCCTTGAATGTTCCACACATAAAAACATATTGAGACTATGTGAAGCTACCAGGCCAATTTACAGGTCAGATCTGTGGAGTAGAGACTCACAGTTAAGATTCATGTTTTAGCTATAAAACTGGATAAATGCAAAATGGATAGATTCATTGTGATACTGTGGAACATTCCCACAGCAGGGGCACATAGCGGACCAGAAATTAAGTGTTGCATAAACCTATATAAAAATAACTTTCAATATGAATTACGTGATTTGAAAGTACATTTATTCATGATTTTCAAAGGCAAACCCAGTTGTTATGGTACCACTGCTGCCCACACGCACTGCACGTCACAAAAGTCATTGAATCATCGTCCTGGTCCGCTCTGTTTGACCCAGGCCGGGAGGAACAGCGCCCCCCGCGATACCTGCGTCACCCTACACTCCATACTGTCACATCGTTTACACCGGATCTTCTGAGTGGGCGTCCCTTCGATACTCTGAGGCAGTTGTCTTTCATTCACACTTTGAAATGAGTATTCTTGTCTTAACTGTTTCAAATCTGGACTTGCCATTTCTTCCGTGGACATCGCAGCAAAAACCCGGGGTGATAGTGATCCATCTAAAAGCCCCTCCTTAAGATGGAGGCTTTTGGGATTCTTCAGGTTAGAGATCTTACTTCGGACGCAGCTTTTATATTTGTGTGTGTTTGATTTGTGTATTTCGTAAATGTGGTTTTCAATGTCTTCGGCGAGTTTTGAAGCGTGGTTGTGGTCACTGGGTTGGGCGCAGATTGCACACAAAAGAAGTTGGACACATTTCGATCGAACAGGTGATAAATCTGAAGAAACTGTTTCAGAATGATTCGTTTTCTGTTCCACTGTGGGTTCAGTCTCACTTTTTGAAGCCAAATCAGTCTTTCCAAGTTGCTCCAGCTTCAAATCTCTTTCTTTGCCATATTCCTTTTTCCATTTCGCCAGTATATTCTTCAAAATCTTTTTCACATTGTTGTTTTTGCAGGATTTGAGGATTCGGTATAAGACTTTGACAGTGTCTGTGGTTTCCAGTTGTTCGGCTGAGACGTGCTGTTTGTCCAGGTCACCAAGAAGCACCAACACGTCGCTGTAGCGTCTCTGTTCATTCAGTCGGTCGATCTGCAGAACACACTGGAGAACATCCTTAGTATCCATCATGCCTGCAAGAGCAAAGATGCAGTTACAAACAGGAACGCTCTGGTCTAACACTGGTATCTGACATCAGCGCAGATACAGAGAAATTTGCTGGATCGGATATCGGTTTCCAGATATCAGATCAGCCGATATCCTGGTTGGACATAAATCAGGGTAACTATGACTATTTACTGGTTGTAGTTGGTCCAGAAATTCTCATATCTCATATTTATACAGAGCTGTTTTATTTTATTTTTGAACTAAATGCTGTTTTCGGTCTTTTCAGTCAGTTTTCAGGCTTTAAATATCTGTTGACACATGATATCGGCCGATTCCAGTCCAGAGTATTGAAATCGGTATCAGAACTGAAGAAGCTGGATCGGTGCTTCCCTGGTCACAAACAGTGTAACAGAACAAAAATGAAAAAACTCATTTTGATATTTTAAATGACATACAAGTTAAAGGAGCACTATGTAACCTGGTCTCCACTAGAAAGGTAAACCACCTGCTTGTCTCCGTGGAAACGTTATTACTTTGCCTGGAATGTTTCACAATATAACATTAAACTTGTCTACCTCTCCTTACAGGTTAGATCTCTGGAGTACTTCTTCCACTCCATTCTGTATAAGGGGCATAGGTTTGATATTTGAAGTATTTTAGAAGAAATAATTGAACACATTTTAGATAGACTACTTTAAAGCCATGCTGTGGAACATTCTAGTGAAAGCAATAGCATATCCATGGAGACAAGCAGCTGGTGCACCCTTCACCATTAAAGTTACAGCTCAGGATGCATAATAACATCAGGTTAACACCCAGTGGCATAAGTACATATTTGCAGATCAAACAAGTAGCATCTCCATAGAGCATATATGATTACTTAATATTAATAGTTGTCTTGGAGCTGTATGAACTATGTAATACCTGTAATCCATCATTGTTTCCTCACACATAAAACAAACCGTGTTCAGGGAGCGGCCATGTTGAATGTCTATAAATAAAACAAAGGACGTGATGCGCGCAGCTGCCACTAGATGGAGCTGCTGTTCAACCACAGCTCAAAGCATGACATAATCCTGTATTTTTAAAACTCTCCTTCTTCTTCTTCTCATCCTCGTTAGGGCAGTTTCATGAGTAATGCTGATGTCATGTGACCACCACTGGGTTTAGTGTTTTTAATGTGGTCAGTGACAGAGGTTTATAAGGTTTATGGTTTATGAAATGAGCAAATATAACTGCAATTAAGCACAAATTTTAGGTATTGCATTTACTTTTACTTTTAATTCACTACATTTGAGCAGGTATCTGTACTTTCTGCTCCACTACATTTGAATAGGACTGAAAAGTAAAAGTATTTCTTATTATTGTTGTGAAACCTGCTGAAAAGACAGATTTTGCGCAAACAAAACTATACAAATAACAGTGGAATAAACTAATAATGAGACTATAATAAGATATGTTTATGATAGCGCTCACATTATTCTTACTCTTAACTTATTTACAGATCTTTGAATGTGATATTTTAGATATTAGGCTTGGGTTAAACAGTTTTATTTTTATCTTATTTGCTAGTCCATTTTGGTACCAATCTAATTCTAAATTCAGCTCAAATCTTTAGCAAAATCACTACATTTGAAGCCTGATAAAGACCTCAAAATCTGCTCGAAATACTGGTACTTCTTACTCTTTAAGTACATTTTTAAACTTTAATTTGATACTTAAGTGACAGTTCTTCCAAACAATTACTTACTTATGTCATTGTTGTTTCAAACTCTTAGTCTTGGGAGAGAATTTCAACTATGTCATGGATGAATTGAGGGAGCTGTGGATACACGTTCGGACGAGGGTGAGGACGAGGGTGAGGATGAGGAGGAGGGCGTACTATCTTCGAGCAAGACGCGACAAGTCTCCAAGCCCTGCGGTTTGTAAAAGCAGAGGAGAAAATGAACAGTTAGGGGGTATGAAGGTAAAAGGCACCTGTTAGTGACTGTGCACCACAATTATTACAACTACACGAATGAGGAAATAAATACAACGTGACAGTTGCAGCAGAAAAGCAACAGACATGGGGACATTTCAGGCTTACAACAGCAAAGTATGGGAAGTGCAGAGAGAGAATAAAAATGACAAACTGTCCCATAGCCCTGCTGACAGTTAAAACACAGTGAAATACAGGCTGGAAAGAAAGAGACGGGTTTAAAGTCATATTTCGGATTATTCCTGGCAAAGCTATAACATCCCCATGCACCAAAAAAACTACATTTAAACTAATTATAGTAGTTTTGAGTAACTGTAATCTGTACCGGATCATTTTCGCTTCAGTTTTGTGTCTATAAATGAGAGCGTAACAAACAGGGCAACAGAAATAACGTGGTTTGTAATTATATCTCATAAACCTGGAACATTCTTCCTGAAGATGTGACACAGGCCTCGACTTTGACAATGTTTAAATCCAGGCTCCAAACGGTTCTGTTTAGCTACATGTGACTCAAAGGGTTTTATTCTGCCTCTTCTCTTTTAATGTTACTTTTACGATGATTATTTATGATTTGATTTGTTGTACTGTGATTTTAATGTCTTTCTTATTCTGTTAAGCACTTTGAATTACTTTGTGGTACATTGTGCAGTACAAATAAACTTGTCTTGTCTTTCCATCTCATGTTTTTGTTCTTTTTTACACTACAATAAAATACAACTTAATGTAAAAGTATCCCAAGTACTCAGAATACAGTAATCAGTATTCTGTAACTAAATAATTTTTTTAGCAAGTATTCTTCCCGTGGATATAGCCCACACTACCAGAAAAGTTACACTGTGCAGCTTTACATAAAAAAATTAAAATGCAAAAAACCCCCAAAAACAAGTATGTACAAAGGCTGTGGACACGTTATACTTTTATGATCTGTGTTGAAATGAATTAAGTGAAACTCTTGCACCTAAAAGTGAAATGCTAAGTGATGCGTCAGTGGATATTTTTAGATACTTTAGGTGTAACTTTGACCTGTTGTGGTAACAATAAGTTGCCATGTTGCCCTCTGCAATTACACCTAACTGTCTAATGTGCTGCGTTTGCACACGGCCACTCCTCCCCCTCTATTTAAAAAAAACACGAACAAAAAGTCGGTGTGTATGTTTCATTTCTATGCGCTCTTTGAGTCAGCTTGAGTGATACAAACAGGAATGAGAACGGTGCTTAAGTCTAGTTCTCCATTGAGGCCTCTGAGGAAGTCACAAGAAAGGTCAAAGGTCAGGTTAGCCTATAGGGACAGACATAACGAAAGCTAATTTCTACTTCAGCTTGTTAAAATAAGCCTTTCTCAAATACAAAATCATGGCAAATCAGCATTTTGTTTCAGTAAATATCGATTATACGGAACATGACACGATAAAAATCTACAATTCTTTTCAGTCGTACGCTAAATTTTATGTTTGTATTACATTTTAACTTCAAAAGCCGTCATAATTCAAAACAACACAAGTGCATCATGGCTAGGATTATTCATAACCTCATAAATAACCGAGCAGTCTGCTTGTATTGGCTGGTTATGTAATCAATGCAGAGCCCCACCCTGCTAGAGTTACATTAAAATGAGCTTTTAGGACGGCTGCATCTGGGACCACAGTCTGAGAGCCTCCCCTGGGAACAAATATCATTAAGTCGTGTCTGTATCGGGTTTTTTGTAATCAATCAGCAATAAAACTCATAAAAATGTGAAGAATGCGCTGGGCTCTGGACGCAAGATCCGGCACGTCTTTTTTGTTTTGGTGCCGGAGACTGTAGTGGACCATGTGACTTTTTCAAGACAGCAGGGTCCCTCACTCCAAACTGTGCGAAAAGGGTGGGGTCGCTCTACTCTTCCTCTCCCTTCTCCTCCTTCGAACACATAAAACAAAATCAGACTGCAAAATTCAACATTAGTTTGACTTTGCACCATTTTAACCCAGGCTGCAGTCCTAAACTCATATCTTATCTTAAGTAATTCCTTCACTAAACGCACCAGTCAGTTCCTTCTTCCTCCTTGCTCTTTCTTATCTGAACGAATGGAATTTTACCAGCACTCCAGCTTTGATACCGCTCTGTCCATTAGGTGGCGCCCTTGTCTATGGACATTACACTTCATTCATTTGCTGTCTCACATCCTGCTTTTGTTTTGGCCCCGCCCCCTGCTGCCTGGACCACCACCTCTTCCTCCTCCTCCTCCAGTCACCCCACCCCGCCTTGTCTTCTTCTTGAGAAATCTTACCCAGAAGGGGAGGGGGTTCTTGTTAATATGATCTTGTTCATGCATTGACATTCATGACAACACAGGCATGGACGTTAGCTCGCTTGCACAATATGTACCAATGCATTTGTTCTGTTGGATGAGCGAGCGCTAAACCAGTCATGTTCCACCATCCTCTCACACCCACCACAACCTTGAGGTGAACACACGAGACTAGAGTAACATTTGTTTTCTTTGTGAAGGGGAAATCTTTCAGGGAGGAGTTCAAAGTAGACACACAAAAAAGGTCACATATTTGGCAGATAGCAACACGGAGGAGGAAATTATCCAGATATTGGATGGATCAGTGATACAGTAAATTGTATTAAACCTGGAATTCAATAAAGGCGAGCTATCTGGCTATATTTAAACACACTTTAGTATTTGACGAGAATTGCTAAAACAGTATTCAGAAGATTTATACGTATGGTGCTAGCTATTTTCCCTGCATTTAATAGCAGCTAGACAGGATATCTTTGTGTTTTATTGTTCTGTTCCCATGTATATTTGTTTGTTGCTGACTTTTATGTGCTATATAAACAAATTTGTATTGAAGTTTTGTCCTGGCATTTGCAGGTTGTAGCAGGTACAGAATGATATTATACAAATATATTTCCATAAGTGTTCGCTTCACATCAATGGGTTGTTTATTTACTGCGGTGAAACTGAAGGCTACATCAGGCTATTTCCATATTTCATCCTTAAAACAAGAAAAACAGGAAACAATAAGTTAACAGATGTATTTGCATATAGTACACAGAGACAGTAAATACATGGTTATACAGTCTATGAGTTTGGGAGGACCATGCTCCAAGTGTGAAACGAAATTTAAAGACTTGGGGCGACAGTATCACTCGCTCTCGACATAAGACTGGTCAGATCCACAGGTTGGTGGTGCAATTCTAGGTCCCACAAATAAATAGTGTTGTTGTATTATGTGTGTGAATGGCTGACTGGTTCCTTGATGTCGAAGGTGGAAAACTGCTATATAAAAATGTGACTATTTACCGTTTAGGCTACTTCAGACAAAAACCACTTCGCTACAAGCTCAAACTGTGTATAATCTTTAAGTATCTACCCAGCTTTGACGCTAAAACGACTCAAAATTCTATCACCACATGCTGTACATTCAAACGCAATGATTCCCAACAACTGTTTCCCCCATGCTTACCCATTTGGACACGTGCACGGCCTTATGGGAAATCCCGGGTCAGAGATGCATTCATAGCTTCCCACAGAGAGGCTGGGGGCCGCGGTGCAGTTGTGGTCCATCGGCTGGGCTCCTGTGTAATGTGATCACAGGGGAGGGCCAGGGCAATCTGCAAAATGTGCACATGCGTCAGGAGTGGATTAGCGCTAAAATAATCCAAATTATTGTTCAAGAATAAGGTTTAACGGTAAGAGGATTGGCAGCGGTCATTGTCATAATAATCGTAATAGTTTATGATGTCATTTTATCATAGCTAGCTTGCTATTTTTGAACCCTACTTATAGATTGAGCACATACTAAAATTTCAAACTCAATTTCAATACTAAGATACTCGATACCACTTCCAACACAACTTATATGGCCTTATATCTGTGTAATCCCTCAGTGTCCAGGTAGGTTCCATAGCAGTCCATGGGTGTTTACTAGTCTATGTGTTCTCATGGGTGTAGCACCAAATTCTGGGCGACAAATCATCATGTTGCCTAATGAAAAATGCTCATTTCAGACAGTGTGCGAGGCCCCTCTCTGCACTGGACCCTGGGTAAACACACCTTTAGCCCTCCAGTCCAACGCCCCTGTGTGTCTGATACAGCTCAAGATCATTCTAAATCTACTCAGGAAAGGTTCATTTCTGTCCTGCGAATGTGCTTTTTAATATCAATACATGCTCAAACGAGTATGTAGCTTCAGTACTAGTTTTAGTATCGTTTAGTGTCTGATTTTTGATACTTTTGGCCACTCTGCAACTACTTTTTTGTGAGAAAATAAAGCAAATGTTATTTACGACTCTAGTGTCTCTTGTGGCTACGAAAACAACTGATCACCCTTCAAATCAATCAGCGCTTTTGTTTAATATAATTTCTCCATTGTTTCTTCCAAATGTCTCTAATTTTAAATGTCTCAAGTGTAAATTTCATAAGTTGTGAATCACTGCTGTGTTTGTTCTATGGCATTTTAATACTAACAATAATAGTTAATGCTTTGTGTGTGTTTGTAATAGGCCTCATTTATTGCAGGGCGTTGCATATGAGGCTGTAAAAGTTATGGTATGTAGCGCTGGTCTATGCTGTTAAAACATGTAGGCTAACGTATGTCTCCCTACATAAATCCGTAGCCTATATAGGTCTATCTATACGACTTAGGACCAGTTTAAACATCTACCCGTGACGACGCTGAGGTGTGTTCAAGTACATCAAGATAAGAGGAGAATAGAGCTTTTGTCTGGTGAGGCAGCACCCAGTGTAAATGCTCATAGTAACTTAGCTTTTGTGCTAAAAGAGGATTATCTTATCTAATACTACAACAGTGAGACGTGTAGGTATATCCGTATCTGGGTAACGACACTGATATTGATACTTATATTTGGTCTGGAAAAATACGTTTATCAGGAATCGGTCCCAGATATTAGGTCAATGGTCATATTTGTCACACTTTTCCACCTTTAGACACTCAAAAAGCTTGAAATCACTCGCTCACCACTCATCCATTCACATACACACACTCATACTGCAATGCACACAGACCCAGGGCGAGGCGGGTTAAGTATCTTGCCCAAGGACACAATGACAGCATAATTTTTGGGAGCTAGAATTGCACAGCCAATCTGTGGGTTGGTGGATCTGACTGCTCAACCGATGATCTTTATGTCGAGAGTGGGATTTGAACCGCCAACCTTCGAATCAGTGGACAAACGCTCCAACAACTGAGCTACTGTCACTCCCATTATGAATTAAAATGTAGTTTTCCCCGTCATATTGACAGCTGCAATTACAAATACAAAAGGCAATTTCTTAGCATACCTATTTCAGCCATTTTCATAGTTCTTCACTGTATCGGTCGATATTTGCACTTTTCAGCCTATCTGCTACCGGCCTGAAATCTCCAGTCGATTTTAGTTGGTTTGGGTCGACCAGCTGGCTAAAAAATCGCATAAACCATTTATTTTGAACACTTTAGTACGAAGAGGATACTGCACAAAAGGTGACGACTCTTATCCAATTTGTAGTAAAACAAGATAGTACTTTTAACAGCAAATTAAACTATTTCTACCACTATAACTGCAGACATCACATTGAAGTGCGATACAGACCAAAAATGAATGTGTTTCGAGGCTTATTAATACACAGCGGCTCTGTCAAAGCTGTGTATAAAGGCCCTCGATAAAAAAAAGTTTGGGCACCTCTGATTTAAATGGCATATTTGAGAAAAAAATATCAAAATCGGCCCTACATGTCGGCCAAAAAATATTGCTATTGTTTTTTCTGGATTCTAAACAATCAGTATCAGCATTGGCCATGAAACTTAATATCATTACTCGAGAGCTGGTGTTGATATGCAGTCCATGCTGATATCCAGTCCTACCACATACTAGACAATATGATACAGCTCCAAATTGCAACGTGACCCATTTACAACAGCACAAAACACTGCTTGGAGGAACACTAGCTTCTTCATTTGTAGCATTGTGCGATTGTTGACCTTTTTATGTCCAAATTGGAATTTCCCTGTACACACTAGACAGGACAGAGCAGCATGTACCGTCCTCTGCACATGTTCAACCCCCTCACCCCCTCTGCTTTTTGGCAATTTCCGCTGGTTTAAATTCCAGATACACCAAGAGTCATAAGCTTGGATAACACGCTACACCGTCCAACACCATCTAGCTTAGCATCTTACCAAATTTCCTGCAACTATATTTGATCTGTCGCTTTCATCAATATGCTAACCACGTTTTAGCGACATGGTTAACAAGTCAAATAACACAAATGTTGGCTTGCTGATGACAGAAGTGTGAAAATGTGCCTTGCAGACGTGAACTGGACAAGAGCCATAGGAATGTACACGTGCTGGATTGGAGACGTTGTCAGACTCCAGCCAGAAAAGACTAGCCGTAAAAGTCCATCTATTTTTCGCAAAGACGCTAGCTCTGCGGTGTTTACCAAAGCAATGAAGGCTGTGAAGATAGAGGTGTTAAGAACCGTGAGATGCTGAAGATTTATTTGCAGAAAATACAGACAAAACAAAGTACTGGCTGGCATTCCCTGCTTCAGTAGCATCTTTTCGTATCTGACTGCGTAAACTTATCATTCTTGTGAGTCGATAAAGATCTTATGCTAGCTGAATTACCTTTACGCCTGCAGTTTTGGGTTTATCTCGCTTTTGGGGACACTCAAAAATCACAGTTATCTCAAAATCTCGTTTGCGGGTTGTTTTGGTTTCTACAGTCTAATCCTCCCTCTCACCAGCAGCTCTAGAGGATAATCTTGATAATCCTGCCAAATTTCAGGAGCGTGGGGTCAAAGGTCAAACAGACTCCTCCGAGAATGCCCCTTGCTACGTGTCAGCAGACATCGCATATCGCTCCCCATATGGTTTTGGCTACTGTGGCTAACACTTAACCTTTGAACCTGAGAACATTTGTTGCTAGGGAACTACAATTCAAAGCAAAGTTGAAGTGAATTCAACCAGGAAGAAAGCTGTCAGCCAGTCACAGCACAGTACAGGGCATCTGAGTCAATCATTTCTCAAAACTTTAACTTAATAACTCCCTTTCCTCGGCATTTTCAACATCAAGCGTTAGCCCTCCTCCATCTATGTCAGCAACAGCAGCAGCAGAGTCATCAGCCTCCTCAGCCTCTCCATCTCCTCCTCTCACTGCATTGCTAATGTCTTTGTTTACTGTGTCAAAGCACCAAAATTTGCAGCAGGGATTTCTTTTACTGACACGAAAGCTAGCTCACAATAAGGCTAGCTAGCGTGTGGAAGGACTTAAGCCATTTCTTTACAACCGCCTTTGAAATGGCTTCAGTTGATGATGTGAGGTAAGCCACATAACTTCCTGGTATTGAGTCAACGTGTCTCAGAGTTTTTCAGAGGGAACTTTAACTTATTGTGCCTGCTCCCCACTAAGAGGAAGTGGCCAAAAACAGGAAGAGGAAAGCCAGATGTAGTGTTACGCTTCATAGATAAGTACGTTACAATGTCAAAAGTCAATAGGGATATTGCACGAAGAAACATCACTTGTAAATACGGCTTTTACCAGTTTTGAAATGCGTTTGGTGACTGGCTGTTTTATTCTGCTGCTGTTTAAGTGGAGGAAGTACTCACTTTTGTTACTTAAGTAAAAGTACAGATAAGGAGGTGAAGTGAAAGTAAAAGTGTCACATGAAAAATCTTCTTAAAAATGTACTTTAAGAGTAAAAAGTAAAATTATTTCACACAAGAATTGTCAATTTGTACATAGATCTATACATATTTTGGTCAACAGCAGCACTACAAGTCAACTTCTTAATTTTTCTTATGAACTTTGCATATTTATTTTTGTTTGCTCACTCGTGAACTCGAAAACATTAGTCAGAATGTTACAACAAACATAAAAATAACTCCTCAAAGGGCAGCGTGAGTCACCAGACAGAGGCTAAAAATACTAAATATATGCTTTTTAATGAACTTCTTTCCTGATATAGGCCAGTGGTGGATGAAGTACTCAATTTTGTTACTTATGTAAAAGGTAAAAAGTTTCTCAAGTAAGAGTATCACATGAAAAAATCTACTTTAAAAGTGTACTTTAAGAGTGAAAAGTACAAGTATTTCACACAAGAGGTGATTAAAAATGAGAAATATTTTGGTCAGACAGTAACAAGGCAAATCTATTTCTTAATTGTCTTTTGAATTTTGTGTATTTCTTTCTGTTTTGCTCAAAGTCGAAGCTTGAACTCGAAAACTTTACTCAGAATGTTACAACGAACATGGTAAAAATAACCCCTCAAACACTATGAAAAGTACTAAGTAGAGTAGAAAGTACAGACACTGCTCTCAAAAGTAGTAGAGTAAAAGTAAAAAGTATCCACTGTAAAATGTACTTAAGTGAGGTACAGATACATAAAAATTCCACTTAAGTACAGTACTTTACTCCATGTACATCACTATCTTCCAACACTGTTTAATACATGCCAATTTTGTCAGCACATTTGCATTTTAACTTTACTAACGACTACGAATACTACTACCTAAACAACTCTAAGTGGAAGTTACAGCAGTGTAACTTTAAGACCATGTCGATTCTTACCATTAATAAAAACAAAATCACAAACATATTTTAAATGATTACTTATAGGGGCAAAACAAAAATGTTCAGAGAAATGGCATGAGAATAAAACCCATCATATCAAATACGTCATTCACAAAACCTGCAGTTTCCAGGTCACAAATACATCATCATCTCTTGAAAACAGCCCTTAAACCAGCTGGGGGACTATTTTTTCTCTTATGTGAACATTCAGCAGCTATTGGGTTAACTTGAATAGTGCCGGGCCTTGATACACTGCAGCTGTGGCCGGGCCCAGAACAGGGAAATTTTTTCTCCGTGTGGTACAGAGGTCCACGATCGCTCTGGCTCCTCCGACACGCTTACATAACTCTGCACATGTGGAAAAGCAGATGATGATGTCAGAGAAGAGGAGAAAGGTCAAAAACTTCGGAATCACTTTTCATGTATCCAGAGGTATTCAGTAAGAGGAATTTTGTGGAGTACGAGGCCTTATTTGGCAACCCAGGTCAAAAAAGGAGAAAATGAAAAAAAGGTGTGTCTACAGTCCAAATTCCACATAAGGGTCTTATCAAAGTAGGACTGATGACGTCAAATTTTATCCGTTTCAGAAGAACTACGGCTACAAACACCAAGAATGCCTGCTCTGGAATGAGACACGTAACATACTTTATGCAAATTAAAATAACATATATGATAAAACAGGCTTATTGCAGTTCACTTTTTACTTTTGCACAAAACCAGCTCATTAAAATGCCCATATTACACTATATTCTGATCTATGTTATAATGTTTCCTCATCACAAACATGTTTCATTCTCACATGTTTAACACACAAACCCTGAATATTTAAGCTGAGTTCATCTCTCAAACTGAAAACACTCAGATCCACCTTGTGATGTCATGTGGTGATACAGGAAGTGCTCCACTGAAACTCCATACACCTTCACTTGAATCATTTGGATCATTTCAGCCCTGGAATTGCCAAACTGCACCGAACTAAAGGTAAAAATTAGCTGTTAACTTGAAAACCACTGCTTTATGACATCACAAGGTGGAGCAGAGCATTTTGAGCTTTTGAGATTTAAACAGACTAACAATAAAGCATTACTAAAACATGTGTGAATGAAACAAAACGCAACTCCAGGTCTGTTTTTGAGGAAGTAACAACTTATAACATGGATTACAGCTCACAAGAGTCAATTCTGCGTGATATAGGACCTTTAAGTATCTATGGTAGCCTGATGGGGACATTGTGTTCCCAATGCCTTGCAGAAATAGGTCAGGCGATATAGTCTCATAAAAAATGTAGTAACAAAATCGTTTTAAACATGCCTAAAGCGCTCCTCCCTCTTCCACCAAAGCGTACCATTGGATTCTATAGCGCTGTGGGATACAAAATATATTGGATCAATGTACACAACAAAATGGCTAATATGGAATAATACATTTTAAACTTTTTTTCAACATTTAGTTTTGGTCATATCAAGTGATTCATTAACTAAGGAATCCATATTTTGACGTGATATACGAGCAGAACTATAGGTGAAGAAATTTGGCTTGTGCCCTTCACTGAACTGCCTACAGCACTGTGGAAATATAATATAGTAACAACATTACATCACCCACACAATAAAGACCAAACAAAGGGATTTCCTGTTCCTTTTCTGCACTGACTTAAGAGGTGATACATCAGGCTAAAATGACAGATAGAGGGCAGAAACTGAATGCTAATAGCTCGTTTTGTGTACCACTGACTCCACGTGTCTCCTCATTTGAATGTAAGAAAGACTTCACACATCTGACAAAACAGGAAATTAAACAGACACCTCCTTGTCTACCCAGAGCGTGCACATGGCCGAAATAGCCGCCCCCGCCGCTATCAAGCCGGGGTCACGCGCTTCCTGTCTCTCAGCAAAGGGATTCTGGGTACTGACCTGACGGGGCGAGTAGTCCCACCTCATGGAATGCAGCAGGAAGTAAGAGCTCCCACTTCCTCCTCTGCAGCGGCGAATGCAGAAGTGGAAAGGTTCTCAGTTCTCCGTGACCTTCTTCCTCTAATGATGAAGATTCAGATGATGGGAGCGACTGTCCTTATGTAACAAACACATTAGAAATTGGTAAACAAATGGATTTAGCGTTGCATTTCTGTACTGGTTTCACAATTTAGCGGTCAACACCTGGTATAAGCTGACAGGATTAGCAAAAGCAACAGTAGTAATGTACAACTCAGACGAAATAATCACAAAACGGAAGGAAGGAGCTTAATGTGGGTGTGCTGTACCATCTTGGACCACTAGATGGAGTGGAGAGCTTTTTCAACCAGAATTTCCTGAAATGAAACTGCTCTCAGTTCTCTATCACCTTCTTCCGCTAAAGATGAAGAGTCAGATGATGGAAGTGACAGTCCTTATGTAATAGACATTCAACATTGGTAAACAAATGGATTTATCAAAGCATTTTTGGACTGATTTCGCAACTTAGCGCTCGACACCTAGCATAAGCTGACAGGATTAGCCAAAACAACACTGCATGTATGACTCAGACAAGATAATCAGATGGTAAATGGGCACATTTTTACATAGCGCTTTTCCACACACATTCATACACCAGTGTACGCCGACACGGGGGACGAGGTGAGCTAAGTATTTTGCCCAAACACAGTATTTATCTGTGGGAACGGAAACTGCACCGCCAACCTGTGGGTCAGTGAACAAACTACCATCTGAGCTACTGTTGCCCACAGATAACGGAAGCAAGTACCTTAAGGCGGGAGGTGTTGTACCATCTTGGACCACTAGATGGAGTGGAGAGCTTTTTCTAACGTCACTGCCTGAAATGCAATGATAGATAACGCTCTTGTAAACTTGTAAATTTTATAAAAACTGAATTCCAAGTTCTACGGTATTGTTGTTACAGAGAATTTAAATTTAACTTTTAACTAATCTGATAATTTTGTTGTTTTGCACTTGGGAAGTAGGAGTTTGCATAAGGTCATAACATTAATAATTGCCATATGTCAGAGCTATTACATTGTGGGTTGTAAAAACAATAGAGCTAACATTTTCACTAGCCTGGAGAAATAAATGGCTGCACACCACACACAAGCTAGCACATGTGTTACGGTGCTCTATCATCATCAGCACCCCCTCCCACATTCCTGTCCACAATGCCTCCTCTCTGCACCAAAAACAGACACTTTTAGCTCAGGGGTTAAGAGCGAAAGGGGAGAAAAAGTCCCTGAGATGGCGGCGTGCATGTTTGTCCTTGTATCAGCCGGTTTTGGGATGGTTTCACTACAACAGAGGAAGGCACAACCCACATTCTTTACACATGACTTCACCACGAACCAAACAAAGTGTATGCTAATTCAGGTAATGTGGAAAAATGCATAGTTTAGCTAATCCCGTCAGTCTTTTATTTCGGATATCAATGCCAGATGTGGTAATCAACAAACAGTAGTAGTACTTAGTTACAAGTACAAGTACATTTACTCAAGTAGCTTTTTAATGACACTGCTGTAGTACTTTTTGTAGTGTAAATCAAAAACTTCATATTGGCAATGTTAAATATTAGCAACATATATATTTCTTGCTTCTATCTTCAAATATAATTAAATTTTTTACTATAATCTTTGCATGATTTTTCTATAAACCCAATTTTATGTCACTTAACTTTATTTTTTCAGTGTCATTTCTACTAATATCTCTACATAAAACGGCACAATTTAGGTACATTTTTGGGCGTCTCTACACAGCTCTGCTCATTTCAAATCCTCTTGCACTTTCTTACACTCGAATGTTCCGTTATCAAAGAATTATTTGCTAAAGATAAGTGCTGAGTCGAAAAAGTCCAGCCAGGAAAATTGGAACTTGCCTCTTTGTCCTAATATGGCTAAAAGCTGGCACTTAGCAATCTGAGAGGGATGAGGTAGGAGTGACATATCTGAGCTAGCGTTTCTGCGTTCGAGAGGGAAGGAGGTCACTTTAGCCACCCACAATATGGAAACTCTATTGCACAAGTGGCTGTACAGTACATAAGTATATTATATGGGCAAATAGACCAAAGAATTAACAAAAAAAGTAGGATGTTTGGACTACTGTTACAAATTAACTAATAAAATATGCACATTTTAACATATTAAAGGTCCTATATTACACAAAATTGACTCTTGAGAGCTTTAATGTTGTTACCTCATCACAAACCTACCTGGAGTTGTGTTTTGCTCAAAGCTCAAAATGCTCTGTTCCACCTTGTGATGTCATGTAGTGGTGGGTTTCATGTTAACAGCCACATTTTACCTTTAGTTCAGTAGAAAGCGGCAATTCCAGGGCTGAAATGATCCAAATGGTTTAAGTGAAGATGTATGGTGGAGCACTTCCTGTATTACCACATGATGACGTCACAAGGTGGAACAGTGTGTTTTCTGTTTGAGAGAAGGACTCTGTAAATATGCATGGACTAAAGACCTGGACTGAACCTGGTCTAAAAGAGAACTGGTCCAGTCAGAAGTTAAAAAAAATAAAAATAAAAGCATTGTATGGAAGTGTGGAAGTGTGGAAGTGTCCAAACTTTTGACTGGTATCTATTGTGACTCATTGCACCTGCTGCGGTCCCCCTCAAAAAATGCACTGGAAACAAAGATGGCCACCCACACATTTTGCACTCTCATCCATATTCATGTCCAGTGCTAACTTTACCTGCCACAGTGGATTCATCGCTGTGCTATGTCCCTCACGCTTTACAAACTCCACTAATGAGCAGGAATGCCCCCGGATCAGCGGGTCAGCACGGCAGCTGGCGCAGCAGGAGGCCTCTCATTGGTCGGCTGTTGTTTGCTACCAACAGCGACCCCCCCCCCCCCCAATCAGACAATGGCACGGAGGCCTTTTCCCGCCACAGTGGGGTTAATGCTGTGGCAATGTGATAATACAGTAGAGAAAGAGAGAGAGACAGGCAGATAAAGACGACACACAGGGATGAGTCAGGGTTCAGAGGGCAGGATGAGTCACCAGACAGAGGCTAAAAATACTAAATATCTGCTTTTTAATTAACTTCTTTCTTAATATAGGCCAGTGGTGGATGAAGTATTTAATTTTGTTCAGTAAAAGAAAACACACACAGGTAAAAAGTTATTCAAGTTAAAGTATCATATGAAAAAATCAGCTAAAGTAAAAGTATTTAAGTACCCGTTTAAAAGTGTACTTTAACAAATGAATAACACTTGTGTGAAATACTTCTACTTTTTACTCTTAAAGTGTAAATCTAGTGATGTTGATTAAAAATTATACATATTTTGGTCACAGTAACAATGCAAATCTTCTTTTTCTTCATGTTTCTTATGAATTTTGTGTATTTATTTTTGTTTTGCCCAAAGCCGAAGCTTGAACTCGAAAATCACGAACATGGTTAAAAAAAATTTATTCCTATGAAAAGTACTTTTTACTTTCCAGTCCAGTTAAAAAATAAAGTTCAGTAGAAAGTATAGACGCTGCTTTCAAATGTAGTAAAACACAAGTAAAAACGTATCCACTGTAAAATGTACTTAAGGAGAATTTTTATGTATCTGTACTTTACTTAAGTACAGTACTACTACTTTTACTTCGTTACCTCCACCTCTGATACAGGCCTAGTCTGCTGCCTCTGGGGAAGTGTTGCTCTGCTCTGCAAAAACAGAACTTGTAATCTTTTCTATGTTCAGCCAAAGCAAACATTTGTATTTCAGCTTAGTCTACTTAAAAGTGCACTCTGCAAGAAAAGTTACACAGTACACCTACAAAATTGATTCTTGTGAACTTTCAGTCATGTTATAATGCTGTTATCTGCTCAAAGTAACATTTTATTGTTAATCTGTTTACATCTTCAAAGCTGAAAATGCTCTGTTCCACCTTGTGATGTCATGTAGTTGTAGATTTCAAGTTAACAGCTACATTTTTTACTTTTGTACAGCCGAGATTGAAAATTCCAGGGCTGAAATGATCTAAATGATTCTAGTGAAGGTGTATGGAGTTTAAAAACGCAGTGAAGCACTTTCTGTATTACCACATGATGACATCACAAGGTGGAGTGTTTTCAGTTTGAGAGAAGAACTCAGCCTAAATATGCAAGATTTGTGTGTTAAACATGTGTGAGTGAAACAAAACACAACTGCAAGTATGTTTGTGATGAGGAAACAACATTGTGACATATATGGGCTCTTTAAGTACAACAAAACAAACTTTATCGAGTAATTTACCATCATTTTCTACACTCTACTCATCGTTTCAGACAAAAATGCGAACGCTAACCTGCTGAGCAAAAGTCTGACTATGTAACTAGACAATGAAATAGTATGAGACGTCCCTCAAAACAATCGACACTCCAAAGTTTAAACAATAGGCCTGCTACTTTCTGAAACAGCCTTATCCAGTTTGAAAAGTAATCAACTGTGAGCGACAGCTAGCCTGACCGCGGCTAGCTTCAAAGACACGCTCCTTAAGGTTTTGTTTCAAGCATAACAGTGGCTATTATCAAAAACAGACTCCTCCAGCGGCACTGTGGTCAGACAGAATCTCTACAATGCGATTTTATTTGTGTTAGCGATAGCATTAGCTGTGGTTAGCAAAAATATTAGCGACATTCAACTGTGGAAGAATTTTCAGTGAACAACAACTCTTGCTGGGAATAGGATCAGTGCATAGATCTTGTAATTAAGTGAGTCAAACTAACCAAAGGATCGTATGAGGACATTTATTGTAGAGCGACCAGATTTTGACAATAAAAAACTGGGACACACCCGGGTTTCGACGGTTGGTATAAATACAACTAAGAAGAGTGCGTAATGGTGTCCTTTCTTGACGCACTAGTGGGGCAGTCGTAATCTGAGGGATTTCTGCTGGTGCTTTTTTTGCGTTTTGGTTAGTCCTGGTTCAGTCCTGGTTTAGTCCTGGTTCAGTCCTGGTTCAGTCCTGGCCCAGTCCTGGCCCAGTCCTGTTTCAGCCCTAGTTCAGTCCTGGTTCAGTCCTGGTTCAGTCCTGGTTCAGACCTGGTTTAGTGCTGGTTCAGTCCTGGTTCAGTGCTGGTTTAGTCCTGTTTCAGTCCTGTTTCAGCCCTAGTTCAGTCCTGGTTCAGTCCTGGGTCAGTCCTGGTTCAGACCTGGTTTAGTGCTGGTTTAGACCGGGTTTAGTCCTGGTTTAGACCTGGTTCAGTCCTGGTTCAGTCCTGGTTTAGTCCTGTTTCAGTCCTGTTTCAGCCCTAGTTCAGTCCTGGTTCAGTCCTGGTTTAGTCCTGGTTCAGTCCTGGTTCAGTCCTGGTTCAGTCCTGGTTTAGACCTAGTTCAGTCCTGTTTCAGTCCTGGTCCAGTCCTGGTTCAGTCCTGTTTTAGACCTGGTTCAGTCCTGTTTCAGTCCTAGTTCAGTCCTGGTTCAGTCCTGGTTTAGACCTAGTTCAGTCCTGTTTCAGTCCTAGTTCAGTCCTGGTTCAATCCTGTTTTAGACCTGGTTCAGTCCTGGTCTAGTCCCTTTAGATCAGATTGGTCAAAAATAGGGACATCTGGGATATTTCTTGTATAAAACTGGGACAAATAAATGGTTTTGTATAAATCTGCTGGGACAGGGGACACAGGGCTCAGAACTGGGACTGTCCCGGGTCAGTGGGGACGTCTGGTCACTGTATATTATTGACATATAACGCTAAATAATGTCTACCATCGTTTTAGAACTTTAGCATAACATTTATTGAATTAGTGAGTAACTGTGGTCGTTGACAGAATGCAAACTAGCATGTAGCATTGCATTTCAACCTTAAGAAGTCTTATACCGTAAAGGCCACCACTACACTATAAAATACATTGTTCTTAAAGTTATATAATGTGTGCATCTTAACATAAGGAGATGGAAAACTGGCCTTGCATTTCTGGTCTCATAAAACCCACTGAAAGTCTGCCATGACTCCCCTGCTGTACCATATACAGAGGTGTGATTTTTCCAGCACCATTTAACAGGGCCAGTTTCATACAGAAATCATTCACTTACAATGAGGGTGATGACATAAGTGAACCAGCAGCCTACAGTAACTCCCATCTGCCGCAGCGGTCCAGGCTAACGTTCAAGGAATGCACAACGGGAGACGCTAGCACGGGAAGCTGGAATGTTAGCAATTATGTTCAAGTTGGAGCGTACTTTCAAGTGTGGAAAAAACAAACGTCACTAGGACAGGGGGATGACTGCTCACACTGTCCATTGTGTTAGCGTTCAGTATGTCCTTTATTGCTCTACACTGGAAGCAGGGATTACATAACATAACTGTCTGTTCAAATGAAAGGATTGTGGGTAATATAATTGGAAAGTTGTGTTAACAGTTTTATCAGTCTGCCCCACTGATACCAGCACTTGCTTTACAACTGTGGATGAGCTAATCTTTATTTGTGCAGACGTTTTTATCACTCCAATAACAGATTGTACAAAAACAAAAGGATTAGAGATTTTGGTTTGGACATTTGGATTCACAGTATGTTACGTAACACATTATTATTAAAAGTAAGTACGATACAGTCTATTGTGAATGTGGAGTTTTCTCAAGCCGAGGAAAAATATAATCCAGGGTCATGAATGGTCCACCAGTGACCCAAGTGTGGCCTGAACATGGTCAATAAGTAATCAAATACAAGCGCTTAAAAAACAGGGCAGTTTGCTAGTACCATAGACTGCATATATAAATGGACATAGCTAACTTGCTAGCCGCTGCGTTCCAAATAAGAAGTGAGCATGGGCACGCTTCTGGCTCTAATTCACTTTCTATTGAAAAACTGTGTCCCCTCTCTCTGCAACTGTTGCTGTCAGACTCGTCATTTTGGTCCTAAAATGTTCGCATTAACCCGCTCTACATGATCCTTGGGTTTTTATTTTGCAATTGTGTCCATAAATCAAGATATGATCATTAATAACAGGTGAGTCAGCGTTGCCCTCTTCTGCTGAGATCACTCCCGCTAGCGTTAGCAAGAGGTTTGATTGACAGCCTTCAACAGCCTCACTACCAATTGGCTCTTTGGTTGCTATGATACTCGCGGTCGGGGTTCCAAACATGGTACTCTGCTCCAAATTGGCCGCTATACCTGCTCTAGCCTCGATGAGCTTCATTTGACTGGAACCAAGCGCTGCGGGTGACGTCACACTCATTTAGTCCATTTCTTTATACAGTCTGTGGCTAATGCTAACTAAACCACTTTTAACAAGGGAACATTAGCCAAGGATATTAGCAGAGACAAAATGGAGATTGAGATATTCTGAGAAGGAGATGGTTTTGCTGCTGCGGTAAATATTGTGGGATTTTTGAAAACCAAGATAATGTTTGATTGCTACCACTACAGCTAAGACTATACCATAAGTACACACCACATTACCACATTCCAGCACATCGCTTCCTGAAGAGCATCCTCCTAATGCAACTCAAGTGCACACTGCATATTGCTTGAGTGTAGTTCTCCTTTTTATTAATAGATATTACTAAATATTGTAAAGTCATGTGATGTACTCTCTCTTGCACTTAATGCTGAGTGACTACTAGTGATTTTTCTATATTTGGACTATACTAAAACAATATGATTCACTGTAAATTCCATTTTTATCCCTTTTACTTTCTCTGTATCAAAGTTTGCATAGCTTGTTACTCATCTTACACTTTTAAATCAGACATATTGTGTTTATGTTGCTCTATAGTCCGCTAACTTCCGGGTTAGAAAACTGCAGTGTCCAATGGGAGCTGATGTCGCTGTAAACGTCATCACAACGAAGCTCCGTTTAGCTGTTGGCGCCCCCTATGGATAGCTGCACACCATACTAGCAAATACCTTTTTTTTCCCATTTATACCAAAATTACTACAGGATGCCACTGAATCCTTTGCATCACCGATTAAGAAAATAAAATAGAAAAAATGAACGTCACAATGGGCACACGTAGTTTAGATGGTGGTGAAAACGGGGATTGATGGGCAAAATGGCGTCTTGAAAATAAGCGATAAAAAATTGCTCAAACATGCATGAATCAGTCTAAAAACAACTTCGAGAGAGAAAATGAGAAGGAAACTCTGAACAGAATAGGTCTCTTTCAAACAAAACATGTGATTTTGGTGTCAAAGGTCACACCTCAGGCCTTCATCTGTTTAAAAGACCATTTCTAACTTGTCAGGGCTTAGAAAGAAGACACCAGCCGTCTCACTGTGGGCAGGTTCATACTTGTGTCCACTGTGTTACCTTTTGGATTTCACATATTAGAACAGGACCACTCTCTCTCTCTTTCCCCGCGGGCCCCGGCGCCATCACAGCTTCAGCTACAGTCAGAGGCAGCCATTGATTTCTCAGACCATCTGCCGCTCCTGGCCCGTACTGCCATCGCCATGACGACCGCGCTTTGATAGATAGAGTCTTATTTAAGGCCCCAATCTGTTCCTGGTGAAGTTTTGCACACTCCTGCCTTTGTGGTGACTGGACACTGAAACAAAAAAACAAACAAGAAGAGAAACTCAAGTAATACCATTTCATGTTGATCGAATATTTTAGGTTTAAAGAGTTGTAAAGAGTTAAAGAGTTAAGAGTTCAATTTTAAGGATCAAATCAAGTTTCTATTAGGCTTATTTTGTAAGAGTAATTTGTGTAGTAGTAGTAGCCTAGTTGTAGTAATAGTAGTAGTAGTAGCAGCAGCAATAGTAGTGGTAGAATAATAGTAACTAGTAGTAGTAGGACAACATAGTAGTAGTAATACCAGTAATTTAGTAGTATTTGGGAAAGTGTTAGTAGTAGTACTATCAGTAGTCGTACTATACTGTAGTAGTAGGCCTAGACCAACAAAGTAGTAGCCATTTCGTAGTACTTGTAGTAGTAGTAGCAACAGTAGTATAGTAGTAGTAGTAGAGTAACAGTAATCGTAGTAGCAGGCCTAGATCATCAAAGTAGTAGTTATATCAGTCATTTAATAGTACTTGTGAAAGTGAAAGTGATAGTAGCAGTAGCAGTTGTAGTAGTAGTTGCAGAAGCAGCAATAGTAGTAGCAGAGTAATAGTAATCGTAGTAGTAGGCCTAGAGATCAAAGTAGTAGTTATTCAGTCATTTCATAGTACTTGCGAAAGTGAAAGTGGCAGTAGTAGTAGTAGTAGTAGTAGTAGTAGTAGTAGTAGTAGTAGTAGTAGTAGTAGTAGTAGTAGTAGTAGTAGTAGTAGTAGTAGTAGTAGTAGTAGTAGTAGTAGTAGTAGTAGTAGTAGTAGTAGTAGTAGTAGTAGCAGTAGCAATAGCAGTAGCAGTGGTATAATTAGTTGTCTATAGAAAAAGTTCAGTTATACTCAAAAGTACAACATTCTTGACTTCTACTCTACTCATTGAGACCAAATCTGCCACAGAGAGTCTACAATGACATAACTGTGTACTTTTGAGTGTACAAACTAACCCAGTAAATCCCGAAGGCTGCTCCAGTTCCCATGAAAACAGGCTACACTCCCTTTGTCGGCGAGCGTATCCCATTTCCCCACACCTTTTCTTTCACATCCTAAACACCATCTTTTGCTCCTTGGGGCTTTGGTTCACTCCCTCTTAATACATAGGTGTTTTATTTACAGACTACATACAAAAACGTGTTTTCAAATAGGAAGAATTACAATGCACTTTGAGAGTTCATTGCGTTCTCGACCCAAGTGACCAGTCTGTGGAGAGAGCTGGCTGTTTGTTTGTGTCAGTGTATTATAGGGTGCAGCAGGCTCTGGTTACACAGAGAATAAGCAGATAATAGTAGGGTGCACAACTTTCATTTAGTCCTAACAGAGGCGGTGCTGAAGAACAGCCAGTAGGGTGCAGGGGCTATGAATGCTAGGGGGCCCATACAAAACCAGTGTTAGCTAGGTCTACATAAATCACTGTTTTAAAGGTGGATCATCATCAATCATACACTGTGTAAAGAAATGGACTAGTTAAGTGTGAAGTCACCCATAGAGTGCAGCTCCAGTCAAATGAAGCTAATCGAGGCTAGCAGTTATAGCGGCAAATTTGAAGCCAAGTTCCATATTTGGAAATCCGACGCCGAGTATCATAACAACAACAAAGAGCCACACCACTGATTTAGTAAGGAGTGGGCCCTTAGCAATGGTGTCAATCAAACCTGTTGCTAACGCTAGCAGGAGCAACTTTGGGGAAAGAAGAAGCTGGATTTGTCTGTTATTCATGTTTATATCTTGACTTACGAATACAATAGGGAAATAAAAACACCTGGATTAATACGGGTGAATATGAACATTTTAAGACCAAAATGATGAGTCTGACAGCAGCAGTTACAGAGAGAGGGACGAAAGTGAACTGGAGCCAGAGTTGATGGAGTCGGAAGCACGCCGATGCTCACTTTTTATTTGGAATGCGCCTGCTAGCTGGTTAGCTATTTTATAGCGTTACAATGTTCGCAGTTTAGTTGAAATAATACAGAATTTGCCTATTATTAAAAATTAATTCAATTAGCTATGTAGTTGGTGAATACCATGCTAATACGCGAATATCTTTTGATTTGGGGCTATCTAGGTTATTAAAATTGCAGTACGAATTACTGAACAAACTGACCTAAGAAGCTGTAAACTAATGCTAATGCTAGTATGCTGGTATTTTGAAAAGCTCATCATAATTTCCATAATTAAAACACAAGACTTGGCAACTCATAAAATGCCAATTCAGCTTGTCCTTATTGTTCCCTAATCTAAATGTAAACAAGTTTCCATCATGTAATCTGAAAACGTGGGCTAACTGTAGCTTTAGCTAGCATCAAGGGGTAAAAAGATCTAATGTAAGTGTATTTTTGGTATGCAGTTATATGAACTTATTAAAGATGCTGTTATTTCTACAGTAGCTGTAGGCCTATGATTTTTGCCCTTGCTGTGCACCTGGCTGCTCACTCAGCGTGTTTTCTGATGCCGCCAAATAAATGTTCAAAATCTGGGTAACACATGTCCGCCTTAGTCCTGACTGCTGCAGACTCATCAAAGTTCGGACAGTGCTGCCTTGGGGGGAACCTCTTCTGTCCATTGCATGTTTCTATCAGGAGTTACATAAGAGGACGCACCACGGGACACGCCCCCACAGTGCGAGCCTGACAGGACCTGCTCTGGCCCTGTCCCATCACAGTTTGTCAGTCTGAAACCACAAGGCAAAGATTCAAACTCCTGATTAGCAGCTCAGCTTAACCTCTGGGCTCAAACGTGATACTACGAGTCGTACAAATTGTGAGGAGGAGAGCAGCCAAGAACATGTGAATCTTAAATTATATGGTATTATTCTTATCAAGGCCAGAGGCTTTTTACATTTCGTCAGCAAAAAAAGACTTTGGAATGCATGATGGCAGAGTGGTTAGCGCTTCTATGCCTCACTAAAAACACTAAAGAAGTTGTAAGCTCAGATGCTTATGTAGCTCAACAGAGACCGCCTACAACTGCTTCAGGAAGTAAATTTCTCATTAACTCTGCCCATACACTTTCTGAAAAAAATATATATTAAAAGTTTGAAAGCTCAGGGATAATCAGCTCTGTGGAACTAATGACCTTTTTAAAATCTGTTTCTGTTTTATAAACCTCAACGTTATTAAAACATTTCACTGAATCTTGCATCCTAATTGTGAGTTTTGGACTTTAAACAACCGTGTCATGAATATTAGTTAGCACAGAGCTGGTTAGCATGGAGCTGGATAGCCTCCGAGATGCCCCTAAACTCTTAATATTTTATATTCGAAAAGTCTATGAGAAAATGATTAGAAAAAGTACTTTCGGAGCCAGAGCAGGTGACCACTGTTGAGGTCCATAGATGGATTTAAGAGTCTTGAATGTTTCAAGAGGAGATATAGAGATATACTATATTGCAAGTTTGTGGTCTACTAGAATCTGTTTATATCCTTGATTACGTAATATTTCCCTAAAAAGTAAAAGTAATGAGAATGCACAAAAGCTGAACTAGCATAAAAGAACGGCTAACAGTTCAAACTAAAACATGTTCCTGAGTCATGGTTCATTCACACGTGTTTGAGTGATCTCCGCAGCTCAAAATGCTCTGTTCTACTTTGTGATGTCATGATGAGGAACTTTTCATATTAACAGCTAACTTTTACCTTTTTTTAGTAAAGATTGGCAGGGCTGAAATTATCCAAATGATTCTAGCAAAAGGTGTTTGGAACGCTTCCTGTATTACCACATGACATCACTGTTTGAAAGAAGAACCCAAAGCCCAAATTCGCAAGGTTTCTGAGAATAAAACAAAACACAACTCTGGGTATGTTTTTGACAAGAAAACAACATTATAACATAGATCAGAAAATAGTGTAATATGGCCCCTTTAAGCCCTGTATACTACCCTTGGTATCAGGCGTGACCTTACTATTGAAAGAACAACATAAGCTGTCACAACACTGTAGCGCTTCGACGTCCAATTCCTCTGCTCTGAACTGGCTCCAACTCAAACATTTACTACCCCTGTGGCCATGGGGGCTCCAGTGCCATGCCCTGTTGTGACACAGGCGTGAAATAGACTGGATCTATTCTGCAAGGCCTTTCCCGTCACTGTGCAAATTGATTTACTTCATCGCTAATGGCTTTCTATCGGCTAGCTAACTATCGGAAGCTTACAAGAATGTGAGAGGCTAACATTGGCTTATTGTTTCCATATCTCGAAAGGTTATAGAGACGGCGTTGTATAGGAACGAGCGGGTGATAACGTGGCCGCAAATCTAATCTAAAGAGGAATGTAATCAGTTAAAAGGTTGTATAATTTGTTATGACGTTTAAATGCGCAATTTGACTGTTTGGTTTAGCTCAGGGACAGTTAAGATCAGTTTTATAAGGTTCCACTTACGCTCACAGTGTCAACAAAACTGACTATAGACATTTTAACTTCAACAGCCTCACTGCGGATTGGCTCTTTCGTTGAACATTAATAAAAACCAAGAGAAATTCAGCTGGTGTTACAATGGGGTTGAGTTACAAAAGCAGAATAATGTGTAATGTATCTGAATAAGAAGCTTTCAATTTCGAAATATAGCCCGGAAAGAAATAGTGAAGAAATCTAATTTGGCCGAGGAACACAGGAAGGAAGTTGGGTAAGACTAGCCAGCGACAAAAATGAACTGCAGAACTAAAATCCTTAAATGTTTTTGTGTACAAGTATGCAGCCTGCTGTCACATTCAGATATTAATATTTAGTTGAGAATGTGGAAGTCTACCGCTCCAAATAAGTAACACGATTATACAGTAATGCCAAAAAGTAACATCTATTTTGCCAAGAGCCTTACAAACAATACAGAACTCGATTAAAGGTGCACTGTGGGACTTTTCTGGTGCAGGGTTTGCCAAAGCTGCAGCACGATATTTAACTTCTTGCATTTATTTACTTGCACGTCTCTTAACACCTTGTAAAAAACATGAACTCTTACCATTAGCGGACTTGCTTCTCCACAGATCTGACCTGTAACTTGGCCTGGTTGCGTCAACTGATTGTCTCCATGGAGATAGATGAGCTCATATCGATACTGTGGAACATTTCAAGCACACATAAAAGTTAGAGGTTTATTTCTGCTTTCGGAGACAATTTATTTAGACAATTTGAGCTATTTTGAGAAGTGTCAAACAGAAATCGTGTTTTTTTGTAGTTCTATGGGCACTGCTGTATTTCTATCTATTTGTTTTGGTGAGAGAGCAGCAGGGTGGGCTTGTTTCTGGGAAATAACTGCCTGTTGACCTCTGGGAATACAAAAGGGGAGGGTGAACAGAACAAGGAGGGAGGTTTAAATCACTCCAAAAAAAAAAAACCCACCCAATGTTTCCCTTATCGACAAAAAAATCCAGTTGAGTAAAGAAAACAGGAAGGAGGGAGACACGATCCACCAGTGAATGTTTTGGCTGCCAACTGAGAGACGACTTTTGTAAACTGTAAAAACCAAAATATTGTGTTTTGGTATTCCGTGGGCGCTCCGTGGGCCGACAAACACAGTTGACATTCCCAATATTCCTGCGTCAAATCCCGCCTCCGAACAGCCCGACTGAAAATACACCAGGATCCTTTGTGTAAGTAATGGTTCAAATCGTGAGCTTTCTTTCCCCCGCGGGCCAATCCAAACATTTACATTCTGAAGAAAGTACTTTGAAGAGTCGAGACATAAATTTGGCTCCATCTTTCTTAAGCCAAAGTTTAAAAGATTTTAAAAACTTCATGTAAGCAAGAGGACATTTTTGTGCACGTGCAGAGAGCAAATAAGGATTCCACTGTGTGCTTCTAGCTAGTGTGTCATTTGTGCTAATGTTCACTACGCTCAATAGCATCTAGTTTCAGTTTTGTAATAATTAACCAAAATACAAATATCCTGCAATATAATTAACCAAAATACAAATATCCTGCAATATAATTAACCAAAATACAAATATCCTACAATATAATTAACCAAAATACAAATATCCTGCAATATAATTAACCAAAATACAAATATCCTGCAATATAATTAACCAAAATGCAAATATAATGACAAATACAAATATCCTACAATATAATTAACCAAAATACAAATATCCTACAATATAATTTAAAAATACAAATATCCACAATATAATTCCAATAAATACAATACAATATATTAACCAAAATACAAATATCCTACAATATAATTAACCAAAATACAAATATCCTGCAATATAATTAACCAAAAACCAAAATACAAAATATCCGACAATATAATTAACCAAAATACAAAATAATTAACCAAAATACAAATATCCTACAATATAATTAACTAACATGCAAATATCCTGCAATATAATTAACCAAAATACAAATATCCTACAATATAATTAACCAAAATACAAATATCCTGCAATATAATTAACCAAAATGCACATATCCTGCAATATAATTAACCAAAATACAAATATCCGACAATATATATTAACCTGCAAATATCCTGCAATATAATTAACCAAAATACAAATATCCCAATACAATTAACCAAAATACAAAATCCTACAATAAATTAACCAAAATACAAATATCCTAAAACAAATATCCTGCAATATAATTAACCAAAATAAATACAAATATAACTAAAATACAATATAATTAACCCTATATTAATCAAAATTGACTTGTGAGATTTTACTCATGTTATAATGTTGTTACCTCCTCAAAAACAGACCTTGAGTTGTGTTTTGTTTCATTCACACATGTTTGAATATCTCTTTATTATTAATCTGTAACATCTCCAAAGCTCAAAATGCTCTGTTCCACTTTGTGATGTCATGAAGTGGTAGTTCTCACGTTAACATGAACTGAACTGAAGTGGCTTGGATGAGCAGCGAAATGTCTTTACTCCTACAACTTTTTGTCCAGTTGATAGATTTAACTTCAGCTTTTACCATGGTTCAGACCTGGACGACTGAGAGATTACACAGACAGCTAACTTTTACTTTTAGTTTCTGCATAAATTGACTATTCCAGAAATAGTCCAGGGCAGAAATCATCCAAATGACTCTAGTGAAGGTGTGTGGAGTTTAAAAACACAGTGGAGCACTTCCTGTATCACCACATGATGACATCACAAGGTGGAACAAAGTGTTTTCAGTTTGAGAGAAGAACTCAACCTAAATATGCAGGATTTGTGTGTTAAACATGTGTGAATGAGACAAAACACACACAAAAAATCCAGGTATGTTTTATGATTTGGATAGTAGTGTAATATGGGCCCTTTAACTATTGTGCATGGTTTGGGTTCAACAGACACAACTTTAAATAAATAATAAAAAAAAAAAATGTGATGTTGAATGCACAAAAACAGATTTTAGAGCACAAGTTTCAAATACCAATCTTAATTTAAAACCACAAATGCTAAGATAAGCTAACTGACACAACCCAATGAACAGCTCCAAGTGAGTCCAGTCTATGAAGCTACTACTCCCCTTGTCCTCGTGCCCGCCTTGGCCTGACTGCTGGGCCCAGGGAGGTTCAGGGGTCAACCGGGGCAGTAAACGAACAATAGCGCGAGGGTGGCGTTTTGGAAAGACTCCCATGTGCCGGCGGTTGCCAGATTGAGTCATGTGCCAGTTCTTGGGACAAAGCACTTGGCACAGGGGCGGGCAGCGGTCCAGTCAAATCGGGACATGAGTAGGCACACGTCTGACCGGAGCCTTTATGGAGCGGGTACAAAGGCACACAGACAGCGGCCGTTTGGGGCGGTGAAAGATGGAGGGGCGTGCAGGCATCTGGGAAAGGTTCACCCGGCAACAGGCAGAGGGGGCTACTGGGGTTAGCTTGTTGGGATAGCATGGACAAGCTAGTTCATTTTAAGCACTTTGCAGTAGTCCAAAATTATTCCTCACTTACTTAATGCATCCGAGCATCTTAACCCTTCACCGAGATGAGTTTACAACTTTTAGAGACCAGAGCAGAGTTTGGCCACCACGATTATGCTAACAACAACTCGCATGCTAACAGCTCACTAGCCATACTCCCAAAATTTTACTTTAGTGCATGTGAAAGATGGAGGAGCATGCAGGTATCTGGGATTTTAATCTGGCAACAGTCAGGCGGGGCACTGGGGTTAGCTTGTTGGGAAGGGATGAACAAGCTAGTTCATTTTAAGCAGTTTGCAGTGGTCCAAAGTTATTCCTCACTTACCTAACACATTCCAAGCATGCTAACCATTCACCGACATGAGTTTACTTAACTTTCAGAGACCAGAGCAGAGTTTGGCTAACAACAACTAACATGCTAACAGCGCACCAGCCTTACGCCCTAGCTATCTGTACTGTACAAGACAAATTTTACTTAATTACATGAAAAAAATTCTATTTAGAGAACACATATCAGACCAATCGCTCCAACCGGTCCTTTTGGATTAAGCAACAAAAATTAATTAACTAAACTTTTGAATTGTTCTATTTGGGTAAACTTGAAGTTGAAAGTCAAAATGTTTAGGATCCTGGGGAAAAGTTGAAAGCGGGGAAAAAGGTATTACTAGAAAATGGTTAAGAGCAGAGGCACCAAAAATGGAAAACTGGGTTGATGTGCTGCATGATATTTATCTTGTGGAGAAATTGACTTATACTTTAAGATTAGAAACAGAGAAATTTGAGAATATATGGAAAGACTGGCTGGATTTTATTTAAATGTTACTGTTCCTGTTTTGGTTCTGCGACTCAAATGTGTTACTTTTTATATATATATATTTTTTTTCCTTTATTTTTTTTATATATAAGAAAATCTAAATCAATATATTTTTTTTAATGAATTCACAATTACAGAGGCCATTTTTTTCTGGATTGAGAAGTGAAATTATGATTTGACCAAACTTCAAATAGCAGCCTACCTATGAATTCAAAACCTGCCGCAGAATTCCTGATTAAATTCATTCTTATACAACGTCATTTTGAATCTTCTTCAGAACACTGGGGTTCACCTTTGATACCTGCGTTGGAGCAGAACCAGCCGCAGAAAAACAGGAAGTGAATCAACGCCGTCACTTCCTGATACAAGCGTCTGCAGACTGGGAACTTCCAACTCATACAAACAAGACAACAATGCTATAAATGCAGTAGTATCTTCTACAGAGACAACTCACAATGACCCACTGTACTTTTAAGACCACGGCCCCTAAGTAGAGGTTTAAATCAGGTTATCTGTATTGATTGGGTCTTGACCTAGTTAGACTCAATCGCACGTCTGATTTTTATGCTTCATGTGTACGATAAACAAAGCATGTGACTCGCCTTTTAGTAAATCAATACACAGCTGACCTTTGACCTCAACGCATTACACAACATTCAGTGGTGGAATGTAATGGAGCAAAAGTAGTAAAGTACATTTTTTTTAAACTTCTTTTACTTCACTACATTTGAGAGCAAGTATCTGTACTTTCTATTCCACTACATTTTTGAACAGGACTGAAAAGTAAAAGTATGGGCTGAGGGTTTATTTTTATCAACATCATAATTGGAGTGAATAAAAATACACAAATAAAAGCAGCTAGCAAAAACTATTGATTCAATTGTTTCTGTTGAACCAAATTCAGCACAAATCAAATCAAAATCACTACATTTGAAGCTTGCATTTACATTTTTAAACAGGTACTTTAATACTTTTACTTACGCAAATTTTTTCATGTGATACTTTACTACTTTTTCCACCACTGGCAAAAATTTAGCGCTAGCAACCCGGTTTGGTTAGCAATAGCAGCCCCCTCTGTGACCCCATACATTTTTAATACTTTTGCTTTAGCCTATTTTTCATGTGATACTTTTACTTTAATTGTGTTATTTTTGCTCCAGTATCTGTACTTTTACCCAAGTAACAAAACTGAGTACTTCTTCCACCACCACTGACAAAATTCAGCGTTAGCACTAGCGACCCCCCCCTGGGTGATGCCATAAGGTAGTATTAATGGACTTTTGTTAAACCCATTAGGTGAGATGTATTGTTCGCCAGGACCAGTCAACATTACATCCACGTACTCACGGAAGGCCTGTCTGTTGCCATGGAGACTGCACTCCTCTCCCGACTAGAAGTATACAACAGGGACCGTCACCGCGGGCGCCAATGAGTAAAGGCTACATCTGCAGGCTAGCTGTTTTAGGCTGCGTTCGCGTTTTGGGTTTTCATTTTTGCTTTTCATTGGGTCTCCCTGCAAATAAAGATGAAAAAAGATTAGCTTACACGCAACTACACAAGTCCAAATAATTCTACCTGCCAATTTTACCCAGGAACCAGAGGGTGGCCAGTTCGAATCCCACCCTAGCATAATATGATGATCCTGTTCCTGTCCGAGTTCAAAGAAATGGGCAATATGGAGGGCATCTAGCTTAAAAATATGCCAAATCCCTATTCTAAAGTAAAAGTCTTTGATAATCCTGGTCTTATGTAAAGCAGTGAGGAGCTGTAAAAACATATACAGTGCCAGAGGAAGTGTCCAGACGTTTCTAGTGGGACATACACAAAGCCTGGATTCATTTGTAAACAGGCCTGCTGCGCCGGTGAATAAGCAGAGGAAGAGCAGCCGATTTGGGAGTGAGACCGGAGTCCTACGGAGCGGGAGAAGCGTGGAGGGTTTGAGAATGAACAGTGCCTTTTCGGATTTCATTTGGACAAAGAGCAAAATCAGTGTTGCCTTAGAATACATAGAGTGATAAACCTAAACTTGATAGACGTTTACGGAGGAGAGTAAGAGTGGATATGAGCCATTCACACATGACAGGGGTGAGTGGAGTGACACAATATATTTAACTCTAATATGACAATGTGAATAAGACTGTCATATCTGGATTGTTCAAACCATCTGGCTCCTCGTGTCCATCAGTCTCTGTCACGGTCACATTTTTATATATATCTCCACCTTCAAGACACTCAAAGCACTTTACATCAAGGAAACTCTCCCATTCACTGCTCTACTAAAGATGTGTATGTCACGAGCGGGATTCGAACCGCCAACCTTCCTATCACTGGGTCGGACGATGTACCAACTGAGCGAGAGTCAGAAATGAACTTCGACCGAGAGAATTTAACCAACACAGCTCTCATATTTACTACTTTGAACATATATTTAATTACAGAACACTGAATACCCAAATTAAAACACACTTTATACATGGTCCGATCAGAGTACTGTATCCTGAATACTTAAAATACTATGACGCCGAGTTGCATTATTCATCTTATTCCAGAAGTTGCTGTAGGTGCTGCCATGGCTGTCCAGGTTGTCTTATTTTGCACGGAGCTGCCGATCTCAACAGGAAATAAGTTCTACAGGGACCACAGAGCCGTTTTAAAGCCTCCAGAGAATCAGTGCAGCGTTGACTTGTTGTTCAACCTACTGTATATAATATTTTAGAGGTCAAACTTTTCTTAAATTCTCCATTGAAAAGAACAGGATTTCTACTTAACCAGAAGTGCTATCACAAAGAAAGAGCGGTTTAGTCGCTTTTATGGAAAAAGTGGACAGGGCTGAATAAGATCAATATTATAGTGTAAAAACGTGACATATAATTGCAAACAGCTTGATTTTTGTTGCCCTGTTTGTTAAGCAGTAATTTATGTTTAATTAGAGACAAAAGACACACACAATTAGATGATGAAGTACCACCATATACTGTATTCCTTTGATTTTATAAAAGTAACTATAACTGTACCAGAATATAAGTTAGTATTCAGAATATGTATTGTCATTACACGTATTCAGTTACTTCCCAACACTGCACAGAAGCGTAGTGAATTATAGCTATAATTAAAAGTCTAGTGCAAAGTTTATGGCTGCCTCCGTTACAGTGTATTGCTATGACACTGTTGCTGTTTTGAAGATATTACTATGACTGTACTGAATCATGTTATCAGCTCTCGTGTCTGTGTTTGGTTCTCGAGAAACTATAAACTGATTAACTGTAAATCCAATTCATAAAACAACAACCAAGGACACACTCAACTGTTCCTGTATGGTCCTACAATAGTGAAAGTTGAGTACTTTTCACCATCTACAAAACATTGCAAAATCTAAAGTTATATTGTCGAAACCAGACTGGGAGAGACTTATCCATACGTTTGTCTCCATTAGGTTAGACGACTGTAACGTCCTGCTCACTGGCCTCTCCAAACGAGCTTTAAGACAGCTGCAGTACATCCAGAACACTGCTGCTCGGGTCTGACTAGAACCAGGAAGTACTTCACACATGTGTCCTGTGTCTCTGGCTCCTGTGGCTCAGAGACTTTAAAGCAGCTCAGTTTTAACAAGCCTCTCCATGAACCAAAGAACATCTCCCACATGAACCATCTCACACTCTGAGGACTAAACCAGGACTGAACCAGGACTAAACCAGGACTGAACCAGGAATAAACCAGGACTAAACCAGGACTAAACATGGACTGAACCAGGACTAAACCAGGAGTAAACCAGAACTAAACATGGACTAAACCAGGACGAAACCAGGACTAAACCAGGACTAAACCACGACTAAATCAGGACTAAACCAGTACTGAACCAGGACTGAACCAGGACTAAACCAGGACTGAACCAGAACTAAACCAGGACTAAACCAGGACTGAACCAGGACTAAACCAGAACTAAACCAGGACTAAACGAGCACTAAACCAGTATTAAACCAGTATTAAACCAGGACTGAACCAGGACTAAACCAGAACTAAACATGGACTAAACCAGGACTAAACCAGGACGAAACCAGGACTAAACCAGGACTAAACCAGGACTGAACCAGGACTAAACATGGACTAAACCAGGACTGAACCAGAACTAGACCAGGACTAAACCAGGACTGAACCAGAACTAAACCAGGACTAAACCAGGACTGAACCAGGACTGAACCAGGACTAAACTTGGGGAATCAGCACTGCAGTTTTTTGCAGTTAAAACCTGGAACATTCTTCCTGAAGATGTGAGACAGACCTCGACTTTAACAATGTTTAAATCCAGGCTCCAAATGGTTCTGTTTAGCTCCATATGTCTGAAAGGTTTTTATTCAGCTTCTTCTCTTTTAATGTTCATTTTATGATGATTATTCATGTTTTGACTTGTTTGTATTGCGATTTTAATGTATTTCGTAAAGCACTTTGAATTACCTTGTGTAGGAACGTGCTATTCAAATAAACTTGCCTTGCCTATTTACCTCCTTTCAGTCAAAACACCATGTGGCGGAGGATTCCTCAAATGCTTGGAGGTGGTATGCAAAAGACAGGCATCCTTGAATGCACAAAAGCTGAACTGACCTCGAACTATAACAACACGTACGCTAGCCGTTCAGCTAATCTGCGACAAGTGTGCCAGACTGCTTAAATAAATAGACCAAATGCTTTTCAGGCATTTCCTCGTTGGGATAATTGAAGTCAGATTCCACTACCAGCAAGACTATAAGAATGACATCATCTCAAATCCACGCACACACCTCTAAACTAGATTAAAAGGGCCGATAAACTTCACCACAAGACTCAACTTTCCTCTAACAAGAAGAAAATGTGCGAGTGTAGGTGTTAGAAAGCCTCATGGTATTCATCAAAGTCTGTGTGCACTGCCCAAGTCTCCAGACGATTAGAACAGACCAAAATAGCAACGAGCCAGTGTTGGGAGGTAACTACATACAGTTAGCATAAAGCGTTTTTTTTTTATCCTATGCGCTTTTGTACTATTTAATTCAACTCAAAGTAAAAGTATTCCAAGGATTCAGATTACAGTTTTCTGGTTGGTCTATGTAGTATCTAAATACATTTTAAGTATTGTTCCCATCACTGCAACTAATGAATTTCAAGTCAAATCAGATTAAACTACATGCTAGCAATGCTAATCTTTCCCTGTTGAATATTGTTCTGTTGTTACGGTCTTTCCTCAATCTAAATGGTGTAAAAATATATATATGCCACCTGCTTATCTCCATGGAGAAGTTATGGCTTTATCAGAGATGTTCTTATCTTATATATTGCATTCAGATATAGAAGTAGTTATTGTTTAATGACTGGCCCTTTGGCATCGGCCGCTTGTGTTGAAGTTTGGATCTTGTATCTTGTTCATTAAAGCGCACGTGTTACGCTATTTTCGGATCTGTTCTAATGTTGTTTCCTCATCATAAACAGACCTGGAGTTTTGTTTCATTCACACATGTTTAACACACAAACCTGCATATTTAGGCGCAGTTCTTCTCTCAAACAGCTAACACTCTGTTCCACTTTGTGATGTCATCATGTGGTGATACAGGAAGTGTGCTAGTTTTAAACTCAATACACCTTCACTAGAATCATTTGGATAATTTCACCCCTGGAACTGCCAATCTCTGCTGAACTAAAGGTAAAAAGGTAGTTGTTAACTTGAAAACTACCACTTCATGACATCACAAGGTGGAACAGAGCATTTTGAGCTTTGGAGATGTAACAGACTAATAATAAAGTGCTACTCAAACATGTGTGAATGAAACAAAACACAACTCCAAGGCTGTTTTTGATGAGGTAACAGCATTAGAACATGACTTAAACCTCACAAGAGACAGTTTTGTGTAACATGGGACCTAAGCAGATGGTGAACCCCTGACCCGAAAAGTGACATAATGTACCTTTAACTTCATTAGTAAAGCAGTAGTATATAAAAATGATCATGAATGAACTAGGAGGCCTCGTATGTCATAAACTGGAAGCTTTTTGGTTTGATTCCTACTCAACACAATGTATACTTCTTCAACTTCCAACATTTTTTTAGTCACAGTCGTCCAAGCAAGTTACAAGCATGACTAATGAAAGTACGTTTAGCAATCGAAACCTACCGCCAACAGTCTTATCTTACTTATCTAGATAACAATATTACGCCAGTGGTGATTTTATGATATCACCAAAACCTCCATGGTAGCTCTGGCTAATTTTTCACTCAGAATTGGCTCGGACCACTTCACTAATAAAACACATCATCTCGTCTGCGCTCTGTTTGCTTCTGCTTGTCTGCCTGCAAGATTACATCAATATTGTAATAACTTGATCCAACTTATGTCAGAAGGCTCTGCCAAATTCCTCTAGCGCTGATGCCTTGATATGAGGAGACAGGCCTGGACAAAATTCTATATGCCCCACGGACTGGTTGTATATTAAGAAACTGGTACATTCCGTTGGCATTTTAGGACATAGCATTCTTATAATCCGACGAAATACGCAGAATTCTTGCTTCCTGGTTTTCCCCCTTGTACAGTGATGGCGCTGTTATTGACATAGTTGTGTATCAACCTTGGCCTAGTACGACTCACAGCGTGCCAGCAGCAGTTGTTATCACCGTCGGGTCGGCCTTGCCTACGGAGAGCGAAGAAATAAACACTGAAGAACAGATCTGGTGAGGGAGGTGAAGAGCGTTGGGCGTGGCTCGGCGAATCTGGACTCCAGGGACCGAATCAAAACAGACAAAGCATGAAAAGTAATTAATATAAGTGGATTAATTTCCCTAGAGTTTTGAGCATATGATCCTTTGCAACCTGCGCTGTTTGACACATGATTAAAGGGTTCATTTTACACTATTTTCTGATCTACATTATAATGTTTCCTCATCAAAATACCTGGAGTTGTGTTTTGTTTCATTCACACATGTTTAACATACAAACCCTGCATATACGGAGTTCTTCTCTAAAACAGAAAACACTCCGTTCCACCTTGTGATGTCATGTGGTAATACAGGAAGTGCTTCACTGTGTTGTTATTAAGCTGCATACACCTTCACTAGAATCACTTCAGACCAGGAATTGCCAATCTCTACTGAATAAAAGGTAGCTGTTAAAACTACTACTTCATGACATCACAAGGTGGAACTGAGCACTTTGAGCTTTGGAAATGTAGACCGACTAATAATAAAGAGTTAAACAACTACAAAACACAACTCCACGTCTTTTTTCGAGGAGGTAACAGCATTATAACATGGCTTAAAGCACAACAAGAGTCCATTTTGTGTCATACAGGACCTTTAAGTCTATGGACATACTGTATTCTGATGTTGCACAATGAAAGCTTTGAGCAACAACGTTTGAGCAACTGAGTCCCATGTCCCATCCCCCGTATGATGTAACAGACTTTATTAATGGCCCAAAGACAAACACAAGGCAAGTTGGAGCGAGGTAAAGATGCTTTTAACCTAAAGGCACGAAATACAGATAGTGAACAGTGAGAAGACTTTTACAAGCTTCAATAGCTGCTGATAAAGGAGTCACTATGGGTTTGGTCATGTTTGTTCATGAGGTGCACGATGGTAATAGGCCTAATTAAAATAACACATTACATTTATCAGCATTACATGATCTTTTATAATATGGAAATTTATACGCTCCCAGTTTTTTGAATGAGAGGGTGTGTCCAACTACTTTCTACCTACTACTGTCTACAATTTAAGTACGTACAGAAGACATCAAATATATGAAGTAAGATGTATGGAGTCATGTAGTAAAGAAAAATGTTAAATAACTCTACTAACTTCTTTACTAAATCATTCCATATATCTTGTGAAACGTTAAATAACTATATTAACTTAAAATAAAATAAAATACAAATATTTAGTAGAATTATTTAAATTTAATTTAGTAAATAATTCCATATATCCTGTAAAACGTTAAATAACTGTTTAACTTAAAAAAAAAATTAATAAATAAAAAGTAAAAAAAAAAAATAGTATTTAGTTAGTAGTTTGGATATATATATGGAGTTATATAGTAAAGAAAAACGTTAAATAACTACTACTTAAAAAAAAAATAAATAAATAAAATAAAAAAAAATTGAATAGACTTATTTAACTTTTATTCTTTACTAAATAATTCCAAATATTGTACTTCACATATTTGATGTCTTCTGTGTGTGTGTGTGAAAGGTAGAAAGTAGTAAATTAAATAATAATCTTAATAATGATTAAAAAAAAAAATTGAATGAGATGGTTTGTCCAACTTTTGACTGGTATCTTATATATACTTTGGTAGAGAAGTAGATTCCAAATAAAACTGCAGTTTGCATGTTTATAGCACATATAAAGTTCGCTCTATTCTTGCAAAGTATTGATTTTATTGATTTTACACACGCTTACCTGATAATGACGGCTGCGCGTGGTCACTGTTGTTGGCTGAGCTTTAGCATGTTAGCATGTTAGAATCTTAACATGTTAGCATTAGCTGGAGGACAAACTAGGAATTAGCAACACTTGTGGTTACATTAAATCAGCCCAGGCTTCCAGGAGGCGAGGAAGATATATTTTAGTTACACTACAAATAACAATTACGAGCAGTTATGTTATAAACTACTGCAAATTAGCATCTCGAGCTAACTCTGCAAGAAGCTAACATGTTAGCATCATCGCTGAACCCCAATAAAAGCAGTAAGATTTATACTCATAAATAAAAATACAAAAAAATTAAAAAAATAAATAAAAATAAATAAACATTAAAAAACAAAAAAATAAAATAAAATAGCCTCGGTTTGACAGTTTTTTATTTATTTTATTTTATTTTTTGTAAGTGTTTACAAAAGTGCAGCACAATTTTTGGAAAAGGAGTATTAATAGGAACATTAATATGTTATATGCCAAAGGAAGATTTTATTAATATATAGCCAAAGGAACAGTATTTCCACAGAGACTATAAGGAGTAGGCCCTCTCCACTAAGAGTCAGGTCAGTGGAGATGCAAGCCCGTACAGAGTAAAGTGTTTTTAAGTGCAATAAACACAACCTGATTTTGTTTTGTTCTATTTTTTGCTGAAAAGTTACATACTGTAGCTTTAAAAGAAAGGAAAAAATGAGCCATACATTCCTGGAACACACCAGCTTGTATATTATGACAATATTGCAAAAAAATCTCCCAAAAAAGGCATCATAAAGATTGACAGACATTATCTTGGCACCTCATTTTCAACACAGGCGCCTGCAGAGCGAGTCAGGGCGCTGTAACACCCATCAATCACAAAGACTGGGAAGAAAACGTGTCCTTGGGCATTTCACCTGAGTACTACACTAAACAGTACACGCTGTTCTGGGAGCTACAGGAATATATTTTTTTTTACCCAGCAACCATTCATCAGATAAACCTCCCTGTCTGAATATGAGGAGATATGAAGAATGTGCATGAGACATTAAAAACCTGCAAGCCCCCAGAGGTCAAAGGTCACACGGTCTGATTGATAGCATCTTGAAAACTGCAGGTTTCTGTTTTCCCTGCTTTCTGTTAGCATCACGTTGGCTAGCTCTGGCAAAGCGTGCTATTAACAAGGGGATATAATTAAGGAGATCACTCTAGGGAACGCTGGGGCAATTAACAATCCTAATGAACCGGATTTTAGTAAGCAAACCGGCCTCAAGTTGCAGTGTCATGTTTTCTACGGAGGCTCGGACAGTTCAAAAGTTCAAACAGTGGAAGGCGTTGTGTTTACAAAAAAAAAAACAAAAAATAAATAAATAAAACAGTTTTTGCGCATCTTGCAAATATTCCTTATGAGAGCAGGATTAATATGGAAGGAAAAGATGATGCTTTGTTGTTTGAAATCTTATTTTAGCATTTTTTTGTATTAACTTAAATTATTGAATGTATTTACTTATATATGTATTTTTTTTTATTTTTTAATATATGTGTTTATGTATTTATTTGGGCATTTTGAAGTGAAGCTCAGTAATTTCTGTATTTATCTAACCGTTTACCATTAGTACTACAACTATCTAAGTGTAGTTCCTGGATGTTTTAATACAAGCTAAAGCAATAATGTGATTCTGTTGTTTTCACCACCAGAGTTTGTCACTTGAGATGATCTGTGAATGAGGAGTGGTCCAGTTCCACCTCCACATCGCCTGGTTCTGCCCGAAGGCTCTGTCTGGCCTGTCGCTGCCTATAAGCCCAGAGGAAAGCTACAGCCGCTGGGATAGACCGCTGTTCACACCTCCCTCATGCTCCAAGGTGACTCACAGCCACATGAGCCAGCACATGGCCCAACACTGGCCTCCACGCGCTCACCACTCCCCTCCACAATCGATGTGACAGTGCGCTGTGCCGTCTGGGAGTCCACATTGATCGAATGGGACGGGGGTCGATGCATTTACAAACCTCACGAAGCATCGTTTAGACAGCATTGATTTGGGTTCCGCCAGAGGCCAGTTTAATAGAGCATGTTTGAGATTATCAAGGCAATGCTATGATCAGGAGAGAAAGAGAGCTAATGCTAGTTTGACCACGCCCGCCGCTAGTCCTGCTGCGTTTTTAGCATAGACTGAATCTAAAAATGGGAAGTGAGCATGGGAGCGCTTCTGGCTCCAGTTCACTTTCTGTTGAAAAACTGTGGCCTGTCTCTCTGTAACTGCTGCTGTCAGGCTCATCATTTTGGTCTTAACCCTGGAGAAACCAAGAATAAATTACTGCTATAACTTCACTGAACACTGAAATATCCACTTTTTCAATTTTAACCCTTTATTCCCTAATTTAGGATCGGGGCCAAATTTGACCCATTGGGCTCAATATTTATCCAAAAAGAATATAAAACATATTTCTAGACATTCTGCAAGCTATTACTAAAAAAGATGAACACAAACGATTTTGTTTGGGTACTTTTCCAGCTCAACAGGTCGGCCATCTTGTCACTACCGCTCTGGCTCATTTTAGTTCAATATTCATCCACTAGGTGTCTCTATGCAGGGGCCAGAAGTGGCACTCTGGGCTTTTTGAATTTTTATTTATTGAAATTTGACATCTTTTTGTGTGTGTGTGTGTGTGTCATTTTGGGTAGCAGCAATTAACTGCAGCCAAATTTGACCCTGTGGTTTCTCCTGGGTTAAAATGTTTGTACTTATCTGCTCTACATGATCCTGGTGTTTTCACAAAGGCAATCCCGCTAGCATTAGCAACAGGCTTGATTGACAGCGTTGTTAAGCTGCTCCCTGCTAAACCGGAGGTGTAGATGGGAAAGGGCGTTACCTTACACAGCCTCGCTCTGGATTGGCTCTTTGGTTGCTATGATACTTGCAGTCGTAATTTCTAATATGCAACTTAGCACCAAATTTGCCCCTATAGCCGCTAGCCTCGATGAGCTTCATTTGACTGGATCGAGTCTAGTCTATGGTTTTTACAAGCATCTTTATCCCTTGCTTTGATGGTACAGTTAGCCGCTATACAGATATTGCACGCAGGAGCTTAGGTAATCATTAGCTACATAAAGAGCTTTGTGTATGAGGTTACAACTGCGCAAAATACAATAGGCTATCAAGGATCCTGCCTATATAAATGACTGAGTATGTTGCAAGAGGATCTAAGGCTATCAGCAAGGGATCTATAAAGAAATTCCATGATATTGCATTAGCTCAAATCAATAATAAGACAGCTAAACAGCAAATGCACCGGGGTCGATGTGATCTTTGGTGGTAAAAATCAGAATAAACCACAAACCATAAGGCCGATAACAATAACTGTGATATTTTTTGCGATCTCTCTAGAACGTGCTTAAACATGCCTGCAGTTTTAGCCGTATCGTTGAAAATCTGACCAAAAACTGAAACGAAATGAACCAGTATCAACGTGTTCAAGCTAGTTCCTCTTTTATTGTTGTGATAACAGATTTTCTCAAGACCTTTTGCAGTCCTTCTAAATAAAACGCTACACGAAGACGAGACTAAAGGTTACGATTGTCATGGGGAAGAGGAAATGTGTAGGCAGAAGTCAAAGCAGAAAACTATTTTTACTTTGCTAATGCTGCATTCCGACAAAGCCATCTCTCATTTATTGTTATGTAATATGGATTATGCAAATCTATACAGATGTATGAATCTATGCTTATACGCACAAAAGCAAGACTCATTTGAGGTTAGATCAGCTTTCATCACATGACAATGATGATGCAGAGTTCCCCACAGGCTTTGAAGGCTGTATAACGTTACACACAAGAGCTTTAAGCAAAAACATGTCCGCTCATAGTACGCCATATGTCGCCGTGGAAACCCCACAGGGTGAAACAGTTGAGTCCGATGACCACATGTGGGGACAAATGTGGCGCAGATATCTCATTTAATCACGCCCAACTGCAAATCTACAGAGCTAACAGCAGAAGTCACAATGAAGACTGCAGACAGACAGATGATGGGCTTAAATAGCACCAACAGGAAGTGAGAAAGAGACGCTAAACAATGCTAGCAGTAAACTCGACTTCCTGTTTGTGGTCATGTGATGTCACAACGTTCTCAAGAGCCTAGCTGAACAGATCGAGGGCAAGCCAGAAAGCTAGTATGAGGAGGTTTTCAGATTTTACACTGTGATGATGTCAGTCCCAGATGGGGTAGATGGGGGGGTGTTATTAAAAACACTTTGCCATGAAATATCCAAAAGATAAATCCACACAAATGTTGAATCTAATCATTTCTATTTGTGCCTAGACCCAAAAACTCACTGAATTACAACAGAAATCAGCATTTTGACAGTTAATTTAAGCTTATTACTGGCCTACAGGGTGTTGTGATGTCTGAAACCCAGCAACAGGATCCAAATTTGTGAATACATAAAAAAAAAAAAGAGAAACGTGTTGGGATTTCTGGATTTATCAACTTGGCTAAAGGTGTAATAATTCTCCTTAAGAAGCTGCAAATAAGATCGGCTAAAAATGTGTAATTTAAAACGAGCATAAGGTGATATTTCTGGTAGGATTGCAAAAATATGATTATTATTACTAAAAATATTTCCCTTTTTAAATTAATATGTCCAATTTGCAGTCATGACCCCAAATAAGTAATAATAATACAGTGTGGACCTGAACACTGAGGTACACTTTCTGTGGATGGCGCTTTGGGATATTGCTTGGCCCATAGAGCGATGACCCCTGACCTCTTGACCTCCAGCTGATGTTTGGTCATAATGACATCCTTGAACGTGAACGCGGCCTCTTGGCATCACAGATAATGGGCAGGTCGCTCGCAGCTCTGAACGTCGCCCTCGGGTGGGTGGGTGGTTGCCATGGCAATGTGCCGCAGAGCCAGTCAGGGAAAGATAATTGACTTAGACAGTCGACTCGGAGGAACCCGTGTGTTCAGATAAAACCACACAGAGCAGAGGCATGAATAAGTGACTAGGAAACAGTTTCAGTGCAGCTTTAGCATGTTTACATATAAGCTAGCTAGAGATTATCCAAGGTATTTTACTGTTTTTAAATGTTACAGTAATCACTAAGAGAAATACTTTCACTTTCAAGTACATCAGGGGTGTCCAAACTTTTCTCATTAAGGGCCACATATAAAACATAGACAAAGCTGAGGGCCGATTGAGTAGTTTTTTAAGCCGGATGTCCTGCCGGTTGCAAGTCCCCACATTTATCTAGGCTTGGACCAGGCACAAAGAGAAATACTGGCTTATGGTCCCACGTGGTTAGTCATTTTGTACCATTATATGAGTATTAGCTAGACGTTGCTAGACCTACATCTTTGGTATGAAAGCGAGCACTGAAGACATCAAAGAAGGCGTCAAAAACGGTCTGAACTGTATGTGGGATTTATCAGGCGCATTGTTGATGATCTGAAAACCTGCTGCAGCTTTGACAATGAGGCAGCCAGCCGTCTCCGCCCACCCGTCTCAGGAAGTGACTCAGCACCAGCAGCTGTTGCCATGGGTTACCAGCAGGCAGGACAGCCCGCAGGATCCCATCACACTGGGTGCTGCTGACACATCGGACCCCCACCCACCCACCCCTCCTCCCACCTCCTCTCTTCCTTTTTTTTTTTCTTTTCTGAATATATCTACAGACACTACTCCACCCCATCACTTTCCCAGGGCGGCATTAGCATTAGCGCAGGGAGTGGACATGCAGCGAGGCCTTAATCCCATCCCTCTGCAACAAGATGTGGTCCATGTGCTGTGTGCTAGCTGTTAGCCCAACCTTAGCCCTTCTCTTCCACCCCTCCTCCTCAGCGCAGATTAATGCCTTATTAAGAGCAACAGACTTAACCCCAATCCACTTATACTGCTCGGAGACTGTTAGACTGTTTCGTAGGCACACTTTGCAAGATACACCATTAAAAAAAACTAAAACTTCACAAACACAAGCTGCAGTAATGACATATTTGACCGGGCTACATTTTTTCACTTCCTGACGCTCACAAACGTTCAAATTTCCAGTACAGTGTGATTTAAATAGTGCATTATATAACATTTCTGCCATCTAATCATCTCCATTTGCCTGCAAAATCCCACTGTCTGGCCTTAAACAAGTTACAGATCAGATCTGCGGAGAGACGGAGAGGCAGCCATGCTTACAGTAAGATGCAGGTTTTCAAGGTTAAACTGTAAAAATCTGTGATTGTGCAAAACGCAAGATACACAACATATATGAGATAGAAGTGTGACATTCCAGGCAAAGCAGGAACATGTACCCCATCGGAAAAGTTCCATAGTGCAGCTTTAAATATTGGAAGCTTGCAGGAGATTTCAGCCATGTCATGCTAATACCATTAAGGCTCTGTAGGTGGAGGCTAATTGAGGCTGGAGGCACTCGAGGGCACAGGGCTGAGTAAGTCTCCTGCTGGGTTGTACCTTCAGCAGATCAGGGCTCACTCTGTGTAAGCCACTGCTCACCCAACATCACACTCACTCAGGAAGACATTTGTCTCCTGCAGGTTATCTGTAAAGACTTATGTGAGCCAAGAGCTGCACTAAATTATTTTGCAGACAGAACTGCTCAAAGTCTCTTCCGCTAAAGACATGACGGTGGGTCGAACAGGTTTCATTTCCGTGTTTCTGCCTCACAAAAAAATGCTTCCGCTACAACTTTAAATCCCTGCCAAGAACATAAAGTGCTATTACACCGTCAGGCTGGAGACGGGACACAGAAGGAAAGAGGTTTTCAAATGGTGTAGATGTGTTTGTGGTGAACTGCCAAATAAAACATTTACAAGTCGTTTTAGTAACAAATTCTTTTTTATTACAACATTTCACGGTTTTCCATTTTCGGTAATGATTTGTGGCAGAGTAACATGACTGCTGGGAATTTACAAAACTCCACAAGATTTTAATTTAGAGCCAAAATCGTGCAAACAGATGGTTTGAATTGCCAAGATTTTTTCCACATTTGAGACGATTCAGAGACACAAAAGCTATCCCGAACGGTTCAGAGCAGGGCCCAGACCAGGTCCACTTGGGATCTCCCAGATCTATATGGAATCCGTCAATTACTTTGATCCTTGTGTAAAAAATAACAAAAACAGAAACATAGTGACACACATGTTTTGGGGCATTTACATTTTGGCCAGCGTACATACAAAGTTGTGCATTTTCCGAAAATTAGAAGACAAAAACAATAAAAAGCTTGACGCCCCGGCTTTTGGCGCGAAAGCAGCTACACAGGAAGTTGGGTTTTGGTGTTGGTGGGTGAGACGATGATGTGCTTCCTGTCCCTCAGGACACGCACCTTTAGGACCATGTCGCTCCCCTGCCCCGCCTCAGATGGACCATCCTCGAGGGGTGGAGATGTTCACCAAGGGGCACGTGCAAACTGCCCAAACGGAGGCACCATCCGCCCGCACATGCGTGCAGAGCGGTTGTTGTTGTCATTTCATAATTTCGGTTACAAAGTTATACAGCTAAAAGAAGTGACTGAAAACAAGGCAATGCGGGAGAAGGGGGTGTACAGTGCATGATGGAGCTGCAGGCTTCACGATGACTCTGCCTTCTCCTGTTCGATGGCTGTGGAGAAGAAACAAAGGTGTGAGGAACAAGGCTGCAGTACCACCCTCTCCCCCAGACACACCCCCAGACACACATGTATGCACACACACACGCGCGCGCGCGCGCGCACACACACACACACACACACACACACGCACGCACACACAAGCGCGCGCGCACACACACTTATATGCACGCACGCGCTGCACGCGCCTGCAGGACTGTGACTCACTTTCTTTTGAAGGCAGGGGGTTCTTCTCCTGCGTCTCCGTCTTCTTCAGTTTGGATTTGTCGAACTTCGTCACCTCAGACACGTCGGGCTTGTCGCTCATTGTTGCGGTTGTTCTGTAAAATAAAACATCATAAACATAAAAACTTAGGCTTCACATAAACAATGATTATGTAAGAGGGATTTTGTGGGGCTAATCTTGATTCCTGCAGCACAATCGCGCGTGGGGCGTTGTCTGAAATCACGTCGTTCTCGCTCGTTCTCGCTCGTTCTCGTTCTCGTTCTCTTTACTTTCTCCACATGCGCAACACTTTCCTCCCGCGCCTTTGTTCGCCTCAACTCCTCTCACCCTCAGTGCCCTGCCGTCCCGTTATCCAGCACTTGAGCCCGTGATGCTGCAGACAACAAAGCCCGTCCCACGGCACATTTACATAACAATGGAAGTTCCCATGCTGAAAAATGGCCATGACGCACAAAAAGAGACTGTGCCAATGTTGAAATATGTCACAAATGCGCAGAGAAACCATAGATTATTGATGTGTGTTTGTTTTAAGGAAGTGTGCCGAGTTAACCAGGCGCATACTTGAGAACATCCGCACATTCACTTGTCACGTAGACTACTTGTACTTCTCCCTTGGCGCTGCGTAAAGGGACCACCGCCCAGATCTCACCCATTCACCAAGTCTCTCCCCAAAATCCAAGTCCCAAGCGCAAAATCCCCCAAAGAAAACGCCTACACGTCCACGCAGCGTGCACAGACAAAGCGCAGTGGAGGTATTTGGATATAACGGGACCAGGGCGCACGCACGCAGCCGTCCACAACAAAGGAACAGGGTCTTGGACATGTGTGAGCGCGTCAGGACAAAGACAGGAGCGCACGTCACATCACTGCACACTGCAAAATACTACCTTTAACATCAAATTAGCCACTTAATTGGGCCAATCCCGGGGAAGGAAGCTGCATCTGGGGGATTAGTGATGCTGAAGGGGCAGACCAACCCTCCAGTGCAGAAAATAAAGGACAAAGAAGTGATTTATTTAGTCAGGATGTCTTACCGGAGTGTGGTCTAGGAGCTGGAGATGTCTCGAGTCGGAGCGGTGCAGCAGTAGTGGCGTGTCCAACTGTGCGCAATAGATATACCCAGAAATATGCTAATGACGCATGACATCACCAGGCTCCATCGCAGCACCAGCGCCCTCTGCTGGACACGCACTGGCACAGCGTCAGCCTCACTCCCTGAAGCCTCCACAGCAGCAAAGGATTTATGTTACTGGCGCAAAAAACACAGCAGTGCGCAAGAGTTTGGTCATATTAGTGCATGTTTGGCGTCTAAATGAGGTTAATTAGAGTTATGAGGCATGTGCAGTCATTTCCTGATGCCTGGTAAAGGTTTCAGTAAAGATGCCTAAGCAGCGCGCTCCCCCTGGCGGCAGTAAATGAAATGGTCATAAATACTTGAAAATGTTGATTCTCTTTTGAAATTATTAACTATTCAAATATAAAGCTTTATTTTCAACCCTACTGTGGGAAAATGGACATGTAGAGGCCTAGACCGAGATGTAAGTGTTTTGGTTCATCTGCAGAGCTGTGGTGTAAGTACTCTCAGTTTTATTACCTGAGTAAAAGTACAAACAGTTGAGTAACAAAATACTCAAGCAAAAGTATCACATAAAACATCAATTTAGATAAAAAGTATTAAAGTCCCTGTTGAAAAATGTATTTAATATGCGCAAAATACTTTTCTTTCTAGATAAAGCTTCAAATGTAATAATCTTGATACAGATTTGTGCTGAATTTTGAATCAGAAACAACTGAATTGATCCGTTTTTCCTTACCACCTGTTTTATTTTATATATTTTTGTTTGCTCAAAATAAACCCTCAGCCTTTTCAGCAGGTCTCGGACAGTAATAAATACTTTTACTTTCAGTCCTGCTCAAAAACAGTGCAGTAGAAAGTACAGATACTGCTCTCACATGTAGTAAAGTAAAGGTAAAAAGCATACATTATACTTTTACTTTCGTTCCATCACTGCTGCAAGAACTAATATATGTCAGTTGATTTTTTTTTTTTTTAAACATATATCAACTTGGGCTGTGTAATAAATCGAATTTTAATGAAGATTCTGTCATTTCTACTTGTTAACGATCAGTTTTTGTGTATTTTAAATCGAAGTGAAGAGCTCGTCCTGTGTCAGTAAAAGTCTGTGGTTTGGAGCTGAGTTCAGACTTCTACAAAATAATTCTACTTGTTGTGTAAAATGGCAACGATCTTGTGTGGTTTATGTCCTGAAATTAAGACCGAAAGCTGTTTATTTGTTTAGAATGAGAAAAATCTAATTGAAAATCATTTTAATACAGTCAAACTTTAATCTAAAGTAAAGTTCAGCTGTAGTGTAGGTGGTGTGGTCGTCTTAAAGCTACAGAACGGCACAAACATACAGTGACTTTGTAAGCAACTGTCAAAGCTTTATTGTCAAAGAAACAGCTTAAAGTGTTACATATAAAAAATAATCATGATATTCCACCATCTTGAATTCACCTTCAGGCAGACAGTGGCATCAGTGAAACAAAAGTGACCCGTTACGACTGACAATTACACCACTTCAATGACTTCAGCTGAAATCACAAGTGAGATTTGAACACTCCAAGCCAAAGTTCAGGCTCAATTAGTTTTAATGACCTTTTGGAATGTGGATGGAGGACCCACTACTACCTCGTACTGAATCAGGCACAAACCTGTACATGTTTTTTTACACAACTTAAGAACATAAGTTTGTTGGTTAGGGTTGTGAAAGAGGCGTTACTATTAGCAGCTTTGTGTTCGGCACATTCTGGTTAGGCTCAGTACTAAAAAGAAGAAGACATGGGATCGTTCTAAGATTTAACCAGGAGGGGCCTAAGAAAGCATAAACATAGAGCATCAATATATATTGGTATTAGTATATAACTCTTATTATTTTAATGGGTAAGCAAATCTTAGGGGGAAAGGTGCGCAGTCAAATGAAGCTTCTTTTATTTGGGGAAGTATCATTTCTTTCCAAACATGATACAAAGAAAAGAATGTTTCAAGCATGAGGTCAGCACAGAAAAGACTAAAGAGCCTTTGGTTCAAAGTGAAGGCCAAATCAGCAAAGAATCATGCTGAACATAAGAAAACAATACAAAAGAATGAACTTATAAATACAAAATCATCTTCAGGAGGAAGAGATCTGCTATTTCCCGGTGTGGATATGATGTTTACAGTCACATACGTGGCCCCGGAGGGCTTCTGAGGAGGTGGTGCGCCCCCCACAGGACGGGGGCGGGGCTGGTACCTTACACTTTACAAAGGAACGTGGCTGAAGAGGTAGGACACGGACTCGCCGTTGTGGGTTCTCCTGATGGCCTCTGCCAGGATCATGGAGATGTCGATTACCTACAACACAAAGCAATGTGTGATTTATGATCCACATCATTTATTACACATCATTTATTAGGACGAAGACGATGCTACTCGAGACATTACCTGGATTTTGGGGCACGCCCTCATCTTCTCCTCCTGTGGGATTGTGTTGGTCACGACCACGGCCTCGAACGGGGCCTGGTTAATGCGAGAGATGGCAGGACCTGAGAAGATTCCGTGTGTGAGGATGGCGTAGACCTTCACTGCTCCAGCGTCGATCAGCCTACAGACAAGAGTTCAGTGTGAGTCAAACACAGTGACTCCGGCTCAGTGTAAAAGCACTTTAAAACAGGAGAAAGACTCACTTGTCTGCGGCGTGGCAGATGGTGCCGCAGGTGTCGGCCATGTCGTCCACTAGGATGGCCACTCGGTCCTTGACGTCTCCCACCAGGACCATGCGGTCCACTTCATTGGCCTTTTTCCTCTCTTTGTGGATCAGGGCAAAGTCCACATTAAGACGATCTGCGATGGAAGTTACACTGAGAACACAAAGGTCCGGTCAAACCAGAGTCAGAAAACAGGGCGACTGTGATGTGCAGAATAAACTCACCGTTTGGCTCCTCCAGCGTCTGGAGACACAATTATACAATTTTTCCATTCGGGAATATTCTCCCTTATCCACTGCAGAACAGCTGGTTCTGCATACAAATTATCCACAGCTATGTCGAAGAAACCCTGCAGAACAAAAACATGATGTAATACAGTAAACAGTAAAGAGGCCCGAGCTCATGTTCACTGTATGTGGTTTGAATGTTGGTTATAACAAAGTGGCTGATAATAATTCTGCCATTACTGTTCATATTTATATGGACACATGAAAGAGTTGTACCTGGATTTGTGAGGCGTGGAGGTCCATGGTGATGATGTGGTCGGCCCCGGCGACAGAAAGCATGTTGGCCACCAGTTTGGCCGAGATGGGAGCGCGGCTCTGAGACAGCAGCACACACACAGGCTCAGGTCAGGAGAGCGCTCCACTCAAAACAACCGTCTCCTCTGGGTTTGTGAGGCACCCATCTGTGTACTCTGTGTACTCTGTGTACTCTGTGTACTCTGTGTACTCTGTGTACTCTGTGTACTCTGTGTACTCTGTGATGAGTGTTTGTGTAAATAGAAAGTGGCTCTTGTTGTTTACACGAGTCCTACGTTCAACACCAGTCCTCAGTATAAATGGACAAAAGTACTTGTCTACGTGCCTGTATTTTTATTACACAACACACATTCATTCCTCACATTCAGCAGTTTGGGCTTTTCTTCCGTAGCCACATTTGTCAGTGTCAGTGATATCGGTCTGTACTTCTGCAGCCTCTTCAAACCAAATACACAATCATAAAGGACGTGTGCATTGCAGATATCGGGGATTGTCCCAGTGACCTTGAGGTTAGTGGGTAAATTGCTGCACCTACTGAAATGCAGAAACTTTTCCAGGTCAAAGGTGACATGTGCTAACACTCATCTGCTTCAGGACATTTACAAAATACACAAGCGCTCAGGGACGACTTTAAGCCTCAGTGGGCAGGTCTTGGGAGCTCACAATGATTCAAAAGTGTTAAATAAGAGTTTTGTTCAGTATGACTGTGAGGTAAGGCGCCGCACACATTACAAAGTGTTTTTTTTTTATCTCAGAATGACTTTGAGGTCACAGAATGAGGCAGTGTTTGCTTTGCCCTTATGTGAAGTTATGTTCCTCTGAGGCGCTGTTCACAGAGCGTTACCTGGAAAAGTAAGTTACCTCAACCACAGGTGACTCCAGGCAATGATTTACCAGAGCAGCAGAAAGCGGCTGTTGGCAATGTGGGTCACTTTCACACTTTAATATGACGGCTTTAAACTGGAGCCAAACTTTACTCTATTTTCTGATCTGTTACAATGTTATTTCCTCATCACAAACAGACCTGGAGTTGCGTTTTGTTTCATTCACACATGTTTAACACACAAACCCTGCATGTTTAGGCTGAGTTCTTCTCTCAAACAGAAAAAAAACACTCTGTAACACCTTGTGATGTCATCAAGTGGTGATACAGGAAGTGCTCCAGTGTGTTTTTGAACTCTGTACGCCTTCACTAGAACCATCTGGATAATTTCAGTCCTGGAATCGCTGATCTCTACTGAACTAAAGTTAAAAAGAGCTACCAATTCATGACATCACAAGGTGGAACCGAGCATTTTGCGCTTTGGAGATGTAGACTAATAATGCAGGGTTACTAAAACATGTGTGAATGAAACAGAACACAACTCCAGGCGTTTTTTTGAGGAGGTATCAATGTAATATAGGACCTTTTTCGTCTGTACTGTTGTCTGAGGGCGTAGTACCTTGTCCTTCTTATCCTGGCGGGCGTAGGGGAAGCAGGGAATGACGGCGGTAACCCGGGACGACGACGCGATCTTACAGGCGTTGATCATGATGAGCAGCTCCATCAGGTTGTCGTTGATCTCGCCGCAGCCGCTCTGCACGATGTACACGTCCTCGCCGCGGACGCTCTCCCCGATCTCCACACTGTCCAAAGAACGAGAACGAGCAAGAGTTAGACTTTATATGGGTCACAACTGTCATACCCACAGACTTTTTAATTTAATTATTTAAAACCTGGACCTGTCACAATAATCATACACATACATACATATATTTGGAGTATTTATTGTGTGTACAGCTTCTTTGCAACAGTAATACGATGAGATCTGAGCTATAGATTGTAGAAAAAATAACTTCTATAGCTGTTTTTTGGTTCATTCTGTTCCATTTCATTCATTTGTTGCAGCTCAGGCCTTTTAATGACACAAAAAAGAAGAAAAATACATTTACCGGGATGATCTTACTTTGTGTCAGTGACTAAAACAGTTTCAATATTTTTGTTTATTGTGATATTTCTCTGCAGCGATATAACGTGTTTCAAAGTTTGTTACTGTGACAGGTCCAGACAGAAAACATTAATCTCCAGCTCCTTTCCATGTGCAGACCTTGGGCAGGGACAGAACTCTCTCTTTCTCTTTTCTCTTGACTTTATCGATTGCTTTTGTAGAAATAACCCCACCGTTTTTAGTGAAATTTGAACAGTTTAAAAGCTCTTCTGGGGCCCGGTGCTGCGAATTAACCTGGACTATAAAAACTGACACCTGCACAGATTAATGAACTGTTAATTTATGTTGCATCGGTCTCTATTCACATAAAAAACAACAAAAAACAAACATTCAAAAGCCTATTTACATAAAACACCTCTAATAATGACGTTTCACCAGCAACAATTATGCTTGATTTTTATGAATACTTTTATCTTTTAAGTCTTATTCTTCCACAAAGATTTCAAATGTACAAATCACACTACAATGCCGTTAGTGGGCATGGGATGGGCCCCCAAATTTATTTATTTTTTACGTATTTCTTTGCAATCGACTTTTTTTTTTTTTTTTTTGTGGTTTGTTCACAATTTCACTTTTTTTTTTTTTTTTATATTATTATTTTTTATTGATTTTTGCAATCGACTTTTTATCTGCATGATAAACTCAAGATCCCATCCAAAAAATAAATAAAATACAAATCCCCAATTCCGAGCCTCCCAAATTTCTGTCGACGGCCCTGCGTGTCCATAATATTCTCTGCTTTTCTAGTTGTTTTCATTGATAAAAGTACAATTTATAAAAGTTTTTAAAACATGGGGCTTATTCATAACATTACAATTAAAATTATTCATATCCAGAAGATTTTTAAACTGTCAGAAACTTTAATCATTATAATCGTTAATCACAATTACTTTAATCACGATAATCCCAACACAAAGTTTCATTATGGTCCCATGTCCAGGTGTTAGTCATCTCCACACTCACTCCTTCCTCCCACTTTCTACGATAAATCAAACGCACATTCAAGTCTTTGCAGGTTACTGACGAAGTTATTTCTATTGTGTAATCTGTGATGAGTCCACCCTGTTGTTTCATTTGTCAGAACTGTTCCAAGCAAACGTAAAGGTGTGGTACCGAACTCCTCCATAGAGACGAGGGAGAAGACACAAGTCAGCAAATGTGTCGCCCCGTTTAGTCATGTGATCAGCGGGCGCCTCCAGAGCTGGGATCAATATGTATCATGAGTAAAAACGCAGAGATTTGGATATTTCTGTGGTTATACTGTAAGATTCGAGCTGTAGACGGTTGAATAAGTCACTTCTATGGATAATTATTGGAACATTCTGCTGTTTATTTGCTGCAGCTCATGTCTTTTAATGCACCAGTCTATTTAAAAATGGTTTACGAGGATTATCTTGCATTATTTCAATCTTAAATAGTGGCAGAGTAGTTTCAATATTACAGTTTATCACAATATTTTTCTGTAGTTTTACAAAGTTCCCTTAAGTAAATACAGATGATAAATGATAATACTGAAACTCATTTATTAAAAACACAAAATCTATTCTAAATCTACATTAAAAATCATGAGCTGCATTAAACAAACAGCAGAATGAAACTCTTAGCCGTAGAGGGTTGAATTAACTTATGACTCATTACAGATGGAAACGAACAACTTCAGATCTTGTCGTAGAGCCAAGAAATAACCAAAGATTTCCCTGCAGTGCAAAAAAACTGTACACACGACAAATACTGACCCCAAACTTCATCCACTGAGCCATAAGTTGATATAGTGACAGGCCTAAGCGTAAAATCTTTCAAACAAGTAGTAAAATAATCACAGACTGGCACTAAAGTGTGTGATAAGTGATAAGAAACCTGCTGCGTTTGATTTCACAAATACATTTTTTAATTATCACTGAAAAAGGCTCAAGGTTTTCTGCCCTTTTCTGTTTTAATGTTAATTTTATGATGATATTTATGGTTTGATTTGTTGTATTGTCATTTTAATGTACACTTTGAATTACTTTGTAGATGAATTGTGCTGTACAGATAAACTTGAAGCGTCACATGTGAAGAAAAAGAAAGAAATATGTCTCATTGCATAAAATCAGTGGTGGAATTAAAGTAAAAGTAGTAAAGTACTGCATTTAAGTAAGTGTTTTAGGGATCTCTTCTTCACTTAAGTCAATTTAAAGTGGATCATTTTTATACTTTTACTTCACTATATTTGAAAGCAGTATCTGTACTTTAACTCCACAACATTTTTAACAGGACTGAAAAGTAAAACTATATTTTCTGAGTTTTTGTTTACTCAAACTGCAAATGTCTTTTCAGCGGGTCAAAAATATACCAAAAAAACAGCTAGAAAAACCCGACTGATTCTGTTGTTTCGGATGAGCAAAATCCAGCTCAAATCTGTATCAAAATCACTACATTTGAAGCTTTTTAACACCTAAATACTTTTACTTTTTACTCTTAAAGTCAATTTTTAAACTTGCGCTTTAATACTTTTACTTAAGTAGACTTTTTTTCATGCGATACTTTTACTCTGGTATTTTTCTGCTCTGGAATCTGCACAAAATTGAATACTTCTTCAACCTCTGCATAAAATTAACCTCCCTCAAAAAACAAACATCGTGTCTGCTGCTGTGAACATGAAACACACAGGTAAAATACACAGAAGCATTAAACACAGAGGAAAGACTTCTCCTTCCTCCCCACGCTCCACTTGGCCCCAAACGAACTGTGAACAAAAGTCCAGGCTCTGGGAGGTTACTACAAACTGCTGTTGTCCTATTTCTTGCTTTTCTGTATCTGTATCTGCACCTGCTTCGTCTTCGTGTGAGAACTGGAGAAGAAAATGATGTTTATTATGGTTTTGTGACACCCAAACAACCATGTTCTCTTGAGACACAAGTCTGATAAGCATGTAGGACGTAGGATGGGTTGTTTTAGGAAAAGGATACAAGTTAAGTAGAGGCGCTGCACGGACTGAACTGGCTTTTAACTGCAGAACATAGTGGTACAAGCGCTCAGTGGCCCCTTTACTGGCCCCAAACGGGACTCAACCCTGCTGTGACCACGTTAAAGCAGTGCCCAGTCAACCACACGATCACTTTAATGTGTTGAGGTAGTTGGCTTCACGTAACAGCGTTTAACACGAGGTGAAGGCAGGTGACAGGAGGAGGCGTCCCCTTCAAAATCTATTGTTGAAGCACTTTGGCCAAACGTGCGGCGAGAGCTCAGCTGGTTCATCCCCTTTAATAAACAGGACAGCATGAAGCCAAAAGGTCAACGGGCACAAAGGTCACACAAAAGCTATGTGACCTTAGGGAACTTAGTTATAGGCCAAGCGCTACTGAGTCACGGACAGCTCTTTGGAAAGTGCTTTTACGTCAATGGCGAGCTACTGGATTTAGTTACACAATACTCAATACTTGCATTAAAATATATTTTCTGATGAGTTTGAGTACTGCATTCTGAATACTTGGAATACTTTTACATCGAGCTGCATTTAAATAATAGAAAAAACAGTTTAATGTTTGTTTCACTGTTTGTTCAGCATCACAGACTGAAGATGGACACACCTCCAGCACAACAACAGCTGCGTTTTGTGTTTTTCTTTCTAATTATGTGCAGTTTGAATCCAAAATTGTGTTGGATATATATGGGTATTCCTTTGATTTTAGAAAAGTAACTGTATTCTGAGTATCACCAAATGAAAACGTAACTGTACCAGATTACAGTGACGCACAAACAGGACTCAGAATATGTATTATCTGAACATTCATTCATATTTAATTACTACATGTCCCACATGTTAGAGCCATATGTAACATCTCACACTAAAGTAGGACTAAACCAGGACTAAACCAGGACTGAACCAGGACTGAACCAGGACTAAAGCAGGACTAAAGCAGGACTGAACCAGGACTGAACCAGGACTGAACATGGGGAGTCAGCATTTCAGTTTCTGCAGCTAAAACCCTTGAACATTCTTCCTGAAGATGTGACAGGCCTCTACTTTGAAACTGTTTAAATCCAGGCTCCAAATGGTTCTGTTCAGCTGCATATGACTGAAAGGGGTTTATTCTGCACTTTTCTCTTTTAATGTTCATTTTATGATGATTAATTATGTTTTGACTTGTTGCATTGTGATTTTTATGTCTTATTCTGTAAAGCATTCTGAATTACACTCTATAAACTTGTTCCTTATCTTCACGTGCGCCTGTGTGCAGCCTCTTGTTATAACTAATATCGCACAAATTCGGTGCATGTGACTTAACGAGGAGCATAACGCGCGCGTGTTATGCTCAGACATTTGCACAGCTGATAAAACTTCTCTAAAATGAATTGTTGTAGGTCAGGAAAGACAGCTGCACGCGTAAAACCACGTAGACTACAGTCGGCCTACGACAATTGTAAGTATCTAATTCGGAAGAAACCGCGTTTTGGCAGAAACACGAACTTTCTCCATGACGCACAAGGAACCACACTGTCAAAACATTTAACTACACGAAAATCAATCACTATAATGTTTAGTTCACGTCTTTATTTGAACAAACTAACGCGTGTCTATTCAGAAAATGTTTCGTAGGCTCCACAGCTTCAGTACAAAATGATCCTCAGAGCCTGGCGCGCGGCTAAATGCTGAAACTGTTATATAATCCCACTGTGTCTCTGTTTAACCACAGTTTAACATCTCCTGGTAAAAAGGTCAACATGAACAAATATTACATTAAAAGGTTACTGTAAAGGCTGTGTGGACGTGGCCTGACGCTAGCCCGTTAGCCTGCTGTGTTTACATGTGGCGTGTCACGTGCGGACACGGGCTCATCCCGCTCGACTATTGTTAGCACCGAGCTAACTTTACGCACATGGCACACGTAGAGCGCGGACACACAGCGCGGCCACAACACGAAGAAAACGAACAGTAGAGGCGTGTAGAGCAGAGAAAACGTGCACTCGCCATGTTTCCTGGTTGCTGAACTTCTTGGTGATGACTTTCCCCAGGTCCAGTCCGAGCCGATCCGCCACCTTCTGGGACAAGTCGTGGTGAGAGCTCCCGCTGAAAAGCACGATGTTCGGCATTTCGGAGGGTCAAACGGTGAGATTAGTCCGTAAAATGGAAGGAGGTTGGAAAGGAGGCGTCGGTGTGTCCCCAGTGAAGGGTTTGAGAAGTGAGAGACGTGCGGGTTAAAGCTGCGGCTCTGGCATTGCCCTGCGAGCTGCTGCGTCCGACGGCGGAGAGGAGCTGTGCGCGGAGGGACTGCGCAGAAACAACACAAAGCCCTCCTCTTTTGGATGGACAGCGCCCTCCACCAAACAAACGCGTCCTCGACTGTTTGACAAAATAATAAAACAGGTTTAGTTTGTCCTTAGTTACTGAAAATTACCTGGATTTTAATGTGAAAATATCCAAATTGGAGTTAAACGCGTGCGTAAAGCGTATAAGTGTGTGAATGACAGCTCTATTACTGTCCAAAAGTAAAATCTGATGAATATGGATCAGACCTGGAGGACTGAGGGATTACACAGATATCTAGAAAACAGATAAAAACACAGAACTGATCTATGGATGAAAAAAAAATCTTGTATGATAAAAATAAAAAGTGGACACGCTTTCCAAACACATCTGATATCGAAACCTGGCAAAGTAAATGTGGAAATCATACAGTGTAGTTACAAACAGGTAGAGTGGAATGATACATATTGGGATTAAACACAACCGTATAGCTGTAGATGTGCATCACAAGTTGGTGTTTTGGCCGTCATCATTTGTCAAATAAACCTATAGTGCCTTGATTTACTTTTACTTAAGTACAACTTGGCAGCAGTACTGAGCCATAAGCTGGCAGCGCTCCCAGTGTCTGCAAACACTGGTGTGTGAATGTGTGTGTGAATGGGTGAGTGGTTCCTTAACGTAAAGCGCTTTAAGAGCCTTGAAGCTGGAAAAGTGATGTGTAAAAATGTGATCATTTATCATTTTATACAGCGCCTTTCAGGACATCCAAAGAGCTTTAAAGTGCATCATTCACTCAGCTGCCCCGGGACAGACTGACAGAAGCGAGGCTGCCAATTTGCACCATTAGCCCCTCCCATCACCACCACCAGCACCACATTCATACTACTTAATGTGGGTGACGTGTCTTGCCTAAGGACACAATGACTGTTTTTGCCACTGATGCCACACTCTTTGTACTTGTAACTGAGTAAATCATTAGCCAAGTAACTGTACTTTTACTCGAATACAGCTTTTTCAGTACTATTCCCAACCCTGGCTAATCATAGGCTACAGTGTGTTTGATGTAATGCCGTATGTTACATTATGAAACATTTATTTAGCATGTTTTATTTTTAGTCAGACTGTATTATATTCACATGCAGAATCTCCTCATATTGTCCACGTGACGCCTTCATTATCATTAATTTATGCCTTGGTGCAAGCTGTGCCTGCTCATAATTAACATCCAAGGCTTAAGATAAACCTCTTTCTCTCTCTGGGTTTTCTCCGAGAGGCTAACAGGGTCATCCGATCTGAAAGTTGGGCTGAACACAGGAGGACACTAGAGATGTGCGCTTGGCTAATTAGATTCAGAACTCAAAGAGAAGTCAGCTGAGGGAAATAAGTACGAGGTAAAAGTATTGAAAGAGTATGGCGTTTACTCTATTGATTGTGTAGTCTAACAAACAGCTGACAAAAGAAGCTTCCTCGGGGTTTTGTCACATACTTTTAATCGTTAAAATGATACTATGGACAAACATGGAATGGTGGATACAGCTGTTAAGAGTATCTAGCATATTGAGTTGGTCTAAATACCTTCGAGCTTTAGTGCAGAAAACAATGCAGACACCAGCGGAGGTTAGTGTATTTTCAGAAATATATTTTGTAGATGATGTCAGAGATGAAATGTCCAAAGCGTAGGTCCCAAAGAAACAATTTTCATCAAGAGAGACAAACAACAAACAAAATATAACTTTTTTCATTTACATGTAAACCAAGAATTGCTCTTGAGCCACAGTGGTTATATATAGAACTGGCCGAGGTGGGTATGACAATCAAACGATGCCCTTCACAAACTTAACAATATCACACCTTTAAGTTGCCGTAGTAGTGCCCGTTTTAAAATCTTTGAAAGTGAACATTCTTTGGGAGTCTTTTAAAGGTGAGTAGAGCAGAGGTTTGGCAGAGCGTTTTCTCTTTAACACAGTCCATACATGAAATAAGTGCTGAATCATTAAAATCACTTATTGGAAACGATATTTAGTAAGAACAATATCAAACCTTTCTTAGTGGAGTCATTTGGACAAAGTCTTTTTGAATTGTTTGGGCACCGGAAAAAAACCGCCAGGTGCCGCGGTGAGTTGCCCGTGGGGAGGCTCTCTAAGTCCTCCAGTGTTCTTCTGTTGTGCAAATACATTTGTTACATAGACAAGCAGGCATGCTGACTCACAAACCATGCAAAGAGTTTAAGTTGGCGCGAGCAGACAGCAAATAAACAAACATCGGAGTAGTTATAAAGTTTCTACAAAAAACCTTAAATTTGTATTTTTAAAAAAGAGCCAAATCAAAACGACTAACGAGTGGAATGTTCTGTCAGACATGTAAAAGTACAACTCAAATTGGAAATAGATATAAAAATGTAAAAGAAACATGAACGTCCTCACTCGACATGGCAAAGGTTCATGGAATTCATGGCAACTGGTGAATTTGAGAAAACAAATTTGGCGAGAAAAAGAATGTGGTGTTATGATAGTGCAACACATGCTCAAACGGAGGCTTGTGATTGGCCAATGTTTCCGCAGCCTCCTGTATCTCCCATCCCTCCCTCTGCTTAAGGAGACAAACTCAGCCAGCTACATGAAAATGGCGGTCAAAGCTCCCTTTAGTCGAATGCTTGATGTGGTCACAGTCTAAAGGTGAGTGCATATCGCTCATGCACAAGAGTCAAGGATCAGTTAGGCAACAAAGTGATCAATCCTTTAGTGAAAAAGTCTGTTTCAGCTCCATGAACGTCACTGAGGGCCCCTTTAAACAGCGCAGTCGATGTAGAGTTAATGTGCAGAGTTTTCACGGAGTAATATCGTACACCAAACTGTTCCGCTCACAATATCATAGCTGTCATTAGTTAGAGTACATTTATAAATTTTCCATATACAAATCTCCTATAAACAGTACATGTTATAAATACACAAGTGATGAAAATGCAGAAAAGGCCGAGAGCCGTAGAAACAAAGTGTTTTGTTTTTCGATAAATACAAGAAAGAAAGTCTTCATGTGACTAAGTGTATGAATGGCAGCCCTATTACTATCCAGAAAACGGATAAAAACACAGAACTGATCTATGGATGAAAAAACATTTAGAAAAATAATCTTGTACGATAAAAATAAAAAGTGGACACGCTTACCAAACACAGCTGATATCGAAACATGGCAAAGTGAATGTGGAAATCATACAATGTAGTTACAAACAGGCAGTACCAACCACCTTTTCAAAATATATTCAATTCAATATACATGACTAATGTTTAGATCACACTAGTAACCAAGGTAGTTGCCAACGGGCAAAGCATGGGGGCTGTAAAGAAATGCTCACTCGATCTGTGAAGATTTGACTGGTAAACATTGAACTGGTTCTGAAGCCTTCTCTTAAAGGGCCGGTCACCCTGCCAGATAAAGAACTGTTGTAAATGCAAACTCATGCTTTGGCTTCTCTCGTCTCTTTTGGATGACATTCATGAATCCTGCGTCACTAGTGGCTCTCTGCTCTAATACATGCTTATGTGTTTTACAAAGCGGTGACTTCAGTTAAAGGGAGGCTACATAAAAGGCTGCGTTCAGTCTAATTTCCGTTTAGAAGTTTTCCATGTTTGCACCTTTTGTTTATCTACTGAAGCTGGCAACTACCTTTACAAAGCGCTGTCTTTTTTTTTACAGAAAAATAGATCCATCCAAAAGTAAAGTAACTCTTCAAGAGAGGCTGTGACAGACACAAATGTTGTCTTCGTCACATTCCAAGTAAACATGCTCAAAGATTGTTTGCTTAATTTTTGTCATTCTAAGACTGGAAACTAACTGTCTCCTTTCCTCGCTAAAGATTCCCAGAGAAATCTTTGAACTTAAGGCAATCTTTTCCTGAACAATCCTGAAATCCAGCGGACCCTCGCCAAGGCACTCCTCGCATTCGTCAAATACCCTCTGCAATGACAGGCTGGTGCCATGAGGTGGCAGTCTCACCACATGGTCAAGTCTTTGTAAAGGCCTACTAGAGCTTCGGCCGCCCAAAGTCCACAGTGAAGGAATCAGGTAAAGTAAGCTCTGAGTCTGTGAGAAAAAGGCTGTCCATGTGGCAGCGTAAAGCACCGTATGTTTCTGTCCACACCTCACTCGTCGGCCTGCTGGCTCGCACGTCACATGACCACAACATGGTCAGCGCCGGGCTAAAGTCGGGCCAACACCGACAGAAAATGAGTGTCTCTACAAAGCCAATGCTGCCAAGCAACGCTTTATGTGTAATGTTTTTTCTCCAGGTCAGTCCTCTGTCTCCTGATTGGCTCCCTACTCTGAGGCTGAGCCCACCTCCCCTCTCCCTGGTTTTGGAGAAACCCAGGGTTCGCCAATCAAGGTGACTGACGGGTGAGTGGGCGGGACTAAATGAAGGGATCAGTCGACTCTTCGCAGCTCAAAGAGACATTCTGCGCAGAGGTCAAAGGTTACAGTGTGACACCCTCCTGGTTCCTCTGTTACAGTGGTTCCTCCTCCTCCATGGGCTCCTCTTCCGGCCTGTGGGACAAACGCAAACTTTAATGCACAGATCTGACAGGGCTGGACTGGCCCTGGTGCTGTTTACAGACACACACATTTAGATAAACACACACACAAAAAACACACAGAGTAGAGTTACCTGTGGTCCATGGCGTTGGAGTTGGCCACAGACAGAGAGGCCATGGCGCTGACGGCCTCAGCCTCTTCTGAGTCTCCACGTTTGGCCTCCAGCAGAGACAGGCCGAGCCGTGGGGAGTAGCGATGCACAGAGCGCCAGTACTTACCTGGAACAAAGGTTCTATTGTAATCAAATATGTTTACTCAAAATATTACTAATAGAGCATATGTTTTATTTACATAACTACTGAAAGACCCAAACTAAAGAGTAACTTTGCATTGCACATCATGTTGACTTAAGCGCACACCAGCATTTGTCAAACAGCTTTGGCGTTGTCCTGTTACATATTTAAAGTTAACATGGACACGCCTGATGAGCTGATGAAATATTCTTATCATATTTACAGAGAAAGGTCCGTATTCATTTGTGTTTTTCTGATTATGAAGTACACATTAAACTCACTGTGCGTCTCCACGACTTTCTCTAAAGAGCGAACAGCGTTGGCGTTGGGCCTCTGCTCCAGCACAGCCTTTGGCAGAGGGTCCAGCTGCAATGAGATCACAAGACGATAATAAAGTCAACAGAGTGCTACAGGGTGCAGTGCCGCGTGTGTCCACAGGAGGTCAGCGCGTCGTACCTCTTGTCCGAGCAGCGCAGCCACACAGGCCTCAGATGCGTCACAGATGGCGGTGAGGTCGTGACCCCCCTCCAGAGCCAACACCACGCGACCTCCAGCCAGACTCATGAGCTGCCGCGTCAGATAACCAAAACCTGCACAGGAAACGAGAGCGTCAGGACACGTCTGCTTTAACCCACCTCCACCCGCTCTCAATGCTCCCTCACATTTGGACGTGAGAGTGTAGCCGCCCAGGGGAGGGGGGTGTCCTTCCACTGCGTCAAACCCAGACGACACCAGCACTATGTCCGGGCCAAACTCGTTGGCTATGGGCATCACCACTGTCCTGCAGACATCCAGAAAAACAAAGGGTTAGATTCAAGAGCCCGAGGAATGTGCAGACGGGACAGACACGGGGAGCAGGAGACATGCTTATTACAAGTCCAACCTCACGGGCGCGCAGCAGTTTTAGGCTTTGGTTTCTTCACAAATACCTCATTTATGTATTTATTTATTACACATCTGTACCACCAGAGTTTAACAGTGTGCAGTAGTGTTAGATACATCAGAAAGTCGGCCATTATTAAGCACAGCAGCTGTAATAAAGCACAACCTGCAGTGGAAGGTAACGGAGTAAAAGTAGCAAAGTACTGTGCATAACTCAAATTTTAGGTATCTGGACTTTACTTAAGTGCATTTACTTTTAATTCACTATATTTGAGAGCAGTATCTGTACTTTCCACTCCACTACATTTTTGAACAGGACTGAAAAGTAAAAAGTACTTTTCACATATTCTGAAGGGTTATTTTTAACATGTTCGTGGAAACATCCTGACTAAAGTTTATAAGTTCAAGGTTCAGGTTTGAGAAAAACAGAAATAAATGCACAAAATTCATAAGAAACGTTCAGAAAATTGATTCATACTTTTACTGTTGAACAAAATATGTCTCATTTTGAATAAATATCACTACATTTACACTTTAAATCACATGTGTCAAACTTAAGGCCCATGGGCCAAATGTAGCCCTCCACATCATCATCATGTGGCCCTCGACAGGGTAAATTAAAATATATAAAGGTCATATATAAAGGTCTTAAAATGTCATTTTATCAGGAGATACACAGTTACACAGCCATATTTTTACATCTAGGCAAATGCAGATGCACTATTAGTAACTTGAATAAGTAATAAATACAGAAACAGTTAATTAACAAGTTAAAAAAGTAGATTTATTTTACATCTGGCGCTTTGAGAGCAGCCATTTTGCTGATATGGCCCTTGGTGAAAATGTGTTTGACGCCCCTGCTTTAAATGAACAACACTTGTGTGAAATACTTTTACTTTTTATTCTTAAAGTACATTTTTAAACGGGTACTTTAATACTTTTACTTAAGTAGATTTGCTCATGTGATACTTTTACTTTTACTTCTGACTGGTCGTGTGCATTAGATGAATTTGTTTGTGAGTAATACCTGAAGGCTGCCAGATACTCCACGTCTCCCATGGGCGGGTCCAGTCCTCCAGTGAAGGCAACATTAACATTAAACCCAACGCCGGGACCACTGCCCACCTGTAGGGGGCGACAGCAGCAAAAAGATTCACTGAGAGCTCACAGACCCGAGGATCGACCTGACAGCGACTTTAATGAAAATGAAGCGTTCAGGTGCCATCGCAGCATTAGCTCACCTCATCGGGAGCGCCGCTGCCGGGAAAGAAGTTGCCGTCGTCATAGCGATGGATGGATAAGTAAAGCACGTTGGGGTCGTCGTAGAACGCCTGCTGGGTGCCGTTGCCATGGTGAACATCCTGAAACAAGAAAAACATGCACGATGAAATTATCCTAAATACTAGGACATAAAAAATACTTACAACTTACTTTTTATTTATTTATTTAAGATTCTACAGCAGTTTAGTGTTGTCACGGCGCTAAAATTTCAAATGTGATTTCGATACTAAGGAATAAACCCAATACTGATTCTGATACAATGATTATAATTAAAAAAACAACATATTTAGACAACTGAATGTGATTTTCAACAGTTTATATCAGACATAACTGCTATTACCTCCCCTTCTGCCCCTTTTACACTGGAAAATCTTTAATTAATTCAGAGAAATTACTTTTTTTTTACCAGTTTTACCCATAATTCAATATTTAGGTAGTGCACCCAAAAGCCTCATATCTGTTCATCCTCCTTGAATCTGAAGTGATCCATCAGAATGCACTGACCCAGTCCACGATGAGGATCTTGTTGACGTTGAGTCTTTGCTGCAGGAGTTTGGCGGCGATGGCCACTGAGTTGAAGTAGCAGAAGCCCCTAGTGGTGAGAAGAGAGAATGCAGGTGAGAGTCCGGCACACTTCATCACATGAGGCTGTTTTTCCACTGCACTCGAGACACTTGTGAGAAGGATATGAAAAATAAACAGCGCGAGCCTGGAGGCAGCTGGCAGGAGGAAGAGCTGTGGTGCAAATAAACTGTGTGTGTGAGAGTGTGTGAATGTGGGTGTGTGTGTGTGTGTGTGTGTGTGTATGTGTGTGAGTGTGTGGTGTGTGTGTGTGTGTGTGTGTGTGTGTGAGTGTGGGTGTGTGTATGTGTGAATGTGGGCATGTGTGTATGGGTGTGTGTGGTGTGTGTGTGTGTGTGTGAGTGTGGGCATGTGTATGTAAGTGTGTGTATGTGTGTATATGTGTATGTGTATGTGTGTATGTGTGTGTTTGTGTATACATGCATATGTGTAGGTGTGTACGTGTATATGTATGTATGTGTGTGTGTGTGTGTGTGTGTGTGTGTGTGTGTACGTGTATATGTGTGTGTGCATGTGTATGTGTGTATGTGTGTGTGTGTGTGTGTGTGTGTGTGTGTGTGTGTGTGTATGTGTCTGTGTATGTGTGTTTGTGTGTGTGTACGTGTATGTGTATGTGTGTGTGTGTGTACATATGTGTGTATATGTGTGTGTTTCTTTTAGGATCAATATTACAGATTCACATGTTTTTCACAGTTGTTCTGATGATGTGCCTCTTCAGAGCTGCTGCTTTGTCACTGTCTGTGTCTGTGTCTCTGTCTCTGTCTCTGTCTGTGTCTCTGTCTGTGTCTCTGTCTGTGTCTCTGTCTGTGTCTGTGTCTGTGTCTCTGTCTCTGTCTGTGTCTCTGTCTGTGTCTCTGTCTGTGTCTCTGTCTGTGTCTCTGTCTGTGTCTCTGTCTCTGTCTGTGTCTCTGTCTGTGTCTCTGTCTGTGTCTCTGTCTGTGTCTCTGTCTGTGTCTCTGTCTGTGTCTCTGTCTCTGTCTGTGTCTCTGTCTCTGTCTGTGTCTCTGTCTCTGTCTGTGTTACTCGAAGGAGCCTCATGAATGAAACCATCAGAACTTCCTCAGTTTAAATAAACACAAACTGTGACAGTGCCACAGGTCCTCTGAGGTCCCCCGAGGTCCCCTGAGGTCCCCTGAGGTCCCCTGAGTCCTCTGAGGTCCTCTGAGGTCCTGACAGGAACATTCTCTACAAATCCTGCTGTTGTTTTTATTGTAATTCTAAATTTGAAAAGCAAATAATAATGTTCTTAAATCAAGATGTATCTGTTAAAGGGTCGTTATTACAGTACTTTCTGATCTATTTTATAATGTCGTTTCCTCATTGTTTTATTCACATATTTAACACAAACCCTGCATATTTAAGCTGTGTTCTTCTCTCAGACTGAAAACACTCTGTTCCACCTTGTGATGTCATCATGTGGCAATACAGGAAGTGCTCCACTGTGTTTTTAAACTCCACACACTTTCACTAGAATCATTTGGATGATTTCAGCTCTGGAATTGTCAATGTACTACTGAACTAAAGGTAAAAATTAACTTGAAAACTACCACTTCATGACATCACACGGTGGAACAGAGCATTTTGAGCTTTGGAGATGTACAGACTTAAAATAAAGTGTTACTCAAACATGTGTGAATGAAACAAAACACATCTCCAGGTCTGTTTTTGATGCGATAAAAGTATTATAAAACCACTTAAACCTCACAAGAGTCAGTATAATCATAATTTTAAACAAACAGTACATTCCAAACTAAATCCCTGCTCCAAACACACCTTTTCTCTTTGGCATTTATCCCGAGCTCAGAAGAGACGTCATGACACCTTTTTATTATTTTTGTATTATAACATCACAGTTTGTTTAGTTTACATGTTTTATTAAATCGTAAAAGCCGCCTGTATTGTTCAGCTCTTTGTTCATCTTTGTCTGTCTTAAATGTGTTTTATAAATACACTTTGACTGACAGTTTGTGTGTTTATATGAAGTGTCTGCTCAGTGCGGCGGTGGCGGCTGTGGCCTTACATGGGAGTGCTTTCCTCTGCGTGGTGACCGGGCGGGCGGACCACAGCAAAGCCATTCTGCACAAAAACAAACAGAGGAATGAGCAACGGGCCAGAGCAAACAGGAAAGAACCCACTCACGCTTTATTCAGAGGAACATGGGCTGTTTAATATTAGTTTTAATCACTACAATTTATTAATGATCCTCAAATAGTGAACTTTATTATTTGGATTTGGGATTGGCTCCTTTCAACTGACAACAAGCATGTCTTTAAGGTTGAAGCTATTGTAAAAAAAAATATACATATCACTTTTATTTATTTATGTTGACTGAGAAACATTGAGCTTTGTGTCAGTTTTTGCTTTGACCTGTGATTACAGATTATATTACAGATTATATTCTCCAGCTCGTTGCATGAACATAATATTATCAATAATCCCAGTCCTTTCTCCAATAATAAACTGTCCTTCAGTGTGTTTTTAGTCGGAGTCAGAGTGTCTAAGCACATTTATATTTATTATTCCTAACGAGTAATAGTCAATGGGCAAAGGCGAAAAAGCGATTTCAAAATGTTGTTCCCTTCAGGCAAACAAAGTCTAAAGTCTTTCTTGCAGAAACCTATTCATTGTGAAATAAACACATTTGGCATGATAGCGCCCCCTACAGAATAAGAAATACATTTATATGGAGGGCCACAAATGTTTTCTGAAAAGTCAATAAAAAACATGTGGTATTGTTTGCCGTGTTGCCATGGTGATGCACAAAAGCCCAGTATTTTTGTAATGAGGGTGACCCCAAAATGTCCTATTAATGAGAAAAATGAAACTCTCTTAAGGTTCCCCGATAAAAAAGTCAAAGGGTCAAAGTTGTAATGTGCAAGTGCTGGGTCAGGGACGTTCGATGCCGCTTGCAGCTTTACTTTACCTTGAGTTCTCCAGTGGCAACTTTAAAGACCAGCTCCACCACAGAGCCCACGGCCAGTCGAGCTGCACTGGACGAATGCACCTCGTTCCAAATAGTGTCACTGTCCACCTGAAACACAAAGACACACGTTTAAGTTTGTATCTGACGTGTTTAACAGTTAAATTTAAATCATATAAAGTTTACTTACCCCGACTCCTCCACATGGCAGTCGAACGAACATCGGAGTGATTGAACCTGGACAGAGAAGAGGAAGTTAGCGCTGCGTTTCAGATCACAACCTTCTATAGGGTTGTTTTTTGTTGTGTTTTTGGATGCAGTGAGACATACGATGATACTCACAGTCAAGTTTCTGTCGGAGAGGGTTGGTGCCGTAGAGCAGGACGTGGGCTTCGGAGTGAACCGTCTGCAGCTCCTCCAGCGTGGCCTTCCTCCCTCGGATACACTGCACCAAACACATTACAGTGGCTTAGACTCAGATCCTGGAGACTGATCGGAACTTGATGGGGACTTGGACTCGAGTCAGACTTGAGTCACTATTTCAAGGACTTGAGACTTGATAAAATGGACTAAGACCTGGGACTTGACTTGGACTTGAGGTCAAAGACTGGAGACTTTTGAGTTTTTTGAGTTTTCTAATGTAAAGTGAATTGTAGCCAAAGCCGATGGAGCTGGAACCATGTCTATGATCACTTCCTATTTGAACGCGACGGCTAGCAGGTTAGCTATGTCCATTTGTATAAACAGTCTAAGGTTTACATGCACGAACGCAACCTGCTCCTCAAAAACACCTCGTTAGCCAAAGAATCAATGGAGCTTTAGAGTAACTGAGTATTTTCTGTTTCATTCAGTGTCAGTGACTTTGTATAGAGATAACGTGATGCTAAAGCCCCGCCCACACACACTTAAGACTTGACTGATTTTCACTAGAGTAATGGGGCAAAGGTCAAACGCGGGTCGTTACCTCACACTGCGCCCTGAGCCCCGTCTCCTGCAGTCTGGACCATATACTCTGGATGCGTCCTGCGTGCTCCGGGTGGCTGTTGGTGTTCCCACACATGCACTGGTGCTTCTGCATCAGGGAGTCGTACACCAGCCCTGCAGCACAAAGCGACAGGTGAATAACAGGACCGAGATACGACCATGACTCAGAACAGTAAGATCATGTTTAGACAGAGCATCTTGTTGACTTTCTAAGAGTGGGGCTGGGTGTTTCAACAAGACACATATGAAATGGGAAACAGTCACAGTTTTGTAAAGCGCTTTTCCAGCTTCAAGGGACTCAAAGAGCTTTACATTAAGGACTCGGTCACCCATTCACACACATTCATACAGCGTACACAGACACCTTAGCAGGGGGGAGCAAACTACGGCCCCTGGGCCACATACAGATTGGACTGGCACTGGTCTTATTAATCCGGCTCCACCTTGTGAAGTGATAGTTTTCAACTTAACAGCTACTTTTTTACCTTCCTTTCAGCAGAAATGGGCAATTCCAGAGCTGTAATAATCCAAAATATTCTACTGTAGGTGTATTTTAGTGGAATTTAAAAACACAGTGCAGCACTTCCTGTATTACCACATGATGACATCACAAGGTGGAAGGGAGTGTTTTCTGTTTGAGCGAGAAGACCTCAGCCTAAATATGCAGGAAACTGAGCGTTAAACATGTGTGAAGGAAGCAAAACACAACTCCAGGTCTTTCCAGGCTCCAGGCTTTGATAAACCGCTCTATATACAGTGCTCTTCTACATATTTTCACAGCACAAAAGAACAGGAATCTTGTACAAAAATGTTGCAAAAAACCGTGTAGACATTGTAAGAGCTTGTAAAGATAATACTATGAAGAGAGTGGCTTACTATACTCCCTACCTACACACACATTATATAACAGCACACGGCCGTATAGTCTGTCTGTACCTGCCGAATAACTTAAAACTCCTGCTTTTGTTATTCTAATGTTAGTCTGTGTGGTTTTGGAAGTGAGTGGGAGTGTAGTGGGCCCAACTGTAGCGAGTCCACACAGCTCTGGTGCAGGAGAACAGCGATCAACACTAGAACTGGTGGGAGGAAGGCTTTCTCAAGATCGGATCCCTTTCAGTATTCTCCTCTTTGTTCAAACCATCATGTCTGAGAGGAAGAGGAGTGGGAGAAACGATTATGGAGAACAGATGGGCAACATTTGGGCTAAATTAAGAGTTTTGTAATGTAAAAATTATACTAATATATACGGCTGGAGGTTGCGTTCAGGTTTTGGAATTTGACAATGGTATAATTTAAGATGGACGGCAGAGTTTTTGAAAGAAATCGCCACAAATTTTATTATCATTATTTTTAAACTTTTATGTGAAGCTCTTTGGTCAGCTAAAATTGTTTTAAATGTGCTATATACAAAAATGTGCAATGAATAATTTGCATCACTTTCTGAAGCTATTGTGAAAAAAAGACATTAAACTTTGTGCCAAACTTTTGTTTCACGTGTTTAGGTCCAGTAATCACAGAGATATTCACCATAAACCAGGTCTGTGTCTGAATTTTGACCCTATTTCCTACAGGGGGCACTATTCCGGGGTCATTTTTAGTGCTGTCCGAATGTGAAAAAGTAGTGTGTGCAAAATTTCCCACAAAGCACCTTGAAAAGTGGTGGGTCAGTGGTCACTAGACTGGTCAAAGTAGACCACAATGCATTGCGAGAGTTGGAAAAACAACAGCGGACAGAGATTTTAATGTTTTTAAGTGGACACAACACGACTGAATGAAGCACAGATTAATGTCGGAAGAGTAGTTCTAAATGCTCTGAAAAAATAAAAGAAAGAGTTATCACTTTTTTTCAACTGTCAGTGACTTTTGGGCCCCCTGTATATTGTGTCGTCGTGTGAACCTCTCGCAGAGCACATACTGACCTGTGGTGAAGCGTGGTTTGGTGGGTGGGTCTGGAGCTGGGACGCTGATGGGGAACGAGGAGGCTGAGGCGGGGGAGGACTGCGCCCGCGACAGGGGCCTGTGTCCGGGGAAGGACATGGACAGACCGGCCGCCTCCATAGACGCCTGGTAGTTCCTCAGCTGGTGGATACGCTGCTGCTCCAACAACAAGGCCTGCTGCTCACGCAAAGACAAGAACAATGATTCAGTCTTTAAAAAAACGCTCTACATCAGCTTATCGATTTATAACAGGTGATGAATTTAAAACCAGTCACTGCTGATTGTATGGTTTTGTTTGCTTGTGCAGTCGTAAGTCAGTCTTATAATCTTGTTTTAATAATGTTAAAATGTTCTTAAGGATGTTACAGTTACGCCAAAGAACAGTTTTAATTCAGAATTCGATATAATTTCTTTTTGTGATAATCTGAAGGCATGCTCTGGGGTAGACTGATAAAAGTGTGAGTGTTAATCTTTACAAACTGCCCCTCCCACAACCAACCAGATACTCAAATACATAATCATACAGAGGCAGGCGGGTGTCTTGCTCTGGGGCACAACAACAGTATGTGCTGGTTTAACTGAAGCTCAATATATCCAACCAAATGTAACGAGATCAGTCGAACTCTTTATGGAGGTAGAAAGTTTTTTTTATTGCAGGTACAAGCTGTGACCAATAGAGGGCAGCCATAACAAATGAGTTCCCTTCACCGCTTCCACACAAGACTAACTTCTCCTCAACCAGCGAATATAAAAGCACTATAAAAGTTGTTGTTTTGAAGAAATAGTTTATAATAAGATACCAGTGCAGAGTAATCGTCCAAACAAAGTGATATTTCAGTACTTTTCAGACTCATGATGTGTGTGAGTGTGCAGTACCTGTCTGAAGATGAGCTCTTGCTCTCGGTGCTGCTGTAGCGCCTCCTCCTCCTGGGGGTCGGGTGGTTCCTGTTTGATGGTGACCCCTAGTGGCAGGTCCTGGTGCTCCCTCAGCTCCTCCTCCGTCTCCTCGGGGTGGCTCTGGTGCTGGCGGCCGACTGGAGACTCACTGGGCTTTGACATGATCTGAGGGACATAGACATGAATGCATTTAAGTAGATCTGTTATGTGAAATGGACTTTTCAGAGCCTTTAGCCATGTTAAAGTGTTTTTGGAGTGGTTCGTGCATGTTTGAGACATCTTTAAGCGCTTATTTTAGACGCCATTTTGCCGATTAGTCCCCATTTTCACAGCTACTTGTGCACACATCTCCAATTTTATTTTCTTACTCTGTGATACTCAGGATTCAGCAGTGTCGCTTAGTCATTTTGTGTGTGACGTTTGTGACGTTTACATTGACGTCAGCTCCCATTGGACACAGCAGTTTTCTAACACAGAATCCAGTGGACTTGTTTCTTTTATTAAGTCATTTTAGATGAATATTGTGATTTAAAATGTGCAAGTTATAACAATCCATTGGTGTCATAGGTTATAACTATAGAAAGACACAAGCACAATAGGTCCACTTTAACAGCTGTATTATGTTAGAAGTATGTCTACATCAGGGCTGTCCAAACTACGGCCCTAGGGCAAAATGTGGCCCTCAGACCAAATTTTGTTGGCCCTCATGCCTCCTCCTAAACTGGCCCAATTGATCGGGAAGTATTTTTTACTACAAACTGAAGAGCTTCTACCTCTGTAACCTAAATAACATCACACTGCACTGTGACACAAACCTAAAAATAATCTTCCAAGTCTTATTAAAGGTACAACGTCTCTATCAAACCTGTGTTAAAAGCACCATTTGACTCTATCGACACTGGTTTGTGGCCCTGTGCTTCAAATATGTTTCAGTATCTGACCCTCGGTGAAAAAAGTTTGGAACACCCCTGGTCTGCAGCGATTCCCATTAACTCTTGCACTTAAGTAACTAAAGGATTTCCATAAGAAGTTCCAATATATTAAAGCAGAGAGGCACCGATACTGGTGTTGACCCACTTTGAGAATCAGTTCCTACATATCGGTTCAATTTATTTATTTTTTGGACCTATAAACTGATGTGATAAAAGTATTTGTTGACCTAGAGCGTCTCAAATTGTTTTTAATTTTAAAAAGCTGGTACTTTTAAATTATTACCAGATAAACGACAGTTACGAATCAAAATCGGATCAGTTTTGGCATGTTTTAAGAAAAGAAACGCTATTTTTAGGGTATCGGGTATTAGCAGACAACTCAAATCTCTGTAGGAATATGTGGAAATAATAAACTCAGTTACCAAGTTTTAAAATTTGACATGGGAATATTTCCGTACTAAGTTAATGTAATTTCAGTGTTACTAAGGCTGAAATCTAGAGACCACATTAAACTTCTTTCACCTTTAGCCAAACCACATAATGATCCTAAAGAGTAGATCACAAACATTTACAGTTGTAACGTGTGGATTCCAGTAACTACACTAATGAGAAGAGTTTAGCCCCTGTGATTAAAGAGAATGACCAATAATGACACACGGGGCCGCACAGCTCAGCGAACAGGGCTTTAGCTGTGGTTTGTGCGTTTGTGTAAGCTCTGAATTCAAGCTAGCTTCATAAAACATAATTACGACGTGAATTATATTTTACAATCGGAACAGCAGGATATGACAAATCCTCTGGAGAAGTGTGAAGCCTCTCTCTCTCATTTCTGGCAAATCGCTCCTCTCTGGAGCGTTCTCCTTTTAACAAGCTTAATTTGGATAACTGAGTGCGATCGGCGTCCCGCTCGTTTCGAAACTATCTGTTGTAATTGAAAGCGAGTGGCCGCTCTGCTGACGGGGTTTTGGGGGTGAAATGAACACAGACATTCCAGGCTCCCCGTGGCCAGGCCGGGGCGACGTTGCTGTATTCACTTTGATGCATTGAGAGCATTCAAGGCTGGACTTGCCTCTGTGATGGAGTGTGTGAGAACAGTTGCATTGGGGAGCGCCGCAGCTACAGGTGTGTGCGTACAGTCTGCGTGTGTGCATGTGTGTGTGTGCGTGTGTGTTTCCCAGAGCGCTCAGCCTCAGGGGCCCTTGGCTTGGGGCCAGGGGACAGCATTGACGTCAGAGCATTCAGCAGCGCTCACTCAGCCCCTCCCTCCTCTTCTGTTCTGCTCTTCTAAAGCAAACTTCACATTAAAACCCCTCTGCTCCTCTCTCAACTCTCTCAGCCTCTTATACCCTCAATCTTATAACTTATGCAAACTTTTAAGGAAAAAACTATATTTATACACAGTCTGTTCTATTCTACAGCTGTGCCATGTCATTAAAGCCTCTGTGGAAGCGCCTTTATACTGAACACACTTGCTGAATTAATGATAAGTTTGTTCATGTTGTAGAAAACCACAACAAAGAGACCTGATCCTGACTGGAGCTCCTGTCACGTTTGAAGGAGCGTGACGTCACGAACCGCAGTGACTAATGCTGAGAGTCGTTTTCAGACATGAGCTTTAATCTAAACCTGTTTGTCTCAGATCGTCTCTGCAGGGGACTCACTTTAAATGACTAAATGTAATCATTTGTTTTCTAATGAGCTGTTAAACTTCTGTGTCAAGGGCCCGTTTCCATTGTGCAGGGAGGATGTGCCGGATGTGTCCTTGGAAGGCCAGTGGCTGTTAGAGATGTTTGTGTGAAAAGCTGCCACTTGAGGTGTGCGTAGCAAATGAAGGGAGAGAACAGAGGAAGCAGAGGAGGAGAGAAGGAGGAGACGAGGAGGAGAGGAAATCCCTTGTTTCATCCGCCCACCTCTGCTTAGCGAGTGCCACCCGCGGTAGGTACACATCTACAGCACTGGCTGCTCACTTCCTTTCTGACCATGTATGGCATCGACTTCCGCCTTGTTGCTATGGCAGCGTGGCAGTTGCCTCGCTGCCCGTGGCAACCGTCTCAGGGCAGAGCCGTGGTCACAAACATCGCCTCGTAATGCTCAGCCGTACCTCCTCCGTGGCTTCACAGCAAACATGCGACAGAGAAACTAATCAAGCCCTTAACGCTGCCGGCTATCGGCTTTTAGCGCCTCCTCCCACACGAACAGCTCCACTCAGCCTGTGGCGCCCCCTGTGGCTCCTGGGCCTAATGACCTATTAGTTTATCTGATGTAATGTCACATGTGCTCTGCTACAGCTGCTGTTCCACTCCATAGAACAAACAGCTCCAGTAATGATCACACCAACATCTCCTCTGAACGCCCTCTGTGGGACAAAATGAATGGGTGTATGAACTCCAGCTTGTTTCTATGTTCTGATAACTCAATCCCAGTCGCTCAATTCAGGGTTTTAGGTTTTACTCTCACAGGTTCTTGATGTACGGCCCACCCGCTGAGCCAAAGGCAAAACAATCATTACACCTCACCTTGGACAGAGATGTCTTAACTTTGCAGGTGCCAATTAGTTTGTTTGTGGTTTTATGTAACACATCCACAAGTGAAAAGTCTGTGTGAAACACGACTCAAACAGCCTCCAGCAGGATGAAGGTTCAGCTCCTACAACTAAGTCTCCTCATTTAACAACCTGCACTTTGTTGTATTGTGTTATGTTAAACGTAACAGATGGACTGTGAGACTCTGAGACTATGTGTGTAACAATATGTGAGACTGTGTGTGTAACAATATGTGAGACTGTGTGTGTGTAACAATATGTGAGACTGTGTGTGTAACAATATGTGAGACTGTGTGTGTAACAATATGTGAGGCTGTGTGTGTAACAATATGTGAGACTGTGTGTGTAACAATATGTGAGACTGTGTGTGTGTAACAATATGTGAGACTGTGTGTGTAACAATATGTGAGACTGTGTGTGTAACAATATGTGAGGCTGTGTGTGTAACAATATGTGTAACAGCATGTGTAACAGTACGTGAGGGTGTGTGTGTGTAACATATGTGAGACTGCAGTGTGTAACAATAGTACTGTGTTATAAATGTGGGACTGTGTGTGTAATAACATGTGTAATAGTATACTAACAGTATAGTTGGGACACAGTGTGTGTGTGTAAATGTAATAACATGTGTAATAACATGTGTAACAGCATGTGTAATAACATGTGTAATAACATGTGTAACAGGATGTGTGTAATAACATGTATAATAACATGTGTAATAACATGTGTAACAGCATGTGTAATAACATGTGTAATAACATGTATAATAACATGTGTAACAGGATGTGTAATAACATGTGTAATAACATGTGTAATAACATGTAATAACATGTGTAATAGTATAATGTTTGTAGGACCTTGTTGATGTGCATCTGCTGCTGCTGGAACTGCTGCTTGTGCTTCTCGAGGAACTGCTGGTGCTGTTGCTGCACCACGAGCTGCTGCAGAGCCAGGGCCTGGGCGTGGGCCTGGGCACTGCCCTGGGGCAGAGGGGCAGACTGGGTCCTGGCCAGAGGCCGATGCTGCCGCTGCAGTTTGGCCATGGAGGCGGCCGGCGACATGGACAGACCGCTCACACCTGCAGAGAGAGAGGAGAGAACAGGCTGAAACCCAAAACCATGAGTGAATAATCAAGTCTCTGTGGAGGGCTTTCCTTTCAGGCGCAGAGTGCTCATTTCTCAAGAAAACAGGAACAGAGAAGGCTTTGTCTCACAATAACACGAGCTGTATGCTTCTTATTGTACATTCAATTAAGTCTTAAAAGCTTTCAGTATCGGAGCCTCCTCTGCACTATAGGCACTAGAAACATGATCCATCTGGATATGGGCTGTATTATAGACACACAGCATTTACAAGCACTTGTGTTTGAGGTTAGACTCACTTGTGTTATGAGCTGACAAAGTTCATTTTGATGTGAACTTTTTCAATAGACTTTTCAAAAGAGTTGCCCATCTGACTTTGAGCGAATGAGACAGTACCACAGTACCACATTGTGTGCAGTCTCCACACATTCACACATGGCTCTCTAATCTGGTTTTGTGCTGGTGTTGGACCTAAGATTAGTAAGCAGATGTATTTGTGAACCAAATAGAAACTGCCATCTGTGCAACCAGACTGCAGATTTACTATTATATGATTCAAGCTGTGAAGGGCGAAGTCCAGTTGGGGTAGAAAAGGCAAATAAAGACAAAATGTAAAGAATTAAAACACGAACGCACATCCTCCGGTCTGAGGTTAGGTGGAGGGCATGAGGACGTGTGTGTGGAGTAGGTGGAGAGCATGAGGATGTGTGTGTGGAGTTAGGTGGAGAGCATGAGGATGTGTGTGTGGAGTTAGGTGGAGAGCATGAGGATGTGTGTGTGGAGTTAGGTGGAGAGCAAGAGGACGTATGTGGGAGAGCATGAGGATGTGTGTGGAGTTAGGTGGAGAGCATGAGAACCTGTGTGTGGAGTCAGGTGGAGAGCATGAGGATGTGTGTAGCGTTAGGTGGAGAGGAAGAGGACATATGTGTGGAGTCAGGTGGAGAGCATGAGGATGTGTGTGTGGAGTCAGGTGGAGAGCATAAGGATGTGTGTGTGGCGTTAGATGGAGAGCATGAGGATGTGTGTAGCGTTAGGTGGAGAGGAAGAGGACATATGTGTGGAGTCAGGTGGAGAGCATGAGGACGTGTGTGGAGTTAGGTGGAGACCATGAGGACATGTGTGTGGAGTCAGGTGGAGAGCATGAGGATGTGTGTGTGGAGTCAGGTGGAGAGTATGAGGATGTGTGTAGCGTTAGGTGGAGAGCATGAGGATGTGTGTTCCCATAGCTCTTCACCACTCGCCTCTTGGCCTGTGTGGGCGCGCTCTTTCCCTCATGGTTACTGTAGGTTTTGTGCGCATACACAATTTTGTGCGTCTGTGTGTGCGTCATCGGCCCATTCATCGCCGCTGCTGGCTGAAAATAGCAGCGATGGGGCAGTCAATGAATGAGTTGATGGGAAAAGCAGCACAATGAGCCCATGTCAGTGTCTCATAGCACACAGACACATATGAAAGAGCCTTGTTAGTTTGAGCCAATGAAAGGACGTCTGTCAGTGTAAAGTGGCACACAGTGTACCAGCCCCACATATCTCTCACCAGCAGAAGAAACGCCATTCAAACTGCTGAGTGACCAGGGTTACATTTTGTGTTTTTTATCTCCATCAATAGTGTACGTGCTGGAGTGTTGTTGGCACCTGTCACCAGGGGGCTCTGCGCTGGGCTCTGCTCCATCAGCACCATGTGTTGGAGGAGAGGACTGTGCCCGCTGTGCCCCGTCCCAGCACCGGCCTCCAGGTAGGGGGTCAAGTGGCCACCTGTGAGGAAGGGAGGGCTGAGGGAGAGGGCCGGCTGTAGCCCCACCTCCTGCTGCGCTGAAGTCACCTGCAAACCAAGGACATCCAGACAAGAGTCACAATGCACCTCATAGACAGTGCGACAGTTTTAAACATTTACTCAGGGAATTCATTTTAGTTTTAGGAAATCTATGTTTTAAATGTACTTGAATATTTATGTATTAGCTCAATGTGTCTTGCCCCAGTGCAGATACACAGTGTAAGCAGCTTTTGAGGTCGAAATATCCTTGCTGCGTGTCTGTATCCAATTATAAAGTGTTTCATTGTCCGAAAATCAGGAAGTGCAAGTTAGCATGCTGCTTCTTGTTAGTTCTCCGTCCACTCTGGTATCTGAAATAGGGCTGATTTCTTTCTCCATGAATTCATTTTTTATTTGATTTTTCACTAAAATGTTCTGCAAACTACAGCAACTTGTCAAAACTAAAAAGCCTGTATTCAGGAGTGATCATATTTAACCCACTGGGGGAATCTTTTATGAATGAGATGAAACAAACTAATAATCACAGTGTTGGAGCTGCACCATTTAATTGAAGTCGCTCATTTCAGAGCAGCGCCTGTGCTAAACTCTTTGCTTTTCTCTGCTCCATGACAAACACACAAAGAACACATCACTAAAACTCTGCTCTCTCTGACTTTAGTGAGCCTGTTTTTGCATTTAAAATCTCCAAATGCAAGAAAGCGGGGAAATAAACATGGATTTTCTTCCAAGCAAACAGATCTGAACTTCAAATTTGATTGTTGTGAAAAGTGCTTATAAATTCATCACTGTGAGTCATTAGGATGTTCAGAAGGCATAAAGGTAAGTGAGAGATAACTTTGGACAACTGCAAACCGTTTAAAATCAACTAGTTCTGTTTTTCAAGTTTCAAAGACAGTAAAAAACCAGGCAGAGCGCCATTAACTGTCATACTGTATTTCTTTATGGGACAGGTTCAGACGTGTTCGCTGAGTTGCGTTTGTTTATGGTTTGGTTTGGCTGGAGCTTGGATCTAGTCTGCGCTCATACCTTTCTTTCAGTTATGTTTAGTTGTTATGATTACCAAAATATCAGTACTTTTACTTTCTTTCTTTAATCAACAGAGTGTGTAATCCCTCAGTCGTCGAGGTAGGACGCGTAGTGGTCCATGGGAGTATATACAGGGTGGCCCAAAAGTCACTGACAGTTGAAAAAAATTCATAATTCCTTTTGTTTCTAAATATTTGTCTTTTATTTTTTCAGAGCATTTAGAACTACCCTTCCGACATTAATATGAGCAAATATAGCACCGAGGAACGAACCCTCATTGTGCAGTGGTACTTTGAGTAAAAGACAGGGTGCAGTATGTGATCTCCCGAGACTTGAGTAGTGCCGATTTCTTCCTGTGGGGCTATCTTAAAGAAAAGGTGTTTGTGAATAAACCTCAGACAATAAACGACTTAGAACATAATATCGAGGATCAAATAAGAGCCATAAGCCCGGAAATGCTTTCAAATGTTATGTTAAGTGTGTTGGATTGGGCTATTCAGTGCCAAAACCCAAATGGTGGACACTTAAAAAACATCATCTTTAAAAATTAGGTCCTTTTTACCTCCTCTAGTTTAAGTAGTGATAAGTTCAAGTGTAAGTGAACAATTATAACCGTATATATGGCCAAAAATCTCGGAAGGTTTAGTTTACCTACTGCTAAAATTTGGTGAGTATAACTTAAGAATTATAGGAGCTACTGAAACTACGCTGTAGTTTATGTCGTCTTATACTTGTTCTGATGCAGCTCAAGATCATTCTCACGCTACTCAGGAAAGGTTCACTTCTGTCCTATGAATGTGACTCTAGTTTCGATTCTAGTTGTAGCATCGTCAGTATCTGATTTCCGATATTTTTGACAACCCCAGCCGGGAGAAAGAAGACATTGACAAAAACACACAGCAGAATTGGGTTATTATCTGTGTTCGTACGTTGGAGGCAGCAGTGGCCGTCGCTGTAGCTGGCAGGCCGAGGGTGATGTTGGGTAGAGATGGCGAGGTGTAGAGGGACAGTTGGCTGATGGAACCGCGCTCTGCATTGCAAAGCCTCTGGGCCAGCGACGCCTGAAAAACACATTTTAATTATTCATGTCTCAAAAGTGTAAAGATACACAACAGCACATCAAGAACAAGAAGAGGAAGGAGCCAGACTAAAACGGACGCAGCCACTATCCTCCTCCTCCTCCTCCTCCTCTTCATTTCCTCCTACAGGCTGCTCGAGTGGCCCTAATGGCTGTCACAAATAACACTGTGCCAAGTGTCTCCGCCTCCTCTTCCTCCTCCTCCTCCTCTTGTGTGACCACCATCTGAAAATCTCCAATCTTTGTGTATGGAGGCTAACGGCTAGCATCTACCGCCTTCTAAGTTGGTGCATTTTGAGCCTTCGTGTAAAAGTCTGCGATGCACGAAACGATCCCGGTACCAGATACTGACGCCGATTTTGAGAATTAGGAATTCACTGTTTGATTTTAAATGACATAAACGATATTTCCAGTCCCTAGTGCCCTCGTATCTGTTGATATCGACGATCGGCAGATACATAACGCCAAACTATCGACATCGGAATAGAAAAAGCTGCATCCGTAGTGTTAGTTGTTTCACTGTACATGCAAAAAGCTTTGAATCCTGAGTTTCCCACCCGTTAAACAAGCAAATTGCGTTGGCCGTTTCATCGTAATAAACCCTAATCCAATCTGTTTTCTGTTCGCTGCACAAAATTGGTCAGATCTTTGTCAATTAAACTTTATTTCTTAGAGGTGTGAGCGCATTAAACTACACCTTTGAGTGCAAAAGCAGAAAAAGGAGCCAAAATGTGCAACTGTGAGCCACTGGAACGGCAATAAAATGAAACAATAGTGGAAAACATACAAGTGGACTTAGAAATGCTGAAGAGTTTAGAGTAAAACAGATAAAAAAAGAGAGAAATAGGGAAGTTATGTAAAAAAAATTCTAACTAAATGACTAAATAATTGTCAATATTATCGGTTTTGACAATTTTATTCACAATTCAGATATGAACTACCTTTGAATAAAAAATAATAAGTTGTGCAGTAGTGAAGTGTGTTTACCTCGGTGCTGTTGGACATGGACACAGTGATGCCGTTCTCATTGGGGATGTTGTTGGAGCTGTTATTGGGCGAGCTCGGGCCGGACCCGGGTGCACTGCTACACGCCGAATCTGAAGCAGAAATGAATCGATTTATGTTTTTAAACCAGACCACTTCTGCAAAATCAACTTTTCAGAGTTTTCACCCATGTTACAGCTGTTTCCTTCACATTTATCCCCTTGAAGTTGTTTTTGGAGTGATTTCGTACATGTTTGGGCCATCGTTAATCGCTTATTTTTGTCGATCAATCCCCGTTTTCTTCTGTTTTCTTAATCAGTGATACACGTGGGATTCGGCAGCGTCGTGGAGTTGTTTTGGTACAAATGAGGAAAAAAAATGAAGAAAAATCCACTGATCTGGAGCTACGTCAGTGGACTTATTTCTGTTTTTTGTTGGATGTCATAGATTATAACTACAGAGCAGACACAAGCACAATGGATCTGCTTTAAACACCTTTGGACCACAATCATTTAGTGGGAAAAAAACATAAAAAACACATGTATACATATGTTTTGCACTGTAAGCCAATGAAAACAGTTGGAGGGCTAGAAAATTGACGTTATATCTCTGTCAAAACGTGCTTTTTGGACTTACCTTTACTTCTCATTTGTATATTTCATCATTGCTCTACTGTACAGCTCATGTCTTTGTTTGACGGTGGCTCGGCGCCCTGCTCACCTGCTATGTCGAGCGAGCGTTTCTTGGCCGTGGTTATGGGACTGTCGCGGCGCCGCAGTAGTGGGCTGCTCCGGCGTTCCGTGACCTTCTGCTTGAGTCTCGAGCGCAGCTTCAGGTTGGGCTCCGAGGCTGCGGATCACACACACACACAATACTACAGTCATGACTCATCCTTTGTCTGCTCTCGCTCCGGGCGCTGCTACTGTTACTGAGGAGGCAAAAATACTGAGGGGAACACGGCGGAACAACGCTGGAAGCATGTTTAAACATTTGGGATGCGTTTGTATGTGTGCTTTGGGGTTTATGTACTTCACTTTAGAACAGCAAGACATGAAAATATAATTATTCTGAGATGAGAAAGGAAAAAACAGGAAAGTTCTGTGTAATGGGAGATAGGTACATAGATTAGTTTAAGAGGTGCCCAACCTTTTATTTAATCTCAAAACATTCAAAGCGGTGATCAATGCAGTGCGCCGCTTTAAACACAGCTTTGATAGAGCCGCTGTGTGTTAATAAGACTTGAAACACATTTATTTTAGGTCTGTATCACTCTGCTATGTGATGTTTGAGGATACAGTGGTAGAAATAGATTAATTTGCTGTTAAAAGTGCTGCTTATGATCAATTAGGCCGGTTCAGCAGGAGGTCTGAGGGCCAATAAAAACTGGTCTGAGGGCTACATTTGGTCCCCGGGCCATAGTTTGGACACCCCTGGTTTAAATCATTGAAGGTCCTACATTTCACAAAATTTACTCTGTGAGCTTTAAGCCATGTTCTAATCCTGTTACCTCCTCAAAAACACACCTGGAGCATGTTTTTTATTAGTCTGTAACATCTCCAAAGCTCAAAATGCTTCGTTCCACCTTGTGATGTCATTAAGTGGTAGGTTTCAAGTTAAAAGCTCCTTTTACCTTTATTTAGTTCAGTAGAGATTGACATTTCCAGGGCTGAAATTATCCAAATGATTCTAGTGAAGGTGTGCAGAGTTTAAAAACACAGTGGAGCACTTCTTGTATTACCACACGATGACATCACAAGGTGGAACAGAGTGTTTTCAGTTTGAGAGAAGAACTCGGAGGGTTTTTTGGGGTTTTTTTTGGTTGTTTTTTTAGCAATAGATTTGTCTGAATTTTCCATTTAATTAAAATTAGATTTGTTTTGGATTACACCGAAAACGTTCCTAATTGTTGCTAATTCTGAGTCACACCTGTGTCTAATTATCCCGAGTGGTTCATGTTGCCAAGTAGAAAAAGCCTGTTAGACGCTTCACTCTACATCCACTTTAATGAGCGCGGTGACGTGGTGGAGTCAGACCTCGGCGTCGGTCGGTACAGTTCACGTCTTTAGTTTGACTCTTTCACCGTGTCGTTTTGTTCTTTGCCAAATCCTCCGACTTTGTGCTGTCTGGCCTCGTTGATGTTAAACAGAAAACAGTTTGAACAGATCAATTTGGGAGGCTGGGAGAGTTACCTGGGCTACAGTCTCACCGGCGCTTGGCTCAAAGTGAACACATCGATTTTTGTCACGAAACATCTTGGACGAAGTTATAAAAAGCTGCTTTTATAAACACGCTACAATCCATCTGCGGCGTTTTGTCTCTGTCTCTGAACTGGATGCACACTGGACTCTTGTGAGCTTTAAGTCATGTCATAATGCTGTTACCTCCTCAAAAACAGACCTGGAATTGTGTTTTGAGTAACTCTATTATTAGTCTGTCTACATCTCCAAAGCTCAAAACGCTCTGTTCCACCTCGTGATGTCATCAAGTGGTAGTTTTCAAGACTTTAAAGGTTCTATATTGCACAAAATTTACTCTTGTGAGCTTTAAGTTATGTTGTAATGTTGTTACCGCCTCAAAAACATACCGGGAGCTGTGTTTTGTTTCATTCACACATGTTTGAGTAAATCTCCAAAGCTCAAAATGCTCTGTTCCACCTTGTGATGTCATCAAGTGGTAGTTTTCAAGTTAACAGCTTCTTTTACCTTTTGTTCAGTAGAGATGTGCAATTCCAGGGCTGAAATTATCTAAATGATTCTAGTGAAGGTGTACGAAGTTTAAAAACAAAACACAGTGGAGCACTTCCTGTATCACCACATGATGACATCACAAGGTGGAACAGAGTGTTTTCTGTTTGACAGAAGAACTCAGCAAAAAAAAAAAGAAGCATGTTTTGTGTGTTAAACATGTGTGAATTAAACAAAAAAACCACAACTCCAGGTCTGTTTGCGATGAGGAAACGTATCTATCTCTATGAAGACGCCACCAAGCAAAGTTACAAGTCACATCTGTGGAAAGGCGACCCCCCCTCATAGTAACAATACATGCTTTTGAGCAATAAAAAGACAAAAACGTAAAACCAAATCAACCAAATGATTCTAGTGAAGGTGTGTGGAGTTTAAATACACAGTGGAGCACTTCCTGTATCACCACATGATGACATCACAAGGTGGAACAGAGTGTTTTCTGTTAGAGAGAAGAACTCAGCCTAAATATCTGAAACAAAACACAACTCCAGGTGTGTTTGAGACGAGGAAACAGCATTAAAACATCAGAAAGCAGCATCTAAAATGGGCCCTTTAATTCACAAAAACACATCGGTTAAAATTAACTTCAATTCGGGAGCTGCGTCTAATTACTAAAAAAGCTTTTGTAAACGACAGACAGAAGAACAGGATGTCACCATCCCCGCAGACATCAAGGCTCCGTGTTCGCTTCGCACCAGCCAATCAGAATCCTCAGGTTTTTCAACTCTTCATTATCCAATTTTTTAACCATCACGTCGTCCAAATGCACTGATTCACTCGGCCTCATTACAACAAGTTCATCTGCCCCCGACTCCCGCGTTGTCTGCCGGAGCGCGCTTTCTTGGCAGCTCCTTCAAGGCAGAATTTAACCAAATGAACTTTTTTTTTTATCGATGGCGTCAGGTAAAAATATCAGTGTGGAGACGGGGGCAGACTGAGAGCAGATTTGAGCCAGGCCAAAGATGAAAAGCCAATTTGTAACAATCCGATAAGAGCTTTTTGAGGCTCTGTCCCTGGTTGTAGCACATTTGACTTTTAGATTTTTTTACACACAATGGGATGGATGGAGAATTATGCAAAAACGGCTTCAGGAATATAGGTCACGGGCGTAAAAGTGAGTGATGAGAGACAGGATTCAGAGTTTAAACGCAGGAGATGGTGGTGGTAGCTTGAGTTGAATCAAAAAATATAAAAAATTCAAACGAAAAATGGTTTTGCTGTGGCTAAATCTTTATAAAGATTTGTATTTTGGGACAACTGTTACAAGGTTATTTATCCCGTTATCCATTTATTAGAGTTTCTTCCTCTTATCCGGGGCCTGGGTCGCGGGGGCAGCAGTCTAAGCAGGGACTTCCCTCACTCCAGACGCTTCCTCCAGCTCCTCTGGTGGGACCACTATTTTTAACATTTAAACGTCTCATATTACATTATTTTCTGATCTGTTATAAAGTTGTTTCCTCGTCACAAACAGACCTGGAGTTGTTTTTTGTTTCCTTCTTCCCTTGAGTTCTTCCCTCAAACAAAAGCACTTTGTTCCACCTTGTGATGTCATCATGTGGTAATACAGGAAGTGCTCCGCTGTGTTTTTAAACTCCACACACCTTCACTAGAATCATTTGGATCATTTCACCCCTGGAATTGCCGATCTACTACTGAACTAACGGTAAAAAGTAGCGGTCAACTTGAAAACCGCTACCACTTCATGACATCACAAGGTGGAACGTCGCATTTTGAGCTTTGGAGATACAGACTAATAATAAAGTGTTGAATGAAACAAAATGCAACTCCAGGTAAAAACATTATAACATGACTTAAACCTGACATAGAGGCAATTTTGTGTAATATAAGACTTTAATAAGAATACTGTTATATTTTGGGACGTATATAGTGTTCAAATGTTACACTGTTTTTTATAATTTGAAGTTAATATATTCACTTTTGAGACAGTTAGAAGGTTACTCGAGTGAAAGAAGTGCCTTGTTTTAACTCAGATCGTCACACTGCTCCTGTTTTAACGTAATAAGATTGAATTTATTTTGGGTTTTGGTTCCACGGTTTGTTCAACTTTCCGATGTATAACACAGGGCCATATGGAGTGAAGGCGTGAACAATGTGGGCTATGTAAGCAAGTCCGCACACTGAATAATGCAAAAGTAAACTGTGTGAATACAGCGTGAGCCCATTATAACTGTACAATGTCGTGCTCATGTAAAAACAAAGTGGCCCCCATTTGAACCAGAGACATATTAGGCCCTTTGTTTAGTGCCATAGAGAACACACACAATCATCACACATGACGAGCCCCGTTCACTGTTCGCATGCTCATGTCCGTGAGGGCCCGTCCCGTTAGCAACCGACTCCCAGTAATGTCTGCGTATGCTCTAGCGCGCCCCCGTGAAGCCCCGCTCCCGAACGCTCTGCCGCTGACAAAAGCACGAGGCCAGAGGGTCTTGAACTTTCCCATAAAGCTGATGGAATGAGAGCATGTTCTGACCTAAACGTGAAGATGGTTCATGCTAGCACGAACACGCAACTGCCCCTCTGCGTCCGCTAATGAAGGATGCTCATAGTGTATTGTGCTCATAGACTGTGTAAAGAAGTGGGCGAAGTGAGGGTGTCGCAGCCGAACAGCCAATCAGGAGCGAGGCTGTTGAAGGTAACGCCACTTCCTGCTTAGCAACGCTGTCAATCAAACCTGTTCCTAAGACTAACGGGAGCGACCTTGGGGAATGAAGGCGCCTGATTTGTCTGTTATTAATGTTCATGTCTTGATTTACAGACACTTCAGTTAATAAAAGCACCAGGATCATGTAGAGCAGGTTAATTTGAACATTTAAGACCAAAATGATGAGTCTGACAACAGCAGTAACAGAGACAGGGGCCACAGTTTTTCAATAGAAAGTGAATTGGAGCCAAAGTCCATGCTCACTTCCTGTTTTAACGCGGCGGCTAGCATTTTAGCTATGTCCATTTATACAAACAGTCTATAATTGTACTGAATCAGTGACTGTAGCCTTACTAAACTGTGCCCACTGAGGTTTTTTAGGTCGTCTGCGCTGTGTAGGTGTTATGTTACCTGCCTGCTTGTCTCCATGGTGATGTTACGGCTTTGTCTGGAATGTTCCACAACAAGGCATTAAACGTATAAACCAGGCCCACACCCAACTATGCTCATGCTTAGCTTCTGAGATCAGAGGAAATCAGGTATTCACAAAGTGGCGTGGTTGTGAGCTCTGACGTGCATTAGCTCAATTACAGTGTTTCAAAAAATGGCGGCGTCTCCAAGGAGATGGAGGATTTTTACAGTGGAATATTCAAGGCATCGCAGTAGTATGACCAAGGCATTGGTGGAAGGTAACTAGGTACAAGGAGAAGTACTGTACTTAAGTAGAATTTTTAGGTATCTGTACTTAAGTAAATTTTACAATGGGTACTTTTTACTTTTACTTTTTAGAGCAGTATCTGTACTTTACTTAAGAACATTTTACAGTGGATACTTTTTACTTTTACTTCACTATATTTCGAGCAGTATCTGTACTTTCTACTCCACTACATGTTTGAACAAGACTGCAAAGTAAAAAATATTTATTTATTTATTATTTGTACCATGTTCGTGGAAACATCCTGACTTAATTTTTCAAGTTCAAGCTTCAGCTTTGAGGAAACAAAAATAAATGCACAAAATTCATAAGAAAAATTTAGAAATTGATTCACATTGTTACTGTTGAACAAAATATGCGTAAAAATATCAATATAATAACTACATTTAAACAACAAATGAACAACACTTCTGTGAAATACTTTTACTTTTCACTGTTAAAGTACATTTTTAAATACTTTTACTTAAGTAGATTTTTTCATGTGATACTTTTACTTGAGTAACTTTTTAGCTGTGTATCTGTACTTTTAAATAACAAAATTGAGCACTTCATCCACCACTGATCCGAGGAGACAAGCCCTGGTGTACGCACTACCAGAAAAGTTCCATAATGCAGCTTTAAAATCCAAACAGCAGCTTATTGGTAATACTTTTCTATGTATATTTTGTATAATATTCAGTGCGTTCTGAGAGTGAGCCGCTCGTGCTTGTCCTGGATGCATATAACAGGAGTGAGGTGAGTGGAACAAAAGCCTGCTGTTGTCGTCGGGCGGTTGCCGGGAGCCCTGGTGCTGCTGCAGTATTTTATAGCCAAGCGGTGATATAAAAGCGCCTCTAACCTCTCCCGGGCCGACATTACCATAAGTAAACCCGCAAAGCACGTCATCGGTGTGGGCAAACATCACCGGGTGGCACGGGCCCTCTGCTCCAGCTGCCACCCACAGTCCCCAGCCTGGCAGCAGCGAGCGCCCACCCCGGGGACCGCCGTTTTACCATTGTGTTTTTTACTATGGGCTTTTAAATGTACGACTCGCGCTCCATTCCTCATTGTGGCACTGCCTTCACACCTTTGCCCACCTCCTTTGCTCTGCATTAATAAGAACCTGATACTCCCTCCAGGCCCGACCTCAAGAATTTTTCCAAACACGAATCTGAGAGGTTTTAAATAGTGAATAAAACTAACAAAAAATCCTCCGCGCTCCTGAGCTTAAAGCGCACATATGACGCTATTTTCTAATGTTGTTTCCTCGTCACAAACAGATCTGGAGTTGTGTTTTGCTTCATTCACACATGTTTAACACACAAAAAACCTGCATATTTAAGCTGAGCTCTTCTCTCAAACTGAAAACACTCTGTTCCACCTTGTGATGTCATCATGTGGTGATACAGGAAGTGCTCCACTGTGTTTGTAAACTCCACACACCTTCACTAGAATCATTTGGATCATTTCAGCCCTGGAATTGCCACTTATCTCTACTGAACTGAAGGTAAAAGGAGATGTTAACTACCTGAAAACTACCACTTCATGACATCACAAAGTGGAACAGAGCATTTTGAGCTTTGAAGATGTACTCAAACATGTGTGAATGAGACAAAACACGACTTCAGGTACGTTTTTGAGGTGGTAACAACATTATAACATAACTTACAGCTCACAAGAGTCAGTTTTGCGCAATATAGAACCTTTAACTTGCATGCAGCTTGCTCATTTGCGTCCGCATGATATTTGCATACAGAGCCATGTATAGAATCTCAAAAATCCAACGCCTGTTTCTGCTAAGTAAGAAAGCTCACTAACTACCAACAAAAGTCAGAACAGATACTGCATTTGAGAAGTGCAGTTGTATCCTACAGACAGTACACACTGCAGACTTATAGAGACAGAGTTATAAAGATCCCAGGACAGCCCCAAAAGTAATTGTTGCACCGTTCAGTGGTATACACCCAGCAGACCAGCTTCCTCCACATAATATTCGACCTGCCGGAGGTACTTTGCTTCAGAATACAACACTCAGCGGCTCAGGCGATTTGAAACTCCCCGTAAACAATGTGGGTTTTCTATAATCACTCTCGATAGTATGGAAGTAGGTTGTATTAATGGTATGATCTGTGGCTGATTTAAAACTGCCCTTGTGCATAAGGAGCTATCAAAGCCTAATAAAATGCCAGGTGCTAAAAAGGTTTTTATGTGGTGTCTCACTAATTTGCAATGAGTTTGTTGAACTCTCTCTGGACGGGCCTCTCTCTTGCTGGGCTCTAATAGAGATACGGTTAATAAGGCCTGGCTCTGAGCCTGCTGGATATACAGTATGAAGAGACAGTGTGTGTGAGCAGGTCTGTAACGATAACACATGAAGCTCGATATATCGCTACAGAGATAAACTGTGACAAACTATAATATTGAAACTACTTTATGCCACTGATGCAATAACAATAATGCAAGATAATCCCAGTAAACCATTTTTAAATAGACAGTTTCATTATGTGGCATGAGCTGCAACAGACAAATAACAAACTGAACCATTAATTAGCCAAAGAAGAATTCTACCCTCTACAGCTCAACTAAAATAACAGAAATCTCACCATTATTGCAAAGATATAGTGATTATGATGACAGTGTGAGGGTTAAACTCATATAAAGAGGGAGCAGTACCAGTCTTCCTCAGGGGGAAGTCGTCTCGTGGGTTGTAGACGCCCAGCACAGGGTGGTTGTAGGTGGACATGCCGGTCTGAGGAGGGGAGCTCTGGTCCAGGGAGCTGTGCTGAGTTTTGCTGTAGAAACACAAAGAAAGTGTAAGACACAAAACAGAGGAGACCACACGAGGCTGAGGCCCCATCACTCAGACATGTGACCAAGACGTAATCTCCACGGTAACTAATGTGATGGCTGTCATGGCTGTATGATTAAGGCATGATGCAAATCCTTTGGCGAGGGTGCAGACACGTCCCACCATCTGCTCACTGCAGCAGGAGAAGGTGCTTGTTGTAGGCAAAGTTAAGCTGTTGGCTTTCTCCCAACTGCATGTTCCTGACAAGTCCATGTACACACGTTTGTCTGCTCCAAGAGTGAGCAGAGCGTTCCATCACCAGAGAATATTTAGATCCACTGTGGGAGGGACAGAAACAGCTCTTTGTATCAGGGAGCTTTAGAGAGCTACGGCCAAGCAGTGGGCTTATTTAGTCCTTAAACCACTTTTAACAGCAGGGGCTGGACTCACACAGACATATTTGACCCAAATGTGTAAACGTGTATATTGAATTGTGTTTTACATAACCAGGTTTTACAAAGTACACAATGAATGCCTGTTATGGCACACTGCAGAGAAGATCACATGCTTTAGAGAGGCTACAATAAAGATTCAAGGCCAAGCCTTCAGTGCAAAAGCCCCATCATCAGGTTTCAATATCCTCCCTGACGTGTGTGTGTTTATGTGTGTGCACGTGTTTGTGTGTGCACGTGTTTGTGTGTGCGTGTGGACTCCATCTTTGTTTTATAAGCGCCTCATACAATAGAAGCAGGTGAGGAGTCCGGGAACCCACTGACAGATGAAGACACAGCGATACATTATTTATCTGCAGTTGGGAAGAGAATTAGCATCAAACTTTTAATGATGTGCTGTTAGCATCAGCGCGCTGCTGTTCAGCTCTATTACACAGGACCAGGACATAACAGCAGCAGCCGTGGGGCTTTAATTGTCTATCAGTGTGCGTTGTCGTGCTAACTTCAGTGTGCATTGTCGTGCTAACTTCACAGGAGACATATTGATTCTCGATCCATGTGAAGCAGGTGATGATGTCAACTCTCTGCTTGACATTATAATGTAAGCCACCAGCCGAGCTAACTGCCAGCGCCATGCTAATCTCTTCTCAGCGTGCACAGAAGCAGCAGCCGCTCTGCTCACCGGTACCAGTAGGGGGCGTCGTTAGGGAGACCTCCTTGGTTGAGACTGCGCTGAGCCAGAGCCTTCTTCTTATTGAGGACAAACTCCTGCAGACGCATCTTCACCTCTGTGCTGGCCACTGCACCTGATGGAGCAGAGAAAGAGGACAGCTATTACCACATGTGCCTCCATAACGCCACAGACTGAGTGATAATGACACACATATGAGTTCACACCAATTGAGTTCTGTGCAAATCCACAGGGAACCTTCTTTAAGAGCTCCAGTATTAACGTCAGAGACGTGCACCTGGATCGTACCTGAAGCCTCAGATCTGAGGCGCAGATTCTAACTGGTTGTCACAGCCAGTTGGCTCCACACGCTCGATTAAGGCAATGAGTCTGTTGCCCATGTTTATTTGAATCAAAATTGTTTTTGTGGAGTTATTTTTGATATTATAAATAAACATAAAACAAAAAAATTGTATTACACAAAAATACAGGGTAGTTTTTCTCTCTCTTTCCCAACTGTTCACTCGATACCGTTTTTACCTTTTTAAGTCTATAATTAAACTAAGAATCTCTCTCTCTAAGAAAATAAATATTGACAAGGTTTTTTTTAATGAGAGTTCCCTGTTCAGTGATACGAAGCAGACACTTGTGCACAGACCTGTCATCAGAGCTAAATGAATGAGTGGTGATGGCGCTGGATTTTGCCCTCGTACAAACCAGTGTGAGTAAACACGGTGTGCACGGCGCTGGCACCACCTGTAACCACTTTCCATAGAGTGTGTGCTCGGCTCTCAAGGACGCGTCCACTCTGTTTGAATGAACTGTTGAGAGACATCCAGCAGGCAGCGGGAGAACTGGGCAGAGCCTACGCCAAGGCCACCGGCTAATACAGCTCCTTTACTGCACAACATACTCAGCCTCTCCAAGTAAAATGGAAACCAAGCCATGCTCCAGGCAGGGACACACACGCTCATCTCAACAGCACTCGCACTGAGGAGTTAAGACCTCCACTGGTTAACTCTGCATAGATGTAGAAAAGGTGGTGTACAATATGTTTGCATTTAAAGGTTCTATAGTACACACAACTGAGCTTTGAGTCATGTTATAATGTTGTTACCTCATCAAAAACAGACCTGGAGTTGTGGTTTGTTTCATTCACACATTATTAGTCTGTCTCAAAATGCTCCGTTCCACCTTGTGATGTCATCTAGAGGCAGTTTAGAAGTTAACACCTCCTTTTACCTTTCGGTCAATAGAGACGGGCACTTCCAGGGCTGAAATCATCCAAATTATTCTAGTGAAGGTGTGTGGAGTTTAAAAACACAGTAGAGCACTTCCCGAGAAAGGGATACACGTCATGTAATTTTGGCTTTGAGCTGCACAGTATTAGTGACAAACAGTTGTGGTGAACCCGTGTGGGATTTTTTTTTTTTTTGTCTCTATTTAGACATAAATTAATGCAGAACAAACAGAGCAACATAAAATAAATCTGTTTGTAATTATATGTCATGTTTTGTACACTGAAATATAATGCAACTCTGAGTAAAAGTACTCTTAGTGTTGAGAACGCAGTACTCTGATTGGCCCATGTACTTTAATCACTGTTTGGTACAACTTTCTGATTATAGAAACAGTAAAAACAGATAAATACTCAAATTTATAAAGGACTTCTGCCGCCAAGTGTCTATGACGTCGCACACAGTCACACAGTCGCACACAGTCACACAGTCGCACACAGTCACACACAGTCGCACACAGTCACACTCGCACACAGTCACACACAGTCACAGTCACACACAGTCACACACAGTCACACACAGTCGCACACAGTCACACACAGTCGCACACAGTCACACACAGTCACAGTCACACACAGTCGCACACAGTCACACACAGTCGCACACAGTCACACAGTCGCACACAGTCGCACACAGTCACACACAGTCGCACACAGTCGCACACAGTCGCACACAGTCGCACACAGTCGCACACAGTCACACACAGTCGCACACAGTCACACACAGTCGCACACAGTCACACAGTCGCACACAGTCACACACAGTCGCACACAGTCACACACAGTCACACACAGTCTCACACAGTCGCACACAGTTGCACAGTCACACACAGTCGCACACAGTTGCACACAGTCGCACATAGTCACAGTCGCACACAGTCAAAGTCGCACACAGTCGCACACAGTCACACACTGGTGCACACAGTCGCACACAGTCACATACAGTCACACAGTCACACACAGTCACACACAGTCACACAGTCACACACAGTCACACACAGTCAGTCGCACACAGTCACAGTCACACACAGTCACACACAGTCGCACACAGTCACAGTCGCACACAGCCACACACAGTCGCACACAGTCACAGTCGCACACAGTCACACACAGTCACACACAGTCGCACACAGTCGCACACAGTCACAGTCGCACACAGTCACACACAGTCGCACACAGTCGCACACAGTCACAGTCGCACACAGTCGCACACAGTCACAGTCGCACACAGTCGCACACAGTCGCACACAGTCGCACACAGTCGCACACAGTCGCACACAGTCACACACTGGTGCACGCAGGAAACAATAGAAGGCAGGATCCAGTCTAATTATAAAGTGTTTTTATGATCTGCAAACGAGGAGCCAGGAAAAAACTTTGCTCTGGTCTAGGAATGTGTTTGGAAAGTGAGGAATAACTTTGGAGCGCTTTTAAGAGCAGGGCTGCAGGGCTTTTGACGTGCAGCCGATTAATCTGTCAGTGACGCCCTCTAAAATGACTATTATGATGATAAAGATTTATACGGGACAACAAGAGGAAGGAGAAGTTAGAAGTTAGTGAGCGAGGTATGAGAAAATGTGGTATTTTCTGGGATTTATATGTAAAAAGACAGATTTAACTCATGATTCCCAACTTTATATAACTTTCTTTATATAAATACATTGTTTCCTAGCACGTTTTTCTGTATAAATAGTGCTTTTTGCATGAACTCCCCCTGTAGGTGTAGTCTTGTAAGTGCAGTTTGGGTCAGATACATAGAGATACGTAATAGTTTAGAGCTTTTGCCACACCTCCTTTTTATTCGAATAATCGATTGGAAGCAGATGTCTTTAGTTGACGAGGAACATAACTACAGACAGTGTTGAGAAGTAACTGAATACATGTCCCGAAAATATATAAACTGAATACTACTTTATAGTAACTGCATTATGGTACCATAGACTGTATATAAAAATGGACATAGCTAACCTGCTAGCCACCACGCTCCAATTAGGAAGTGAACATGTGCGCGATTCCAGCTCCATCAACTCTGGCTCCAATTCACTTTCTATTGAAAAACTTTGGTCTTAAATGTTCATATTAACCCGCTCTACATGATCCTCGGGTTTTTATTTAGCAATTTTGTCCATAAATCAAGATATGAACATTAATAACAGACAAATCAGATGGCTTTGTTCCTTGAGGTCGCTCCTGCTAGCGTTAGCAACAGATTTGATTGACAGCGTTGCTAAGCGCCTGCTCCCTGCTAAACCAAAGGTGCGGGCGGGAAGGGGCGTTACCTTCAACAGCCTGGCTCCTGATTGGCTCTTTGGTTCCTATGATACTCGCGCTCCAAATTCGCTCCTATATCTACTAGCCTCGACAACTCTGACTGGAGCTGAACGCTGTGGGTGACTTAACACTCCCTTATTCCACTTCTTTATACAGTCTATGGGTGGTATTCAGAATACACTTACTTTCCTAAACTCAAAGGGTTAAATCGCAGTACGTCGTCACATAATTTAAGCTTCAAACTGCATTGCAACTGAGTATTAGTGAGAAAAATATAAACACAGCTCTTGTGGTGAAAGCACGTGTGAGTTTCACTTCTCTAATATGTGACAGGGACCTATTAATAATCCGATGTTGCAAAAATATTCTAGGTATTCAGAATGTAGAGCTCTGATTGGACCATACTTTGAAATATATGTTAAGGGAGGTATTAAAGTTTCTGTAACTCAGACATGCCCAAACTGTGGCCCGGGAGCCAAATGCGGCCCTCAGACCAATTTTTCTTGGCTCTCAAGCTTCCAGGTGAATTGGCCCATATTACTTAAGCAGTACTTTTTACTGTATATGTCTGAAAATCTACTTTAACAAGCCCAGATCAAATATTTAATGTGTCCCACTGAGGATGTAGCATGAATAAAGGTCTAGTCGTTCAGTCTAACTTGTTATAATATCGCAGATTTGAAGTATTCACTGTATTGGCGATGAGTCTGTGGCCCTCAATCGGCCCTCAGCTTTGTCTGTGTTTATGTGGCCGTTAATGAGAAAAGTTTGGACACCCCTGCTATTAAATTAATACATTTTCTTTTTATTCTTCCCATCACTTTCTACAGGTAAGACGCCACATCCTGCGACTGTTACCCGGGCGATAGATTCATTCAAATATCATTGTGGTTGTGTTTTGTGTCGTCGGATCTCAGTGTCCACTCTCTTGGCCCCTCTCCTTGTTCTTGAGCAGCTGTATCTTCTGCTCCCTCTGCTGCTTCTCCAGCTCCTGCTCCAGACGGTGGTTCTCCATCTTCCTCTGGTGCTCCAAAAGTTCCTGTTGGTGCTTTAAAGCCAGTAGTTCCTGTTGTTGCTGTGGAAACACGAGACAGGGGAGAAAAGACACACATCAGACACACGCCGCTTATTAGCACTTCTTACATTTAAAGCCCTCTTCTGGCACATCCTCAGCCCGAGTCGCCATCTGAAATAATTAATCTGACAGCTGTTTGACGCTGTAAAACAAAGCGTTGCCATTCAGTGAAAACCTTGGGCGAAACGGTTCGAATAAACATTAACAATTTAACTGTTTTAGCAAAGCACATAATCCAATCTGCTCGCGTTCTCATTACTGCGATAAAGACACACAGGAGCGCGGCTGGAACGGCTCACATGTCACAGCGCCACTTTATAATAACTACATCTTAATTAGTCTTAATAGAGCAGCAACAAAGACTAAATCCATAATGAACCAACATTTTATTAAAAGCCCTGTCCCTGTTTTTTTCCCCATGTATTTCTTTCTTTTGTTCTTTCTTTCTTTATGTTTATTTATACGGGGGAACCCAATGAGAGCGCCCAGACTCTTTTTCATGGGCGTCCTCTTTAAAATACAAGCAGGAAAACAAACAAAACCAGCAAGTCCAAGTCCATATAAAACATTAAAACCAGGAGCAGGTGTGTGGATAAAACTCTGTTACCACATTATTAAACTGGCGATTGTGTCACTACAGTATCTGGTTTTGCTTTTCCTTGGGGTGTTTTCCATTTTTGTGCAGCAAAAATCCATCTTTGAGCAAAAAAACGTCTTGCCCCAGTGCAGATACGTTGTTTAAGCAGCTCCTGAGGTCAAAATGAGTCTGAATTTAATCCTAAACTGTTTTATTGTCTGTAGGTCAGTGCGCTACAGGGGAATTATGGGTTATTTTTTGGCTATATGATAAGATTTAAGACAGAATTATAATCATTTTAACAATATTGTAGCTCTAGAGCAGACATGTCAAACTCAGAAGGGCAAAATTTGGCCCTCGATATAAATATATTTGGCCCACAAGACTAAATCAAAAATATGTATTAGAGCCGGCCCACCAGCAGTATAATGCATGCACCTCTAATACTACGAATCCCAGAATGCTTTGCAAATCTGTTGGCCCCCACCACTTCTGTTGACACTTATTAGCATCTGCTACCTGTCGCCTCACTCAAATTTAATCCACCCCTTCTGGAAAACATGTAGATGTTGTTAAAATCTTTTAATAAATATTTAGTTTTTAATTTTTTGAGTCTGACACTCCTGCTCTAGAGTCATTTTTATGATTTTTCTGGCATAAATTAGTTTCAGTATCATCATTTATCGTCTATATTTACTTCAGTGATATATCAAACTTCAGAATTAGTTATCGTGACAGGCCTGATTGTCCGATAATCAGGAAATGCCTGTTAGCATGCTGGTCATTGTTAGCTTTACCATGAAAGCAAACCTCGGCTCTGGTCTGGTGAAGGTTATGAAAGTTGCAAACTCATCATGGTGAATAATTAGGATGGTCAGAATGCAGAAGTTCAGTGAGGAAGAACTTTGGACCAAAAACAAACTGTTTGAAATGAACTAGTGCAGTTTTTCACATTTCTAAGACAGTAAAAATCAGATTCTTTGAGAACGATTCCACTTCAGTTACTACTTTATTTAGGGTTTAGGATAATAATGCAGTAGTTACAAAACCTGAATCGTTCTTAATAAACTATACATCCGTTATGAAGTAAGTCTTTGTTCCTGTTTTATTGAGTCTAAAACTGTAATAAGGTTGTGAAAAGTATCAAAAATCAAATATCAATCAATAAGAAAATGGATATCAAAACCAGATACTCATTTAATCAAGAACCGATACAAAAAAAATCACATAAATAGATAAAATTGAACCTTTCCCGAACAGTTTCATCTTGAGTTTGATCAGACCGATACAAAAAACAAATGCACATAAATAGATAAAATTGATGCCTCGTCTGGACACTGGTGAATCTCCCTGTTTTCAAATGGGCGTGATTGACAGGTGGATTAGCCAATCAGAGACGCACATAGTACAATTATCACGGGAGGCTGAAAAACATGCCGGATTTCTGCAGAATCAGCGAGAGAAGCACAAAATTATCTTAACCTGAGGTGAGACAAGTTTGATTTTATTTCGTAAATCACAGCTGACCAATGAGCCCTTTGTTTTACATGTGTCACTGAAACAACAGATCTGATTGGACGATCACGTTTGACCGGGCTTGAGACGCAGCGGAGGACGATGGGACCAGACTGGTAAAAAATACAGAGAGAAATCAGTCTGGTTCATCAGGAAGCTTTTAAAATGATCAAAACTGGTATCGAGGAGCAAATCTATTCTTTAATTTTGAGTTTGGAGACAACACTAGTCGTTATAATCCTGCACCCATGTCAAACTCACGCTCCTAAGGCCTAGACCTGACGCTGCAGTGGTGGGGCAGCCAGCTTTGTCTTGCTAGCGAGAGGTCAAAAATAACCGCCGATCGCGCCCCTGTAAGCACATTGGAGTGTCCTTGAGCCGGGCCAAGAACGCCGTGTGCACCGCCGCGGATAAGAGTGTCAATTAAACGCTGCCACTGCACAACGTGTGGCTGCGCAGCTGGAACGCGACGTCCACTTCTCTCCGCTACAACCCGGAGACGCAATTTTCCTTAATGCTTCTGTAAAACATAATAAAGAGCCCAGGTGCATAATGGCATGAGGAACGTGCCAAACGCTCGAGACAAAGTGCTACCCGACCTCTTTTCTGTAATATCGAACCAGTTTATGGATAACTGAGTGTAATCTGAACGAGTAGATGTTCCAAAGACACTCAACGGAAGGAGGAGACAAATGTTTAACTGTTATATATATGTTTTTTTTAAATCACGATCTGAGAAGAGTTGAAAAAATTGAGATTGTAATTTGTTCTAATGTTGTTTCCTCATCATAAACTTACCTAGAGTTGTGTTTTGTTTCATTCACACATGTTTAAACAGACAAACCGTGCAAATCTAGGCTTTAGGAAGTCTTCTCTCAAACTGAAAACGCGCTGTTCCACATTGTGATGTCATCAAGTGGTAATACAGGAAGTGCTCCAATGTGTTTTTAAGTCCATACACCTTCACTGGAATCATTTGGATCATTTCAGCTCTGGAATCAATGCCAATCTCTACTGAATTAAAGGTAAAACGTAGCTGCTAACTTGAAAACTACCACTTCATGACATCACAAGGTGGAACAGAGCGTTTTGAGCTTTGGCAGACTAATAACGCAGTGTTGCTCAAACATATAGGAATGAAAAACAAACACAACTCCAGGTATTGGATTGGTTTTTGAGGAGGAAACAGCATTACAACATGACTTAAACCTCACAAAAATCCATTTTGTGTCACATTTTTAAAAGGTTCAGAGTTCACATTTGAAACAGGTCTAGGAGCATTGCCATTTGAAAGATAACTGATATATTTACTGCTAAACTCGTGCAAGAATCCCATGCATTTCAGGACTACAAGATTAGCAGTTTCTCTTACGTAAGCATATTTTGTTGCTTACAATTTGGACAATTAGTTCAGAAATCTGGCTATTTTTATGTTAAACGGCTCCTGTACCCAATTCCTCCCATGTATTTCATCATCATGTGTCTTCCCCAGAGCAGATATATTGCATAAGCAGCTCCTGAAGTCAAAATAAACCCGCTGTGCACTGTTTGCATCTAATTTTCCTGTCCGATAATCAGGAAGTGCAAAATAGCATGCTAGTTGTTGGCTTTACTGTCACGACAAAACTCTGAAAGGTGTGAAAAGCGCTTATAAACTCATCGTGGTGAATGATTCGGATGCTCAGAATGCATAAGGTAAGTGAGGTATAACTTTGGACTTTTGCAAACTTTAAAATGAACTAGTTTCAGGTTTTTTTGTGGTTTTAAGACGGTAAAAATCAAGTCCGGAAAGCATAAAACTGAAAAAATAAAAGTGGAAATTGAGATTATTTAGCAGTAGGAGTTGTGCCATATCGAACAGCCCTAATTAATAGCCTGAATAATTGCGTTCTTTGCTAATTGCGACCATTTAAACTGCATTTTTGATTTGTTTGGCAGCCATATTTGGGACTAAGTGGGTGGGAGAGCTCAGAGTAAACACCCACCGTCACATATATATTTATATAGTGGTTCTTTTATGAAACCGGGAGCCACTTGATCTCATCATCACCTTCTTAGCACTTCGTCTGCTTGTAATGTGGCAACACTTTTTACTGCGAGTTCACACGTTTCCATGGCGTTTTCCAGACAAAGCTCGCAGACCAGCTCACGACTGCGGAACATGAGTCTCGTCACCAAGGCGAGGGAAATATTTAGCCTGTGGTAGTCTAAATAAAAGCATCTCGATATTGAGCAACACAAACCCGGACAATTTGATCTTTTTTTTCCAAATCGCAATAAATTAAAGCTGCACTCTGTAACTTTCTGGTGGAGATTCCTCACTTAGACATGTTTTTGTTTTGTGTTTTTGCGTTTTTATTGCTCAAAAACATGTATTATTACTATGAGTGGAGTCGCCTCTCCACAGACGTGACCTGTAACTTCGCTTGGTGGCATCTTCATATAGACAGATACGTTTCCTCGTCACAAACAGACCTGGAGTTGTGTTTTGGTTCATTAAAAAACCTGCATATTTAGGCTGAGTTCTTCTCTCTAACAGAAACCGCTCTGTTCCACCTTGTGATGTCATCATGTCATCATAAAACAGGAAGTGCTCCACTGCTTTTTTAAACTCCATACACCTTCACTAGAATCAACTGGATGATTTTAGCTCTGGAATTGCCGATCTCTACTGAAAAAACGGTAAAAGGGAGCTGAAAACTACCACTTCATGACATCACAAAGTGGAACAGAGCATTTTAAGCTTTGGAAATGCAGGCAGACAAATAATAAAGTGTTATTCAAATATGTGTGAATGAAGCAAAACACAACTCCAGCTCTGTTTTTGATAAGGTAACAGCTTTATAACACGACTTAAAGCTCACAAGAGTCAGTTTTGTGTAATATAGGACCTTTAAAGCCATACTGTGCAACATTCCAGGCAAAGCAATGGTGGAGACAGGCATGTGGCAGATCCTGTACTAGAAAAGTTACTAGTTAGCATTGCCAAACGAGTATGTGTGTAACTAATCTGCAGGATATTCTCTCCATCAACTGATATATTAAGACTATGAAGTGTTATAAAACAGTTTTCTAAATATATGTGGAATTATTCTGCTGTAGAATATGAAAACATTTGTGTATTATTTTTATGTAATTTTTGAGAGTTTAAACCAAAAAGTGGACATCGATTCTTATCAAATCATTTGGCACACTGCTTTACTATGTGGAGTAATAACAAATGATCCCAGCGCAGATTCAGGTTAAACCAGTTCATCGCTTGTTTCACTGTTGCGCACATCCACAGTTGTGTAATAAACCAAAGACAGAATATTATCAACAGTTGTGGAGCTTTGTGGCAATATTTGTTTTTGCCGAGTGTAATTGGAGTTGACAGAAAAGAGGCTGTCGGATTCAGTGTTCCTTTGTGCAAATGCGATACGGTGCGTGGCTTAAGTTGTCTTTTATTTCGCAGGAGTTGTGTGGAGTTGTGTGGAGGTGAGTGAGCGTGTGTGTGCCGTACTGTGGCGTCCGCTCGTTGGCTGTGTTTGCTGACATTCTAGACGTGCGCTTTAATGGCGAGTGTACACACCACGCTGAATGGGGCTGATTGAGGTCGGGCCTCCCTGACTCTCCACTGCGTCACGGGCTTCCACCTGAGTGGTCACCAAGAACACGCCAACATGCCCGCTTTATGAACGCACAACAGCAACGCATCGACACAGGAAGACACAAGAACACGCACAACATGAGCAACGACACACAAGAACACACACAAGACGAGGAACGACACACAAGAACACGCACAACACCAGAAACAACACACAAGAACACGAACAACACGAGAACAATGCACAAGAACATGTACAACACCAGAAACAACACATAAGAACACGCACAACACGAGCACAACACACAAGAACACGTACAACACGAGCAATGACACACAAGAACACGCACAACACGAGTACAATGTACAAGAACACGCACAACACGAGGAACGACACACAAAAACACGCACAACACGAGTACAACACAACGACACAGAAACACAGAAACACACACACATGAGCAGAAACAACACACACAAGAACATGCACACACATATGTACAACACACAAGCAACACGCACAAGACGAGCACACACACGACACAACAACACACGTACAACACGAGCAACGACACACAAGAACAAGCACAACACGAGCAACGACACACAAGAACACGACACACAACAAACACGCACACACAACACAAAACAACAGAAGAAGACACACACACAACACAAGAACACGCACAACACAAGAACAACACAAGAACACGCACAACACAAGAACAACACAACACCAGCAACGACACACAAGAACATGCACAACACGAGTGCAACACACACAACACAAGAGCAACACAAGAACGCACAAAACAGGAGGAAAAGTGCCAGTCGAGTTTGGCAAATCCAGACTGACGTGTGTTTTATCCAGATTCAGTCTGGTCCCTCCTCCTCTAAGCCCGGGTCAAACATGATCGTCCAATCAGATCTGTTCATTTCAGTGACACATGTGAAACGAAGGAGCTCATTGGTCGCCTGTGATTTACAAATAAAATCAAACTCATCTCACCTCAGATTAATAGAGTTTTGTGCTCCTCTCAGTCATTCTCCAGAAATCCTTATTTTTCAGCCCCTGTGATTTTTTTTTTCCTTTATTTTTCTATGCATGTCCCTGATTGGCTACTCCACCTGTCAATCACCACCATTTGAAAACGGGGAGATTCACCGGTGACCAGACTCACATCTTTGTAAAGTACTGCAGAAGTGTGTGTTCTGAATTCAAGGCAACCAGTCGGGAGGCAGTTCAGAGAGAAAAGAGGAACTATTGGGAAGAGGAAATCACTATAAATGGAGAGAGGAAGAGAGAAAGTCACATGGAGATATACAGGAAGGAGGAACGCAACAAACCAGAAGCCAACATCTACTTTTAGACTCAAATCATGGCTGAAATTACAAAATCCCACTGAAACATTGTGAAACAGTAGAATATTATGACACTGGGGCCCAGAGGAGCAGTGCTGCGTTCTGCATGACTGATCCAGATTGTTTTAGTGTTTCCAGGTCAGTGTGACTAGACACAGGTTTGGGATCTGATCCTCAGGAGGTCACACGTGTTCATCCAGCGGCTCACTCAGCACCCGCTCTCACCTGCACCATGACTCCAGAGCACCCGCCTGCAGCCTGCACTTATGTAACATACAGCACAGTTACAACAGTTCAGTCTGAACCTACGGCCAGACGCTCTACAGCCTCTTCTCTCTGCAGTCTACTCTCTCTACAGTCTACTCTATCTACAGTCTACTCTCTCTGCGGTCTGCTCTCTCTGCAGCCTGCTCTCTCTGCTCCCTGCTCTCTCTGCTCCCTGCTCTCTCTGCTCCCGCTCTCTCTGCTCCCTGCTCTCTCTGCTCCCTGCTCTCTCTGCTCCCTGCTCTCTCTGCTCCCTGCTCTCTCTGCTCCAGTGTGAAAAGAGCAGAGCTGCTCTCCTCCACTGGCTCCATTCTGTTGATGAAGGATCCTCTGGCACTAAATTAAGAACAGCCTCTGATTTGTTTAGTAGATTTTTAAAAGGCTTTCTTGGCCTAATGCCTCTTCTCTTTGAGTGTCCCCCCCCTTTTACTCCAAGACAGTACCTCCCTGAGGACAGTATTTTCCTGTGGACGGTACCCCCCCAAGGACAATACGCCCCTCCTCTCCCTCCCCTGTGAGGACAGTAGTCCCCTGGGAACAGTTCCCTCTCTCCCCGCTGTGAGGACAGTATGGCCCCTCTCTCCCCGCTGTGAGGACAGTAGTCCCCTGAGAACAGTCCCCTCTCTCCCCGCTGTGAGGACAGTAGTCCCCTGAGAACAGTCCCCTCTCTCCCCGCTATGAGGACAGTAGTCCCCTGAGAACAGTCCCCTCTCTCCCCGCTGTGAGGCCATTACCTTGATGTGCTCGTGCAGTTGGGCTTCATGTTGGCGGGACAGCTGTTCGTGTTGCCTCTGGAACTCTGCGATGAGGATCTGTCTCTGGATCTGCTGCTTCTGCTTGAGGGTGAGCAGCTCCTGCTGCAGCTGCTGCTCTCGGAGTGAGGGCCCCAGCACAGGGTTACCCTGGGGCCCCAGCACAGGGGCACCCTGGGGCCCAAGCACAGAGCTCTGGGCCTGCTGCCCGGGCGGCGACAGGGCCGACACCTGCTGCGGCGAGTGCTCCACACGCAGGTCCATAGGGATGGCAGCCGGGGGCAGGCGCAGCGGCAGAGCTGAGTTTATGTCCACTGCAAACACAACAGAAACATTTGGTTTTAACATTTGGTGAAATCACAGTTTGGATGTGCCGCAGGCTGGTAATCTCTCCAGGTGTCCTGTGATTAGGCAGTTGGGTAGTACAAATGACACAGCTGAATGAGATTAAATGAAAGCTCTTGAAAATGTCATTTAATACCTGTACCTGCTCAGGGAGCGAGTATGGTGCACATACAGAGAGACCTGTGGGGGCGTCCAAATACAAACACTGGCATGGCTCTATTGAAGCGCTGCTGCAGAGTGCACACATCACTACAGATCTAAACGATTTCAATGTGATCAAGGGTCATTACACACACTTGTATCTTTACACACTCTGAACCTTCACCAACTTCAGCTGAACACACAAGCAGACAAAGATGGCTTTGACCCGGTGCAGCGCAGCCTGAGCCTGGTCACTGAACAGGAAACCGTCCAATCACGCATTAAATCTGAATAAATAGGGGAGGACGGGCTGATTATTTACCTACAAGTTTACCCAGAGCGCAGCAGGAGCCACAGAAACTTGCCTAGAACTCTGTGTTAATAAAGAGGCAAACATGGCTTCAGTAGTGCCCTTAATAGCAGGTTTGTGCCCACACAAACTCATTGAGGCACTTACAGCACCACTTAGCCACATGAACTATCCACCGGACTAGTTTTTGAGACAGGCTGTTCAACTTTTAATGTAGCGGAGGAGTGTCTTGAGCTGGTGCACTTGCTGGAGACGGCACTTATTGCATTTCCATGTTTTTGTTTTTCTGTCTAATCAGATAGAATAAAGTCTCTGTAGAATGGATACTGTCTGTTTGAATGCACAAGTCATATTTAATATAAGCCGTTTTTCTAAAGCTACAGTGACAAAGTGCCCAAGAGCATTATTTATTGGAGAACTGCTGATGCTGTCGCCTTCTGCCTCCAGTGTCCCAGGCAGCGCTCTCTCCTTTCAGATCCAATCTATGACTCCACAAAACATGCCACATTTGAGAAATAGAGCCACAAAGCAGTGCCACTGAACTGTGTATATGGACCTCAGCCTTTTCTCTTCCTTGGAATGGCAGTTTTGTCATGATGAGATATCCACGTCTTTCTAGGGCTGGACACCATTTTTTCCGATACCAGTACTGTAACTGTAACTGTAACTGATACAGTTCTTCATTCGGTGCCTGTATTTTTTATAAGTGTAAATTAATGGTCAATATTACTAAGAAAATATTTTTGAATCCTTGAATGTTTTAAAACGGTGCACTAGGCTACACGACGTCCAGTTATATCAAGACAAATCCGCAAATGAACCAGAGCACAGAGCTGATCTTCTGACTCTTTAGTTTCACTTTTGTTTTCTTCATATTACCTGAGCAGAGAGGAGGATTATGGCCAACTTTAGGAGGACTCGCTTGGATACATCTTTATGCAGACCCGCTCCATACTGAATATATTTACTACTACGACTTACTTACTTGGGAATTACTGAGGAGAGGAGGATTTTGGCGGAGTTTGGTTCATATTATCTGTTTAGCTTCAGTTTTACGCAGACTGGATGTGGATTATTATTATGCACTTTGACTTTGAGACACTGTAAAAGTCCCGCACTGGAGACCTGATATGGTTTGGAGTGGACACATGCAGGATTATGTTAAACCTAAGCACTTTTTGTACCAGTCGTTACCATTGACTGTAAAAAGAGGTGGACTAAGCGAAGCGTGACGTCACCCATAGTGTCCAGCTCCAGCTAAATGAAGCTCGTCGAGGCTGGAGCAGTTACAGAGCGAATTTGGAGCCAAGTTTCATATTTGTAATTCCGAGCACGAGTCATCATCATACGAACTAAAGAGCCAATCCGGAGCGAGGCTGTTGAAGGTAACGCCCCTTCCCGCCAACACCGCTGGTTCAGGATGGGGCGGGCGCTTAGCAACGCTGTTAATCAAACCTGTTGCTAACGCTAGCTGGAGCGACCCAGGGGAAAGAAGGTGCGTGATTTGTTTGTTATTAATGTGTATATCTTGAGTTACAGACAAAATAGCGGAATAAAAATACAAGAATCACAAAGTAACGAACATTTTAAGACCAAAATGATGAGTCTGACAGTAGCAGTTACAGAGAGAGCGGGGACAGTTTTTCAATATAAAGTGAACTGAAGCCAGAGCAGATGGAGCTGGAAGTGCGCTCATGATCTCAACTAGCGCGTTAGCAATGTCCATTTACATATACAGCCAATGGTCGTGACCCATGAGCACCAATAAAACACTGCCCAGATAAATCAGTGCAGTGTATTTATTGTCTCACTGACGCTGGCATTTAAACCCAACCTACACGAAGCCGAGTTTCAGTTCCCAGCTCTACTTCTTTCCCCAGTGCTTGTGTTGCCAGTAGCTCAGGGAAACACATTGACAAGCGAAGGCAACAAGTCCTTGAGATGATGAGTCAACAAACATCTGCACTGCGATACCATCTGTCCAAACTCCAGCACAAACTAGTCCCATCGAACCAAGTGCAGTTTTTGTTCTGTCAAAACGTGGGTCCTGTCATGCCTCTGCCGCTCCACACAAAGAAACAAGCGCAACATGCAGTTTTTCCAAAATATATAAGACTTAACTAAACACAAACAGCTTCCTTGTTGTCAGAGAACAAGCTCATTTTAAGTGTGTATGACAGCTATAGGAGCACAGCACACGCAGTATAGGCTGAACAAAGCATCGGAACTGAATGAATCATAAGTGTTGCAATTTTCAAAACGCAAAGGCTGCAGTTCTGTAGCTAGTGTAAGGTTCTCTGCAAACAACAAAGTGTTTTCAGGGAAAACATCAACTAACCCTGTAGTTTTACCTCTGCAAACAGAGTCTTTCCTCAAATGTTAATGAAATGTTTCAACTATTGACAGTGAAGAGAATCCTGATTTGAAAGCATAAACTGCATATCTAATCCTAACTGCATTTATCATTTTGAAGATTAAGAAAAGTACAAAAGTTTTCCATTATAAGTGAGCAGATGTATCCAAAGTCTAAGGCTATTATTACCTTTGCTAGAGCAGAGAATGAACTCCATATTGAGTCTTCAGGGTCGGCTTCGAACTGACGTCAAAGGTAAACATGAACCCTGACCTTGTGACGAGCAGAGTCCAAAAAAAGAAAAAAGAAAAAGAAAAAAAACACTCTTTCACTTCAGATGCTGCAGACGGAGCGCGATAACAGAAGAGGGACATGAGATTGTGAGTTGACAGCTCCAGTCTTGGCTGGCGTACATCCTCTTCCCCGAACACACTGTGCTTTAGCGGAGATGGCGTCCCTGACAGCGTAGCCTCTGCCTTCTCACCGGCGCTAACCATGCACGGAGCTGTGTACTGAGAGATGGGAGGGAGGGACTGTCATGGAGCCATTATCCGAGAGCTCTCCTCCTCTGTCTACTGTGTTATCGAATCACCTCCTCTGTCCTCTCTGCTCCCGGGACTAACACACTGCTAAAAAACTGATGCGATCCCCTCGACTCCCCTCCCACTGTCCCTCCTCTGCCCGCTGGTGACATCACGGGCCAGTCTGAGGCATGCGGGCTGTTTATTCTGCAGCCGTTCGCTTTTCCAGGAACCAACGTCACACTCCCTCGCACACACACAAACGCACACACAGACCGAGAGAGAGAGAGAGCGAGCGAGCGCACCCCTTCCCCCTTGTCCCACCCCGCACTTTCCCTCTCTTTCCCTCAGTCTGTTCTTCTTTCCCTCTGCTCGACCTGCTTCCCTGCGCTCCCGAGGCCAAGGTAAACCCTGCGCACCAGTTGTAGTGCATCGAATGTCTCCCACTCGTCGCACCCGAGCGTTCCACAACCCCTCCTCCTCCTCCTCTCCCTCTCTCTGTCTCTCTTTCTCTCTCTCTGCTTTGCTCCTGCATGTGGTTTAATACCGTGAGCTCAAATTCCTGGTCTGGAATTTGCTTGCATTTCCCAAACAAATAAAACCGCAAAATGGTTTCAGGTGAGGGAGAGTAAGGACTTTCCCCACAGGGAGGCTCCCGAGTTGTTTGAAAGCTGCAGAAAATTGGGGTTTATTTGGAACAGTTTGTTAGCATTGCAACATTTAGCACTTTTTTTACAGCCTTTCTTTAACGCATGTATGTGACGGCAGAGCGTTCTTGTGGACGCTCCAACAATAGAAGTGTGGGAGTGACTGGAAGCACTTGAATACATAACCAGTAAACTCTAATTATAAGCCGTCAGTGTACTACAGCCTTCTGCATGCTAATTAGCATCTCAACAATACAATAGCTGGATTAGCATTTAAAGAGTCATCGCTACTTTAAAGGTCCTATATTACACAAAAAAGACTCTTGTGAGGTTTAAGTGGAGTTATAATGTTATTACATCCTCAAAAACAGACCTGGAGTTGTGTTTTGTTTCATTCACACATGTTTGAGTAACACTTTATTATTAGTCTGTACATCTTCAAAGCTCAAAATGCTCTGTTCCACCTTTTGATGTCACGAAGTAGTAGTTTTTTTTCCAAGTCAACAGCTACTTTTTACCGTTTTTTCAGTAGAGATTAGCAATTCCAGAGCTGAAATTATCCAAATATTCTAGTGACGTGTATGGAGTTTAAAAACACCCTGGAGCACTTCCTGTATTACCACATGATGACATCACAAGGTGGAACAGAGCGTTTCCAGTCTGAGAGAAGAGCTCAGGGTAAATATGCAGGGTTTGTGAGTTAAACATGTGTGAATGAAACAAAAAAACACAACCCCGGGACTGTTTGTGACGAGGAAACGACATTAGAACATAGAAAACAGAGTGATACGGGCTCTTTAAATGTGCTAACGTGAGCTTAAACATGGATGTAATGTAAAAACCAGGTCCAACTTGGAAACTGTTTTGATCTCGAACCACGAAAAGTCACTTGTGGAATATTCCCATAATAAAAAACTGCAGAGTTACTGATCAATCTTCATAAAGTAGGCCAATCACATCTCGCTTTCTAAGAAGGAAAGACTCCGAGACAATCATCAACCACAGAACTGATAACGGGCTATTTCTGAGTAGAGACGCCGTCACCTTTGTATCTTTGATTATAATTATTATGGGACGAAACTTTTATTTTACAGTTGTTCACACGAATGCTAAAAAAAACCTTCCATACTTTCTGTGGAGTGATGTGTAGTCTGGGTTTTATCAAATGAAACGTCCTGAATGTGATGATGTTGGCACAAAAACAGACTCGATGTTTAGTTTTCGTCCTGGGGATTGAATTAAACACAGGTTCCTATTTTATCTTTGAAGTGTTCTTACAACTATATTAAAACAGCTACAGCTCTAATCATACTTATCTTTGTCAACATCCCTTTTTCTGTTTCTGTGCAGTACAAAGTTTAAGCAGAATTACTTTAAAGAGGAGGTATTTTACTTCTATGGGGCATTAACTGCTAACACAACATATTTAGACTCACCATGTTACTTTTTATAGTTTTGAAAGTGCTATATTCACCAAAAACAACCTATTAACATGTTTTATAAGTTTCACTTTTGTTTTAGATGCTCTGACACTTCCCTCCCCTTGCTCTCCACGCTAAGTCACTCCCCCTTCAGAGCGCTATCACTGCTTTCCCGCGAATAAAACTGCTGCACATCACATCGGGTTTGTCGAGTTGCTGTGTAAAGTTTCTATTTTTTTGGCTTGTGGGTGGAGCTATGGACAGAATCTCACAGCTAAACGTAAGGCAGGTTCAAAAGAGATCGCTAAATTACTAAATTTTAAATTTTAAAACGTCTTCAGACATGTTTTTGATGAGGGAACAACTTTATAACATGAGCAAAAACAGCAAAAAAAGAGATGTATATTAAAAAAAATCAAGTTTGCATAATGTCCCTCTTTAAGTTGCACTACGTAACTTTTCTGGCGGACGTTCCACCACCTGCTTGTCTCCATGGAGATGTTTATTTGCCTGGAATGTCCACATTATGGCATTAAACACCAAGTTACAGGTCAGATCTGTGAAAATGTGGACCCACTCACAGCAAGAGTACATGTTTTCAACCACAAAAGCATCTGTAACCAAAGAAGTTGAATGCAACACTATGAAACATTGTAGGGAAAGCAACGACATCTCCATGGAGACTTCACCTGAAAAGTTACATAATGCAACTTTAAGACTTGAATGGCTCAAAACACCCTCGCCTCCAGACAGGCCCGAGCCGAAAGGTGCTGGCTGGGGGCTGCTGGGTCACTCCTCACATTTCCAGGCCAATGTGAATCCAAAACCCAGTCCTCCACTTCCACGTGACAAAGATAAACGCCAGAATCAGCACATCTTGTATACAAGTGTTGACGTCAAAGCGCTCAAAAGTTTACTGATGTGGGCCAGATAGCAGACAAAGCGGGGCACTCGGAGGAGACCAAAACAAGGACAAGCGCTGCGAGAGAGAGAGAGAAATAGACACAGAGGGAGAGGAAAAGAGAGAGAGAGAGCTGACAGATGTACCTGCACCTTCACAAGTTCACTTTCATTCGTCAGCGCGGAGGAGCTAAATACAGATGCGTTTGGTGTAGCTCGGGGAGGGCACACTTCACACAGGCTTCCCTTTGCTGCAGTGGGACGGTTCCCAGCATCAAAAGGGGAACTCCGCTCATCGTTTATGACAGAGAGAGTTCCAGGTTTATATCGCGCTTTGTAATTCAAAAGTCCAAATTAGAAGTTTTGAAACCTTTTAACATAAATAGAAGGGGAATTTGTTATTATAAACATCATTATAGGACTATATAGCTTTGGTTATGTAAGTGTTGCGTTAGCTAGTCCACCACCTGCGCTCCTCCGTGGTCACATGTGCAGCGTTTTTTCAACTTTAAGGCAATGAAAACGCTTTACATTCATACACCAGAGTATGCAGACACTGGCTTAAGTGTCTTGCACAAGGATACAACAACAGTATTCATTTGTGAGAGCTGGAACCGCTCTACCAACGTCGAGAGCGGGTTTCGAACTCAACCTTCAGATTAGAGGACGAACTCTCCACCAACTGAGTTACTGTCGCTCCATGGACAGTTATCGCTTTGCCCGAAATGTTCCATAGTACGGCATCAAACCATCGGGCATCGTTGCGCAAAATCGAAACGTGAGCTTGTCTCTCCACAGATCTAACCAGCTGGTCTAGATAAGTTCAATGCCATACTGTTGAAAATTCCATCCAAAGCAACAAAATCTCCACGGACACGTCCTGTTTGGGTCTTTACACCTCCCTCCGCTCGTCTCTGGCCTGTCCTGTACCAGCCTCCTCCTCCTCTCCCTCCTCTCCCCCTCGCTGACCTTTCCTAGGGCCCTACGCTGCGTCCTTTTTTCCCAGTACGCTCGTTCCCTCCTTCCTTTCTTCCCTCCATTTCCCCGCGACAAATCACAATCTGTTTACAAGCCCTCGGGCGTACTCCACAACTCTTCTGGCTCTGATTGAAGATCTATTTATACCAGACAATGCAGAGGGGCAGGCTGTGTGTCTGATGTGCTCGGTCGCTCTGCACTCGTTAGGTTTAATAGAAGTCATAGGCAGAGCAGCAGAGCACAAGCCTCTTCTTTAGTCATGACAACAGGGGAAAGATATTCACCGCAGGGTTTCACAGTGAATTTAGCAGCCGCGCTAGATGAGAAGCAACAAGTAGCACATCTGTTGACGGTGGAAAAAGGCTGCGGTCGGCTTCCTCCTTGGTCTTCGAGGGTGGCTTGGTTCAACCTCGGCTTGCTTTCTTCTCAGCTGGTACAGATTACGAGATTTTGTTTAGCTTCTGGGGCAGATTGTAATTATCACGGGGGGTTCTGAAAAGTCGGGATGCAGGGATGATGTAGGGAAACTGCTGGATGGGATATGGGTTCAGTTGATATCCTGGTTGGACAAACACATCGATGTAAGAAGTCCATTTACTCCTCGGCGAAAAGTCGAAAAGTCTCCTAACGTTTGAATTTTATGTATACAAAGCTGTTCTGTAGTAACTTGAGAGATAAATACCAGCTGCGTAACACTTTCAGACAAGTTCTGTCTTATTTTATTTTTATTTAGAGGAAATAAACGCTGTTTTCAGTCTTAGCTCTGGTATTGGTCCAATGAACTGAACTGAAAAAGCTGGATCGTTGCATCTCTACTGAAGTATCTGAGTATTTTTAAAGGCATATTGATATAGTGACTGTCTGATGTGGAAACTCTAAACCACATATGTCAAACTCAGGCCCGGGGGCCAAATCCGGGCCACAATTTAATTATATTTGGCCTGTGAGATCACATCAAATGTGCATTAGAGCTGGCCGCCGGTATCAGTTTTTCAATAAACATTGAGTTTAGCCTGCAAATTTGTCTCAGTTCTTAATTTTGACACCACTGCGTCTAAAGAATACTCAGATATTTACTTTACTTCAGTGTTTCAGTTACTATGGGAACATTTTAGGATAATTTACAAATATTGATACGATTCTCAACAGTAGAGCTCCACAATTGGCTTTCACTGCCATTTACACTTTACATTTATAGTTTTAGTTTTTGGGAGTAGAGATAGACTCCTCCTGTGTTTTTTTCTTGTAAACTTCTCATGATTAATATTTTTAAGCTCCTCTGATCATATTGTGACCTGAACAACAACAATAATAAGTTTTGGTTCAAGTATCGCTCAAATGTGAGACAAAACATCACTTTTTCTAATCACTTTGTGTGTTTATTTGGAAGATTACCTTGTAAAATACAGACGATGAACTCACAATCCAAAATCTGCGATCCACAAAACAACCGTTCCAGTCCAACCCAAACAAGCGCCGTGACCGAACGTGAAGGAGAGGCGTGTCCTACCGCAGCGAGCCCTGACACGCCGGCGCCACGTTATGACATCACACGGCCGACCGTAGCGGCGCAGGACAAGTCTACGAGCCTGAGAGCGAACAGAGCCGACGCAGGAGTGGAGCTCAGTACGTGCCCGGGTCTGTCCTGAACCCTCACCTGGCAAAGCTCACCTGTCGGATAATCATAACATTTCTACTACAGCTCAGCAGCGAATCAAAACAGGAGTGTGCAGCCAAGAACAACACACACATCCCTGCAGAGGTTTTTACGAAGAAATTTGCAATGGTCTACCAAAAGTGCACAAACTCCTTTAGCCCGAAGCTGGCTGAGTATGACATCATGAGTCCCGTTCTTCTTTGAGCTCGTGATATAATAGGGTTATGACAGCAGACGCATGTAGAGTTAGAGAGTGCATTTCTGAGACACCTCTGTGGCAGCACGTAATGACAAATAAGCCCGGCTCCAGTCTGCAGGCACTTGGCGAAAAAGTCCTGGAATATTTCTCATACCTAAGTCAATTCAGGTGAAGCCGAGGAGCCAAAATCTGACACCGTGTTACGCAATTCTCCTTATCTAACTATACCCAGGTGTTTATATTTCTATTTCTCTCGTATTTGAATGAATCACCCCAGCCGTAGACTCAAATCTTAACATGTTATAGATGTTATTGTGTTGAAAAATGTAAACTTGGTAAAGTGTCCTGTTTGAGAGGTTTAAAGAGCCCTCCAAAAGAACTGCCTTTAATGCGCCCAGCGGGGTCTGATTACATAGGGTTGGATGACAAAGCATTTGATTATTAAACAGTACGACTCCTCATTTTCGGAGCGAAACCTATTCCGATCTGGAGGGAGCGCGGCTCTTAGGCAGGACTCCCGGAGCTAGCAAACGGTCTGGGTCACACGCGCTAACAAAACGTGAAAGCCCCAGCTCAGTATCCAAGACAACAGATTTCAAGAATATCTGATGAAGTCACACCAGTGAATTTCAATATTTTATCAGCCCAGCCGGAGGGAGGCAGAAAATAGCCCGACAACAACGTGAGAGGATGAGGAGGCAGTGGGACCCGGCATGAAGGGTTCAAACACAGATCGCTGTGGGTCTGTGTGTTTGATCCAGTGCAACAGGCTAAACACCTTGAGCAACTCTACCATGAACAAGTATAAAAGAATAACTGATATTTCACAACTGATTTGCCCATGTTAAATATTTCACTGTAATCCTCTGAGCCCAAAATGAAACACACAGAGCTGTTGAAGGGCTCTCATTAAAGCATTAGAGAATGCATTATGCATATACTACCTCTCCTTCAGATTTCCTCAGACCATCTGCTCCCCTCTCAATCCAAACTGTCAGCTCCTTCACACTGCCTCCATGCTCGCGCCTCTTCCTCTCTAATGTTGTCATTCGCTCAAGACTCCAAATAAGCAGACCAGTGTAAAATATATACTTCTTACTGAATCTGCCGTCTCAATGGTTTCGAAATCTGTTCTGTTTTGGGACCAAGAGTCTGTGGAACTTGTGAAGTGAAGATGCACAAATCCTTGTTTTGGTCAGTCGTACTGGCAGTCATTCATTTTTTTGGGAACACATAATCTCTCCAGAAGCGTGCCAAAAATGAAACAGTAAAACGCACAGTCTGTAGCTGCACATACACCAGTGACACGGGAGGATATTTTTGAATGAGACTTTGACAACATGCAGGGCATACACAATGAGGCGAGCGGTGAGTTCATGCACACACATAAACTGTCCAACCTGTTGGGATGTGGTTGAGCGCTGATGTCTTCAGAACGTCCAGCGACTGCTCCTTCCCCAGGATCCCCTCTCCTGTGGGAGACAGAGAACACTCCGCTTCAAATATGGTCCGCAACATTGAGACGAGCTTCCAGCAACGCTGTGCGGGGACGGTCTAAGTGGCCCACGCCTCCGCCATGAGCAGCAGCGCCGACACAGGCAGCACACGGCAGATCCACTGCTTCATGTGACTGAGAGCCAGGGATGTTGGGGCTCGAATGATACTGCCTGTGCTCAGCATAGCAAATGTGGCTGGCAGCGGCGGTGGAGAGGGGTGGGGGGTGGGGGGATGGAGAGCCAGAGCGGGAGGTAAAAATAGCTCACCCTTTTGTGTATAACAGCACATGCGGATCACGCACACACGCACATGCAGACACAAAGACGCAACGCTGTGCCGTGCGCTCGCCGCTAGTGTCTGTGCAGCGTGGAGGCTGTAATTATACTGGCAACATGAAAAGGCTTTTGTAGCTGCCGAGCCCTGGGAAGACATTGCTATAAAAAGCAGAGCGACAGAAAGGGGATGAGGAGGAGGAGAGAGGGAAGACAGAGGTAAAGAGGAGGAAAAACAACGGCTCCAAACGACACAAGAGGCACAGGGATGGAAGTGACATCTTCTATATGTGAGATATTTTTAGCCCTCAAAAGCAGAACCTGAGCTGTATATAGTCCCAGGCTTACAAACATCTGAAGAGCACAAACACACGGTTATTCTGTGGAGAGGAGATGAAACCATGTAAAATCCCCTCGGATGAATAAATGAGAAGAGTATAAGCACGCCTGGTCTATTTCTGGAATCCTCCGTGGACCAGGCGGCACATACACACACACACACGTCTAATTAGCCACAGAGCTGGAGGATGCACTGGCCGATCGCAGCGTGCACGTGAAGGAGTGTGCACGACTGTCTCGCACCACCTTGCACGAGCAGCTACACCTCTTCAGCACCCATCCTTTGCCAGGACTTGGGTGTGGACAGACAACACCATCACGCTTGGTCCTGTTCAAACAAATCTCAACATACTGGCTTTTATTTGCATAAAGCCTCTTACCGGCAGAGGCGGTTTGAAAATTGTCATTAGTTTTTGTAGTCAGATGTTTATCCAGTCTGAGGAGAGGTAGTGTAAGCAACAAGTAATTATGGTTTATAAAGCCATTGTTCCCTGACTCTATATGAGGCGGCTCTGTGGACTGTGGCAGAGTTTAGAACAGTGTTTAATGGAGAGACAAAAGTGCTAAAATGTGCCATTGTTTTTATGAACTGTTTATAATGTTAAATAGTGATGATGTTTTTAAGAGAGCGGGTGTTACTTTTCTGAAGCCTGATCATTGAACATAAACGATCATAACATTAATACAGACTGTTATTGCTGCTTTTTTGTTGGTGACATAAGATTGATATGACTTGGATCTACGACGTGCTAAAACCGCAGTCATGTGGGACTTTATGTAAAAGGTGAGGAAACATTAGAGGAGCAGACAGGTGGTCACGTCTCCTCACGCTGCTGCCACTGTAAAAACAAACACAAGCACTTCAGTGAGACTCGATATCTGTTGACGAGCCTATTCAAATGACACACACGCTGTTGCCTCTTTGCAATGGAAATGAGCAGTGTGTCTGAGCGCGGTGACACCTGTGGCTGGGAGTAATTCTACACCACTTTTGCACAAATCGCTAGGAGCTGTTTTACATCTTGGCCTTAAGTGCGGGGGATTCAGAGGGACGGATGTCTATATTTGTGGTTAGTTAGACAAAATGTATTCTCTTTCCCAACAAACCGCAGACGATACCTGAGCTGCAGGAGAACAGGTGTGTACTGACGGATACACAACAAGGAGAGGTGCCCTATACCTTGGCAACAGGGTCCATCAATCTTGGATGTAGCCTAGTTACACAGCAGCCCCCTCCTAATTCTGCTCCTTCTCTCTCCATCCTCCTCTTTCCTCAGTCCCACTGGGCTAGCATCAGGAGACGGCAGGCTAAAAATAGCCTTGCTTAGCCTCAGGCAAAGAGTCAGTCAACTCCAGCTAATGCAGCTATAGCTTGTTGAAATACATGCATGTTATGATCGGAGCTGCAAGAATAATGAGCCAGGAGAATGTGTCTACCACAGTGCAACATGAATAAAGTGTGAAACAGACGAGCGAGACTCGTGCTGGCGTGGCCCGCGCTCTGTCAGCAACAGGAGGCTTTGTTAGTGGCAGAAGTAAGATGTCCGTCTGTGGCGTTTACAAAGAGACACAGCCTCATTACATTCAGTGCACTTCCGCTGTGGCTGCGCGGGCCACGGTGACTCCAGCGAGCAAGGTGAACGCGTCAGGAACAATACGATTAATCAAACACGCCTCTCCTTCAAGAGCCTTTTCCTCTGGGTCATTCACTTCCCAGGGCAAGAGCTGACGTCACGGGCCTGATGAAACAGTGTGATCGGCTGCTCTGAGTCCCGTGAAATGTTGGAAGCAACCAGCTGACCCTCATTTGTGCTGCTAAACTAAAAAAACACATGCGTAATGCAATTTGGCGCTGTGTCTGAGCTTCTCTTTGTGCTGCATGGAGAATGGCGTCATTAGATATAACATCACAAATGAGTGGGGATGCCCTAGTTAAACACCGGTCCTCATGTTGCAAGTCTGAAGCTCCGTCATGACGTCAGCTGATCAAGAAGATGATCAAAGATGATATGGAACAGATAACTCCAGACTCTAGTAAAGGCCAGATCCAGATTTATGATTTGAATGAGACTTTGACAGTTGCATACGGGCTTGTATGTGATTAGATCATTTATAATTTAAAGAGTGGAGAAGCAGTCGATCAGAGCAGGAGCTTCAGCTTGATTAACACAGAACAATCAAAGTCATTTCAGCAGCACAAAACCCGCTGAGGCCTCGGGTTAATTGATTGGACATTAACAAGTAAGTGGCGCTCTTTAAAACACGATTTGACAGACTGATTTCTTCTCTGTCCATAGATGCAATATAATGGCCTTACTGTATAGACTTCGGGTGTTTCCCTGACCTTTCCCGTTGCATGCTGGGACATGCTGCAGTCTTCTTCCCAGATACACAGACAATAACCACACATGTGACCAACATCCTGTCCAGTGCATCATCTGATTTGAAATGAGGTCAATGTTTTTTTAATAATGATTACGGAGTGGCTCTAATGGATATCCATCATGGAGGTTGCTATGGAGATTGTGATACAACTCTAACGCCATGGTAACAACAAACACCCACAGTAAAACAGCAGTTGCTATAGAGCAGTGGTGTCCAAACGCACTGTCAACCCGAACAGAGCAGTGAGCGGATCAGTTTTAGGGTGGCAGAACTCAAAAACAGCAAAAAGTTCACTCAAACTTATGAATCCAGCCACATGTTTTTAAGTTGAATCTAGTTTTAGTCCATTCAGGTAAATTACTGAGTTCAGCTTGAGTCAACTCTAGGTTAAGTGACGTGAAAGGTGGTTTTCAGTGAATTAAGTTACTCAAATACTTACCGAAACCACTTGCCGGCTCTAAATGTATAATCTATGTGTGTGTTAGACCGCACTGTTTAGACAAGGGAGATATTTTGTTGGACTTTGTTGTAGTAAAGTAACAAACTCCACCACATAGAAGTAGATAAATCGACTGCAGACGCGGTCCTGCTCCTGCTGCGTGTTTCTGAAATGCATAACTTGATAACAAAAGATAGACACTGAGTTTAAATGTGAAAAATAGATCTTAACGGAAAAAGAGGAGAGCATTGAAGACGTATTGTTTTAAAAGTCGTAATGACAGTGTGTTGTGTGTTTTCCAGGACAAACTTTACACTGTTCAGCTCCTGTTCAGGACCTTCATTTATCATCATGTTAAACTGATTGCATCTTGATTCATTTTGGACTGAGAGAAATGGGTGTTTAATTTCTTGTTTAAAATGACAGCATAATACCAGCTGTAAAATGCTCGTTTTGGCCGATTTTCACGCAGATTTCAGCTGGTGAATCGGTGAATATTCAGGTGTATGTATGTGCAATTTAAATGTGCATAATCTAAAATCGATTCTTTCTGTTATTATTTTGCCTCACATTTAATGCTTTCTCTTACATGTGACCAGTGTCTGCTATTATAAAACCCCTCTTTCCAGCACTCTGCACACTGCAAGAAGCGCACAGCTCCAAACCTATTATTATTTTCAATTCTGCATGTTCTTAAAGTGTTTTCTTTTGACAGAGGCCGGTCCTCGAGGATCAGTGGAAGTTGGCACGAGGATGTGAAAGTTACCTTGAGTATCCAGAGTTTAAGTCACGAGGAAAGACCTGCTGTCATTGGACTAATCAAATCTAATGTAATAACATGGAAGTTTTCTGTTACAGGGGCCGACACAGAGGACACAGGGGTCTTAAAAAGGGTTCACCTGTAAGAATTAATGCTTTTTACAGTCTTTCTCTCTTTGTTTGAATCCAGGATCCAGCTGAGCCACAACTCAACTTCCTGCGGTTCTGCCTGTGGTCAACAAGAATCAGCCAACAACAAGCTCTGACCCTGACTCGGAGTGACCCCATCCACATGTGACAACAGTAGGCTCTGTTATGTTTGAATTGACAGATAAACACACGGAAGTGGACATTTTCTATGTTTTTCATGTTTTTTCTTTTGAGGTTAGTGCAGTGATGATGTTATGTGGTAGCTACAAGTCATATTTACATTTTATTTATACAAATTAAAACTAAAATGACATGAAAAGTACTTAAATAAAACAATAATACAGTATAACACGCAGCATAGTTGAAGTTTTAAGTGGAGTTATGGTTGTTTCCTTCTCATTTTCCCTCTCGAAGTCGTATTTGGTGTGATTCATGTTTGAGTAATCTTTAGTCGCTTATTTTGAAGATGCCACATTGCTGATCAACTCGTGTTTTCCCCGCCATCGGTATATGCTCACTACTCTGTACTTACTTCGTTCTTAATCATTGATATGTGTAGGATTCAGCAGCGCCTCGTAGTTGGTTGGTTTTAGATGAATACAGTGGTTCCTCATTTACTGCAGGGTTTACGTTCTAAAAATAAACCGCAATAGGCAAAATTTGCAAAGTATTAGCTTTATTTTTTACAATTATTCTATATGATTTGTGGCTGTAAAACCCCTCACACCACACACTTTTTTTTACACTTTTCTCACACAGGCATTAACATTTTCTCGCATTTCTCTCTTGTTTAAACTCTCTCAAAGTTCAAACCTTCGTATGTTATCTCCCTCTTCCTCGATGATGCTTTAAATGTGTTTTTTCTCGTGCTTCTGCTCCAGCGGTATCCACAGAGGCGCCTCTCCGTGCACAGAAACACTCAAGTCCACAGCGTTTCTGAAATTTGTCGGTGCAGAATGTTTCACCGACATTGTGGGTTTTGTCGGGGAGAAACTTGCAAACATACAGCACTTCAGAGTCACACTGCGATCCAACGATCTTTTCAATCTCTGAAGCGATCTTTTCAGTGACCCATGAACGATTCCTGGTTACTGTTTTTTATCCTGTTAAACGATATTATTCTTTATTACCCCATCCATATCGCATACAACTTTTTTGCGATCGGGCCTTATTTATTTTTGATATGGCGGCCACTTTAGGTCCAGAGCATTGATCCAGGTTGAATCGGACACTGTGAAGCTCTATGTCAAAAGGCATGAGCATAGGCTTCGGAGGCAGCAGTGTAAACCGTAATTGGCGCTGACAGGTCGTTGGCAGAACACCCTGTATCCCGTTTCCCTGCAAAAAATACACAGGGACAAAAGCTGTGTCCCTTTCCTTTCATTAGCTCATGCTCCCTCCTAAAAAAAATGCTCTGTCCTAATAGCAATTAAAAAGAGTGTGCGCGATCACACTGGACATAAAGGGCACTGTTATGGATTTCGGTGGGAAACAGGTGCAGACTGGGTGCAGACTGGGTGCTCGAGTGGGTGCCAGTCGCTTTGGGGGTGGGGGACGTTGGCATGGGACGGTCCGGGACAAATGGTGGTCATGTTCAGCCAAGTTAGGGGCAAACGCGAGGGCAGAAGTAACAAACTGCCAGACTGGAGAGAGTTTCATCTAGAGGACAAGTTTAATCGCTTCATCGAAAAACGGGATTATTCAGCTCACAATCTAATGGTAAGAATTTAAAATAATACCTGTGAGAGGCAAAATGAAGTACTTTCAATTTGATATGTACACTGTAAGCTCTTAAGACATTTTTTTGGCTTGGCTATTTGAAAATTTGAACTTGGTAAACTGGCACATTTTTGTCTAGCATTTTTCCACCTTCGAGTAAGGTCACGAGGTTCGAGTCTGTCACGATAAAACATTTTCAAGTGCGATATGTTGCTTAAGTCAGGGGTGTCCAAACTATGGTCCGAGGGCCAAATGCGGCCCTCAGACCAATTTTTGTTGGCCCTCAGACCTTCAGGTGAACTGGCCCAATTGATCATAATCAGTACTTTTTACGGCAAATTTCAGTAATCCTACTAACATAAGCTAAATATCATCACATTGCATCATCATACAGACCTAATATTAATATTTCAAGCCTCATTTAAAGTATTAAGTCAAAACTATGTTAAATGCACCGTCCATATCCACTGTACTGACCACTGGCCCTCCGTGTCGAATATTTTTCAAGATACGGCCCTCGGTGAAAAGAGTTTGGGCACCCCTGGCTTAAGTCAATATAAACGATAAACAACAAAACTGAAACAAAATCATAAAGCAGAATGACTCACTAAAAAGTATTCTAAATGTATAATATTGTAAAAAAAAAAAAAAAAAAATTGCGAGCTGTATAAATGAATAGCAGAATGCAACACTTAAGTAAGTATTTTTGTGAATTTTCCCTGCATATGTCGGTAAGATTTGAGCTGTAGAAGTTTGAATTGTCCAAGAGCATCACAACAAATTTATTAGACACCGACAATCCCTTCAAAATCCTTATGTCGCTCTGGTTTAAAGCTGATCACAGACTTGCGGACGGGTAATGTATTAAACAGTGTAAAATCAGTCAGGAGTTTTCTGTATAAACCGTGATCGTTTTCTCATAAAAATCGTAAACCGAAAATGTGATCTTGTGACATCACTGGCTTCATCTAAACCAGGCGGGCGCAGCATTGTGGGAACATGCCACTTAGGCGTATTTTGCAATCACAATTTCGTAATTTGGTTTTGTATGGGGCAGAAACATGTCGGAGCAAGTGGTCCACAGGCGAGTGTGACAATAAGGTTTGAAATTACCTCTCGGATGGGGCTCGCATCACACAGACACACAAAGGAAACAGAGGTTGTGTCATGTGTGCGCCCATCGCGGGGTCCATTTTTAGCTGTGCGGCACAAGGCAACAAACCGTTCAATCATGAAGAGGAGCTCAACACGGGAGGCCAAAAATAATGATTGTTTGTTCGCCATGCATGCACGTGCGCATATCTTGTGTGAGGGCTAAAAATAGAGCGAGGGATAAGCCGGGCGCTCTTTATTGCAGAGAAAGCTTTTAACCCCTTCACCCCTGGATTTAAGCAGAAAATGTGTGTTTCTGTGCATTTAGATGAAGACGGAAAGGACTGGATGGGCTACACAAGAGGAACAAGGCAACAAAGGGTTCAAATATGGACTTAAACCTTAAAGATCCTATATTATGCAAAACTGACTATGCTCAGTTCCACTTTGTGATGTCATGATGTGGTAGTTTTCAAGTTAGCAGCTACGTTTTACCTTTTATTTCAGTAGAGATTGGCAATTCCAGGTCTGAAATTATTATTCAAATGATTCTAGTGAAGGTGTGTGGAGTTTAAAACACAGTAGAGCACTTCCTGTATTACCACCACACCACAGTTTTCTCATACAGAACTCAGCAGACTTGTTTCTTTTATTACGTGGTTCTAAAATAACCCACAATAGGTGAAATCCGCGAAGTATCAGCTTTATTTTTTACAATTATTCTATATGTTTCTTGTCTGTAAAACCCCTCACCACACACTTTATACACTTTTCTCACACAGGCATTAACATTTTCTCACATTTCTCTCTCGTTTAAACACTCTTAAAGTTCAAACCTTCGTCCGTGCCTTTGTCGGTGCAGAACGTTTCATCGACATTGTGGGTTTTGTCGGGGAGAAAACTTGCAAACATACAGCACTTCAGAGTCACACTGTGATCCAACATTTATGTAAATTTGTCTGACACATTCTGTACTGTACAGGAGACACGGAGGAGACTGATGGACAATGGTCTACAGTCCCTCAGCCAATCTGACGCAGAACACAATGGTCTACAGTCCCTCAGCCAATCAGGACGCAGAACACAATGGTCTACAGTCCCTCAGCCAATCAGGACACAGAACACAATGGTCTACAGTCCCTCAGCCAATCAGGACACAGAACACAATGGTCTACAGTCCCTCAGCCAATCAGGACGCAGAACACAGTGCACATTCATATGCTGTTAAAAAAAAAACAGGATGCAAAACTGACTGAAATCATCCAAATGATTCTAGTGAAGGTGTATGGAGTTAAAAACACAGTAGAGCACTTCCTTTATACCACATGATGACCACAATGAACATGAGTGTTAAACATCCAAATGATCAACAAAACTCCAGGTCTGTTTGTGACGAGGAAACGACATTATAGCTTTAAATATTCGTACTTATCTAAACAGTCGTACAGGAATGTGGAACAGAGTATTAACTGTGAATCAAACTTATACTCTCATGTAGCTTTAAATATTCGTACTTATTAAGTACACTGTACTTTATACTCTCATGTCATGTTAAGACAATTTATCGACTTCTGCAGGAGATATTCATACCGCCTTGTGTTTTATTTGTAGTCAAAGGCCATATTTAGTCAAGCTGGAGACAGAGACGCACTAGAGGTCAAAGGTGAACCAGCCCTTTAAAGCTAACTGGATTCATTCATGTGACCAATGGGTAGTTATTACGTAATTTTAGTGAGATATTGTAGATGTAGATAAAAAATAAGAGGCTGAATTAAAGTTCTGAGATGGGTTTTGAGCCTGGAGTGAATAGCTGACAAATACAGTTTAACTCGTGTACATTCTCCCAGGTCAATATTACAATCCCAGTTTTGCTCGTGCGTTATTGCTTTGTTCAAATCACAACGGTGAGACAGATAAGTGTCCAGAGAGCAGTCCCATTACTCCGGGAGTGCGCCAATCGACTGTTGTGATCGACAGAGCTTTTTTAAGTAGCTGTCAGTCAATATATTGAGTGATCTGAAGATGGACTACTACACTTTAACTGGTTAGGGTCTTTCCTCAGCCGCTCCAGTGTTTCTATGAGAGCTGGTGTTGTTCGTGGAATCCAAGGATCAATTCACGATGTCAATTTTTCGAGAAGAAAGACTGCGACAGGACAAAAGACCATAACCCTAAGTAACAGAGACCGGCTTTGTAAAAACGCCCTTTCCAATCTAATTTTTGTAATGTGATTGAAAAGGAGTAGCATATAGCGTATAGATTCAATTAACATGATTTCAATATATTGTGAAATCAATAATCACAAATTATAAAATTGATTATCGCTGACGGGTCGACTCGAGTCCCAATAATAAAGGCGATCTTAAAGGGCCAGTACGACGCCGTTTTCTGATCTGTTCTAACGTCGTTTCCTCGTCACAAACAGACCTGGAGTTATGTTTTGTTTCATTCACATGTAGATTTAGGCTGAGCTCTTCTCTCAAACGGAAAACACTCTGTCCCACCTTGTGATGTCATCATGCATACAGGAAGTGTTTTGCTGTATTTTTAAACTCCATGCACTTTCACTAGAATCATTTGGATAATTTCACCCGTAGAATCGCCGATCTCTACTGAACGAAAGTGAAAAGGAGCTGTTAATGTGAAAACTACCACTTAATGACATCACAAGGTGGAATGGAGCATTTTGAGGTTTGGAGATGTTACAGACTAATAATAAAGTGTTACTCAAACATGTGTGAATGAGACAAAACACAACTCCAGGTCTGTTTTTGAGGAGGTAACAGGATTAGAACATGACTTAAAGCTCACAAGAGTCAATTTTCCGTAATATAGGACATTTAAAGGTGCACTGAGTAACTTTTCTGGTGAAGCCTCTGCCGCATGCTTGTCTCCATGGCGATGTTATTGCTTTGCCTGAACTTATCTATCATCACATTTATTAAATTGTATAAATGTGCTGGAAATACCTTGAAAATCATCCCTTCTTAGTTTGAACTTCACAGATCTGACTTGTAACTCAGCTTGTCTCTATGGAAGATTTCAAGCAAGACATCAACATCATGGAGACAAACAGGTTAAAAAGGTAAAGTTACACAATGCAGCTTTAAGTTTTGTTTTCCACCAAAAATCTCTGCTCTCTTCCGTGTTTTGTTAGGCCCGTCGCGAGTTAAACCGGAATTGCCGGACCACTGACCTGAGTTCACCGTAATTAATCCACTCAGCTGCAGCGCACTTTCCAAACATCTCCTCCTCTTCTCTCTGTGCGAACGCTATAAGACGAGAATCCACGCTGTAGATCTACACACGAAAACCTGTGCATTTAGAGCCTTGAAGTGTTAATCAAAGTGTTTGGTTCAGACACAAGTTCATGAGAGGAGGGACAACCTGCTTATTATTATTCTCATGAGATTTCCAAGCAAAGTGCTGCCTGTCAAAGCTAACATCCGACTAAAGCCCGCCACACACTCCAGGATCATTTACCTGATTTAAGAGCGGGAATAATAACAGTTTTGACTTGCATCTAAAGTACAAGTGCAGCGCTCTGATCTGTTGAACACTTTAAGTCTCAAAGTGAGTCGTTTTACTGCAGAGGAAACAGCTGACATGAGCGTGTTCGCAACTTTTAGCTTGTGGTGAGCGGGCTCTTCGCTGCCTGAAGAAATCTTAACCGATTCTCCTCGTTTAAGACTGAAAAATCCTGAAGTGCGTGGTGGGCTTAAGACTTGAATGGTGATTTCAAATGTCAGACCCTCGTAGGAGCAGCCAGGAGGAACTCTTTTGTCTGTGTTTTCGTTTTTTTACAACACGCGAGGGAAGGGAGCGTTTTTTTTTTTATTACAGGTGGACATAATAAACCTGTAAGATTAGATTTTGGTCACGACAACAATTACCCCAAGAGTGGGCGAGAGCGGGACAGGATTTCTTATGTAAGAGCTTTAAAAAGGACACTTGAGTGGAGAGGCCGGAGAAAGCACAGTGAGATGTCTGGTCATCAGGTGCACACGTCCCAAGACTCGAAAGGCGGCCATTTGCAAAAACATCCAAAGGCAAGATTGTATTTGTCGTAAATTGGCCTGAACAAAATTAGTATTATGAAAGTATTGGCTGATAACAGGTCCGTACTGCAAGAAAGGAAATACAGAATTGCAGTAATAAATTCAATTGTGATGTAATTGTTTGAAATGGTTAATCAAGTTATTTTGTTGTGAAATTGAAAACCTTTTTAAAATCTTTGTGTGGTGTGAGAATCAAGCTTCGGAAACAGGATATTTTGTTGTATTATTTTGATGATAACATCGATAGAAAAACATGCGTATATATTTTTTAAATGTTCTTATTTTATATAAAAAATATTCAATAAATTGTTGTAAGTGGAATAATACAAACCCCGGTATCTTTC
>JAIEZT010000198.1:16154216-16289216 GCA_019594935.1 Periophthalmus modestus | reverse complement strand
ATATCTATAGCAGCATGTAGTAAAGGTGCAAGGACCTTTATAATGTAAATGTAAGCCCCCTGTCGCCAACGGGAACACATCAAAATCCACCAGAAACTTGTCTAGAATTCGTGACCCCCCTCATATGTTTGTGTTCTGTTCTTGTGACTGTGGTAGTTGTGACATTTTGGATGTTTTCAGTTTGATGTTGGCCATATAAATACAAAAACAACTGCTCAAGGTGATGAGAGCAGAGTCATAATGTGTCAAATGTGAATCACCAACAGCTGAGCCAGGAGCCATCTGCTGTCGGGGGCCCCAGAGACAAATTCAGCTTAGGGCCCCCTGAAAGCTAGGGCCGGCCCTGCTGACAGAGCATCGGTGTGTATATCCCGATCTCGATTATAAAGACTGCATTTCAATGTCAAAATCAGGACTGTGCAATTAATCAAATTCTGATTAAGTTGTATTGACCTTATTCGGCCCCGCCCACTTTTGCCAAACTGCACTTTTTGTGGTGGCGCTTCAATTCATTTCAATGAGAATTTGGGAAAAGTTTTGCCACTAAAGTCTGATATAAAGTAGCCTGAATTATGTAAAAAGTTCTATGTTCATGTGACCAACAATTCAACACTGCAGCGATTCTCCGGAGGCTTTAAAACAACTCTGCCGTCCCTATAGAATTTATTTGCTTTTGTCGAGATCAGCGGCCCCACGCAAATAATACAACCTGAACGACGACGGCGGCGCCCACGGCAACTTCCAGAATAAGGTGAATATTGTCAACACTAAGACTCTGTGAACAAGATGCAAAAAGATATGATTAAAACTCTTTCAAACTCTCTATGAATGGTCTCGCTTTTATGAATAGAACGTCTGCTGGAGCTGAAGAAATAGGAAAATTATAACTGTTGCACATCGCCTGTCGCCATCGCCATAGAACTGTCACGTAAAAAGGGGACGCAGTAATTGTTCATGGGACATTTTATATAATCGTGATGATCGCCAACAAAGATAATCATCGTTATATCACCAGAATGTGCAGAAAAAAGCTACTTAACCACAGGGGGGTCGACGGGGGAGGGGTCTTGTAAAACTTCTTGACCCGAGCCCCCAAATTTCTGTTGACGGCCCTGCTCATCCATGATATTTTCCACTACATCATAGTTGTTTTCGCTTATAACAACTACAATTAGTCGATGTAGTAAATATCAAGACAGGCTTACACATCGCTTAAGAAAAAGTACTTAAATATGTACACTTAAAACTACTTTCAATTGCCCTGTATTTTAAATATCTCTATTGTTGACACATTCCATGGATGCTAGCCCAAAGTTGTTGTTTCTACATGCATTATTAACCATTTACAAAGCATTAATATAACAGACGTATCATATTTGAACATCACGGGCCCAAGAATCAATATTTAGCATTGTTTTTCAGATGTGTTGCAGTCAGCTCGTGTTTGTAACAGTGGCAGACTGAGGCGGTGTACACAGGCAGGACCAGGACTCCTACTGGAACCCATTAAGCTCTATTAAACCCATGTAAACATTTTATTTATTCATCCAGCAGACGAGCAGCAATCTTCTCTGTCAGAGGATGTGAGTTTATGATATGTCCAACCGTCTTATTATGGTGTTCGGTATCAAACTGCAACGCTAACTTCGAGAAAGCACAAGTCTTTGGCAAGGTTTAAGCAATAAAATACTGAAAACACCGATCATGGACCACTACGGGACCTACCTAGACGACTGAGGGATATAAGGCAACATGGTAAAAGAAAGTACTACCGTTTAATGTGGAAAAACACATTGTCCAAAGCAGGGGTGTCCAAACTTTGGCCCCCAGACCAGTTTTTATCCTGCTGAACCGGCCCAATTGATCACAATCAGAACTTTTAACAGTAAATTCAACTATTTCTACCACTATATCCTCAAACATCACATTGCACAAAATTTCTAACACAAACTTGACGATCTTGTACCATATTATTATGTATTATGTAATCGCAATGAACTGGGTGGGTCGAATCATGACATTTGAAAGTTGAAACTAATGTAATGTTTTATGATTAAAGCCACTGAAGGGGGACTGAAGGGGAGGCTCACAAACATGTTAATATGTGTTTTTCAGTGAATACAGCTTTTACAAAACAATAAAAGGCAACACAGTGATCTAAATATGTTATGTGTTAGCAGTTAGCCCATAGAAGTAAATACCGCCTCTTTAAAGTGCAGTGTTTATGCTAGCACAAAGCTAATGTTATTTAATCATCATAACTGCACATAAAACCAATTCAATTTAACATTACAGGGAGGAGCAACTAGCGCTGATGCAACCTGAAGCCACAAAATCAATGCAATGACTTCACCTCATACGAATAAATAAATAAAAACCCACACGCAAATACATTTCTGCAGATCCGACAAGGGGAAGAAAGAGGCGCAATCCTGAGCACAAATTTTATCAATGGCCACTTGTGAAACTTGATTGGAGCGGTGTGTAATCGCCGTTCAAATCTGATTAATGAAAACACAAAGAGAGTTTCCAATTATCATCAGGTTTATACTTTTGTAACAGTTTGTAACAGTTTGTAAGAGCAGGCCTCAAACCTTATCGCATTACTAGACCTGTCTCTATAATCATGATATCGACTTATAGTTCAGTATATGATATTTGGGACAGTATTTTTGGGGGGTCAATATTTTTCATGTGTACTTTACTTTTTCTTTGCACTACAGGGAAACTTTTGGTTATTTTTTGTCTGTATGATGAGATTTCAGCTGTAGAAAGTTGAATTAATCACTTCTATGACTCATTATAGGTTCATTCTGCCGTTTGTTTGTTGCAGCTCATGGCGTTATAGTACATTTCAAATCAGTTTTGTGGTTTAAGTCTGCTCTCTGTTTTTTTTTTTTTTTCATAAATGTGACATAAATTAGTTTCCGTATCATCGTTTATCGTCTATATTCACTTCAGCGATAACGAAATTCAGACTTTGTTATCATAACAGGCAAGTAATACAACAAAAATACCCCAAAATCTCCTCACTTTTGCAAAGAAATGGTACATATGATACATTTTCAGTCTCAAAATACAAACAATACAAATGCAAACTGCTGCCCCTCCATAGTGTCAGTATTTTTCTTTAATTTCTCTTACATTTACCCTGCACATGCATTAAAATTAACATACACATAATTAGTTCCTTTATTTAAACATATACATATCTTAGTGGATATAACTTAGTCTTGGTCCAGGTGGGCTCTACCAAGGTTGAGACACTGTTACGTTACTTTTGCTCATTTAGTTTGCTTAAAGTTATTAACCGCTGTTATTGTCTGTATAGTTGTAATAATTTGCCTTATTGTTGCGTTGCATAAGTTAGTAGTTTTAGCTTATCTTGTAGTGTAGTAGCTCCCTCTTGTGTTCATTTTGGGTAAAACACACCTGCTCTTGTCTGGTTTTGGTTTTGTTCTATTGTGGTTAAGTTGACCCCAGTTGGACCCAGCTTTTTGTTAGTATTATTTTATTAATTTGTTTGTAATTAACTTAAAATTAAACTTACTTTCACACCTTCCTTTCTGTTTGGTCCACTACGAGGCCTATGTAACCGTACTGCACAAACAGCCAAAACCACTAACAGTAACTTCCTTTATCACGCTTTACACTTTGATTTGTTGTCTGCTATCAACGCTGCCCAGTCCTTGATATTGTTAACTTCCAAGGCTTCCTAGAAAGCGCCTCTTATCCCCCTTCTGTTCCTGTGAGTGATTAACATGGTGACCGGCACAAGCGCCTAATCAGAGCTGTGTGTGCTTCCCGCCGGCTTCGTTTTTGTCCCTTTTCTTTCCCCTTCCCCGTGACGTAAGCTCAGAGACGGCAGTTTCGTGTGCGGATGAAAGTCGGCTCAAACTGTCACAAGGTGCTGATAAGGTCATGTCCAGAGCGAGCGCGGCCACAGGGCCCCAGAGGATCATGGGAAACAGGCGAACGGGGTCAGGAGAAATAGTTTGGAAAGATTACTGATATCAAAGCTAAACTCGAGCGACTCCCAGTGTAACCTATATAAGTTATTGATACGATATCAATACAAGTGAAAGGACTGAAAACACAATTTATTTACTTTAAACTAAAATAAAATAAGACAAAACGAATTCAAATGTGTTATGTCGCTGTTGTTCATCTCTCGAGTAACTACAGAATAACTTTGTACAAGTATAAATTCAAACATTATGAGACTTTCAGGGACAAAAACGACCAGGAAATAGTCTTACATCAATGTATACTGCATGTCCAACCAGGATATCGCCTGAACTGATACTTGGAAGCCGATATCCGATGTCAGTATTGGATCGGCAACATGATATTGTGATATTTTAACATGCTTTTTTTTCAATAATTTCAGTTATATCAATACAAAAAAGTAAATGGCTTAATTTACTATAAAAACATAATTTAACATATACTTTTTTATAGTAATATATAGTAATATTGATACTTTTGCGACATATTGTCCAGCCATAAGATACAGCCTCATTGACGACTATTGGTTTACACTTACATAATGAGGTAACCATAGCAACGCTGTTTATATCACATGACAGACACTGATCATGTTTCCAGGAAAAACATCTGATATAGGATCATTCATGGCAACGGCCTCCTGTTCTTGGCTACAATACTTTAGGGATGCACCGATACGATACTGGAATCAGATATAAGCGCCGATACTGAACATTTTAAAGGATCAGATATCGGTTCTAAGATACCGTTTCAGTCGATATCACATTTTCGTCTATCAAAGTGGTGCAATAAGATGATTCACTTACCGATATTGTTCCAAAACACCTCATAATATTGAACTTGAGCAGTTTTGTAATTATTATATCATTGCTCATTGGTATCGGATCATAAAAAGCTGGATCCTTAGCTCCATTAGCGCCCTCACTTCCTCACTGATTTATAAAAGTTTTCCCGAGCCACGCTAACAACTGTTATGGTCCTGTTAGCGTGGAGATTTACTCACACTGTCTTCTATCCTATTGATCAAAGCGGTAGCCAACAGCCAGCTAAACGCTCCCCTTTTTAGCATCGTGTTGCATTGCCAAACAAAAGTCTACAACAAACGTGTGGAGCTAACATGCTAAAGCTGTGAGCACACATGCTAATCACTTCTGTTCAAACACTGGGCCTGTTCACAGATAGGTCCACAACAGACTGTTATCAGCGCGACCCTCTTTTGTCCACGCACACGCACGCACAGGCCCCCCAGCCTGCTTTCACTTTTCAAAAAACAGCTTTATGCCAAATGATATTTAATCTAGAAATCCCACGCAGGCTGTAATAAAGAAAATTAAGTCCTGGATCAAAAACGTGCGTGCTAGTAAGCTCATTTACAGATTACTAAAAGGGAGCGGGGTGAGAGTCCGGGCACGCACCAACACCGACAGGAGTTAAGTGCAGAAAAAACAAAGTATGCCACTTTTGGATCAAGCAGAAAATCTAAAGAGGGGGTATTATGCCAAATCCATTTTTTGGAGCGTTCTACCATGTTGTAACCTTGTTCCCTCATCAAAAACATGCCTGAAGAGGTTTTAGATGTCACCCGTGTATGTTTGAGTAATATAGCGATCTCTCCTGGGCCCTAATCAAAACCTCTGTACATTTAGCTGTGAGATTCTGTACGAGGCTCCGCCCACACGCCTACGTCACTCACGCTCCCAGTTGACAATCCTCAAAACTGTCACAAAACTTCACAAACTTGATGCGATGTGCAGTATTATCATTAGCGGGATGTATGCTGATTGCATTCTGATTGCGCTCTGAAGGGAGAGTGACTTAGCACAGAGAGGAAATCAGAGCGTCTATATTGTTTTGGGTGAATATAGCATTTTCCAAAACAATGAAAGGCAACATGGTGATCTAAATATGTTATATGTTAGCAGTTAGCTCATAGAAGTAAATACCCCCTCTTTAAATCGCAGTGTTTATGCTAGCACAAAGCTAATGTTGTTTAATCATCATAACTGCGGATAAAACCAATTCAATTTAGCATTACAGGGAGGAGCGCTGATGCAACCTGAAGCCACAAAATCAATGCAATGACTTCACCCGATAGGAAAAAAATAAAAAACCCACACACAAATGAACGTTGTGCTTCCCTGGCGTGTAAAAACGGCTTCACTTTTAGACTGACAAGCGCCACAAAGCCGGCACGTGGTACAGCTCCCTTCCAGGCAGAGCATCGCGAGGCTGTCCGTCAAACTGGAAAAGCAACACCTCAAATTGACGCCCACACTCAGCAGAGCTCGGAGGACCAAGAGAGTGTTTTTTTTTTCCACTGACAACACAGATGCAGGTATGAATGGACCCGTACGATTATAGCTGAGGTCAAGATATTGATGTTTGTACTATTACTGTGTGTACGTCTATATCAATCAAGCGTAAAGTGAAGGTAGTAAAAAGTCAGACAGAGCGCACAAGACTAAAGAATAGACTCGATCCATTCCGATACCACGCTGAGAGTTAGAAACACTCTTTATTTAGATGATAGAATGTGATTTTCAACATTAAATGGAAGTATTTTCTTTTATGTCATGTCGCCTTATATCTGTGTAATCCAGGTAGAGATTTGCAGAAATATCGTTCCATTTAATGATACAGTATCGATATCGTGGGCTGCTGTATCGATATATCGCCAAGAGTATTTTTTCGTATATTTTACCAAATTATTCTGTCACAGCGCTACATTTGTGCAGCGTGTTTAAAGGAAAGAAAGTCGTTTAAGCAGAACATTTGACATTTGATTCACTGTTTTGATGATTAAAATAGGTTTATTTCATATTAACTTTGGTTTAATAAAGACTTTTAGTATCACAGTCATGTTTTAGTCGATATGTTGTGATTGTTCAGAGTCGTTAAACTGCACATGTCCCTGTGTAAATGTAAATGTGGATGAAGTGTGATGTTAAGATGCTCAAAACAAAATGCACTTTGTCATGTTCATTCATCTTCAATAAATGGAAGATAAAAAATAATTTAAAAAAATTAATTAAAAATAAATAAATTTAAAAAATAAATATAAAATAAATTAAATTTAAAAAATAAAATTAATATTTATTTTTTGTGAAAATGGGGCTGATCATTAAGTGTCCCGAAAGCCTTCATATTTCACTGAATCGTATTGAATCGATTTTAAATATATCATATTGTATCGTATCGAATGACAGTGCATTGTATCGTGGCTTATGTATCGAGGTATGTATCGTATCGGCTACTTCTTAATGATACCCAGCCCTGTTCCACAGTGGTCCATGGGCGTATACTAGTCTATGTGTCTTAAAGCTCAAAATCATTGTAAATCCATTCAGAAAAGGTTCACTTCTGTCCTGTGAATGTGACATTTTAGTATCGATACTTGTTCAAATGAGTATCTCGTTTTAGTATCGATTAGTATCTGATTTTTCCTCTCCACTCCTGCACAGAAGGGAAGTCTCGTGCTTTGGCTGCCGTCAGAGCTGGGCATGTTTTCAGAAAGCTCAAAAGTTATTATATTAAAATGATAACACCAGGATCTTTTCTGAGAGCCATTACTGCACGAGGCGTGGGTAACAAATGCACGAGGTGGTGTCTAGAAAAACAAAAAAAGAAAAAAAAGCTTGGTCTGCCTGCATGGTGTCTTGGAAAGAACCGAGGTAATTGTCTGTGAAAACTCTAAACAGAAACAAAGACGGCGCTGGGATTTCGAGTAAAAAGCATGTGATGGCGCGGGTAAACTTCAGGTCAGCTCCACGGCGGCTCCATTTACATTTGAAAAAGTCATTGTGATTAGAAGAGCAATTTATGTTTAAAAAGTTCTGTCCAAGTTGCGTGTTGTGAACGACTCCGGGAGCATTCACATTTGAGACAAACTGATAAAGTAACACAAGAATCCCATGCATTTTACAACAAGAATTTTCGATAAAAACACTGGATATTTTGTTCTGTGAAGGGGACGTTCTGTTATGTAAACCGCGAGACTCACTCAAATTGTGATTTTGATTAGATTTCGATTGGTGTTTTTCAGATTCGAGAATGTGACGATACCAGGGGTGGAATGCAACAAAGTACAAGTAGTAAAGTATGCACTGTATCTGTACTTTTTCATTTTTTCTTCACTACATTTGAGAGAGTATCTGTACTTTCTGCTCTCACTACATTTCTGAACAAGACTGAAAAGTAAAAGTATCTTTGTTACTGTTTGAGAGCTGCTGAAAAGGCTGAGGGTTTATTTTAACAAGTTTGTAATTTCAGCAAAACAAGAAAACACAAATAAAAACAGCTAAAAAAAAACTAAATTCAGCAAAAATCTGTATCAAAATCACACATTTGAAGCTTTTATAAGACCTCAAATACTTTTACAGCACAAACTACTTTTACTTTTTACTCTTTAAGTACATTTTTAAACTTTACTTTAATACAGGGGTGTCCAAACTTTTCTCATTAAGGGCCACATATAAAAACAGACAAAGCTGAGGGCCGATTGAGGGCCACAGACTCATTGCGAATACAGTGAATACTTCAAATCCGCGATATTATTACAAGTTAGACTGAACCACTAGAGCTATATTCATGCTTACATCATCACATTAAATATTTAAGATGGGCTTGTTAAAGTAGATTTCCAGAAAAAGTATTGTTTAAGGTAATGCACGCCAATTCACCTGGAAGCTTGAGGGCCTGGAAAAATTGGTCGGTGTGCCGCATTCAGCCCCTGGGCCACAGTTTGGGCATGCCTGCTTTAATACTTTTACTTAAGCAGACTTCTTCATGTGATATTTTTACTTTTAGTTGAGTATTTCTTTGCTCCGGTATCAGTACTTTTACTTAAGTAACAAAATGAAGTACTTCTTCCCCCACTGGATGATGTCATACTCCCAGACGGAGACAAGAGACAGTTTTTCCGATTGATTACGCTGTACTTTCTGTTGAAATATCTGCAAATCAAATTCACACATGTTGAACCTGATCATTTCTATTTGTGATCAAACTTTAGAACTCCCACAAAAACTACAATCGAACAATATTAATTTGATCTACCTCCTGTATTAAATATTGCCCTATACGATGTTGTGATGTCATCTTTACACTGTGCAGGTCTAATTTCCACTCTCATCCGATCACACACATAAGCCGGATGCCCCGGAAGTGTGTCTGACATGACTGTCCTGTGCAGCCCGCTCGTCCGTGTAGTACTGCGTGTGGACAGTATGTGTATGTATGCGGTGCTCAGTATATGGACCCTGGACTATTAAGTCAAATGAATCCCTGGTATCTGGGTAAATCCCCGAGCTGCTGCAGATATGATATGATTGAAACGTCCAGAGCGGCTACTTACAGTGAGCTGCCGGTAAGGCTCAATAAGCAGAGGATAAAAACAACTCTGCATTGTATAGTCTTCTGTCGTCGTTACTGCTTATCAGAGCTACTACAATACATCCATGTACTTCAAATGTGCAGTACTTTTTGTGTGTGTGTGTGTTACATTCATTTTTATTAGGGACACAAGTAATATTTATCATTACATAAGTTGGAAAAGTACATTAGGGCTGTGAGAAGGGTCATTATTATGCTTATTTCTGGCCTTTCTCAAACAGTAAACACTCTGCTCCACCTTGTGATGTCATCATGTGGTACTACAGGAAGTGCTCCACTGTGTTTTTAAACTCCACACGCCTTCACTAAGATCATTTGGGTGATTTCAGCAGTAGAATTGCAAATTGCTGCTGAATTTAAGGTAGAAAGTAGCTGTTAACTTGAAAACTACCACTTCATGACATCACAAGGTGGAACGGAGCATTTTGAGCTTTGGAGATGTATGTGTGAATGAAGCAAACAAACTCCAGGTCTGTTTTTGAGGAGGTAACAACATTATAACACGACTTAAAGCTCACAAGAGTCAATTTTGTGTAATATAGAACCTTTAAATATATTTGTATTGATATTATAAGCAAAGTACAGACAGAAAACATGAAATTAGTTTGCTGGAGACGTGTGAGTTTAATCTAATATTTAAACCCAAATAAGACTTTTTATCAGCTTCACAAACAGATGCACAAGACCAAGAATGTCTTCAGTTGATTACATGCCGAGTAGAGATGTCGTATGATTTTAGTTTATTCATTTTCACTTCAAATGTGTAGTTTCAGTTTGTTCAAATGAGACGTATCTCTGCTGCTGCTCTACACTGGAGCACAATTGAATATTTAATACGGCCCATTTCAGATTGTAAGTATTAAATCCAAGAGTAAACATGGACGACTCCACTTTGATAGTACATCTGACGGAGAATATCACTGGTGTGGATTAGCGGAGCTCATTTTCCCGAGCTGCTCGTGAAGGAGACGCGTTGGCGGGAATTAGAACAGGCCCGTGTAATGATAACTGTTGAGCTGCGCTAATCCCAGGTTCATCTAACAATGTAATGCTCTTTGGTTGTGGAGAAAGTGCCAGGCTGGAGGAGCTGGTGGCACGAGATCTCGGGCCACAAGATCTCGCGAGATTTTGTTTCTCCATGTGTTTAAATTTGGATTGGCTGGAAAAAAGTGTTAAGTGTTGGTAAGTAAGGAAGTCAAAAGTATTAAAAATCAGATATTAATTGATCTTAAAACTAGATACTCATTTGAGCAGGTATCAATACGAAAAAATCACATTCACAGGACAGAAATGAACCTTTTTCTGAAGTTTTAGACTGATTTTGAGCCGTTTCAGAACAAGTATAAGACAAATAGACTAACATACACCCATGGACCACTGAGCGATTACACAGGGACGAGGGAAGTAACAATAAACCAGATGTTAACTAAAAATTTCTATTTATTAAGTGACAGAAAAAATAGGTGATAAATATAATAATAAACCAAACATTTTCCAAATTTGGTCAAATATTTTCTACAGATAAAAGATAATATTTTACAAAGGAATTAATTTATAAATTAAAAAGAAAATGAATAAAGAGTTACTAAAAAAAAAAAGTCTATTGTGTTTTTAATTATCATCATGGTATCAGGATCAGTACTGCACTGAGTAAACCTGTCACGATAACACATTCTAACAAGTTTGATGTATCGCTGAAGAAAATATAGACGATAAACGATAATATTGAAACTTATTTATGCCACTGACACAAAAATCCTTAAGTAGAATTAGGAGCAAAATACTATTACAAACCTGTCAGAACAACTCATTTTGAAGCACGATACGTCGCTACAGAGAAATGTCGAGATAAACAATAATATTAAAATAATTTATGCCACTAATTAAGATTCAAATAATGCAAGATAATCCCAGTAAAGCATTTTAAATAGACTGTTTCATTAAAAGACATGAGCTGCAGCAAATAAACAGCAGAATGTGCCAATAATTAGCCATAGACGTGACTTATTCACACCTCCACAGCTCAAATCTTATCATATTACAACAAAAACACCCAAAATCTCTCACTTTTTGGCAAAGAAAAAGTCCCCGCGATAAATACGGACCCTCAAAACACGTTGTTCCAGGTTTCATATACTGAACGACCACTCGATATGCTGTAGTCATTTTTGTAGCAGGTTTAGTAATGAGTTTACACCTTAGTTTGAAATGTTAGTATCATGACAACACCACGTCCCCTCTCCAGCTGATGTGTTGAAGAAGTGGAAGAAGAAGAAGTAGAACATGTAGAAGTAGAAGAAGAAGAAGAAGAAGTAGAAGAAGAAGTAGAAGTAGTAGAAGTAGAAGAAAAAGTAGAAGAAGTAGAAAAAGAAGTGGAAGAAGCAGAAGTAGAAGAAGTAGTAAAAGTAGAAGTAGAAGAAGAAGAAATAGAAGTAGAAGAAGTAGAAGAAGTAGTAGAAGTAAAAGTAGAAGAAGTAGTAGAAGTAGAAGAAGAAGAAGTAGAAGAAGTAGTAGAAGTAGAAGAAGAAGAAGTAGTAGAAGTAGAAGTAGAAGAAGAAGAAAAAGAAGTAGAAGAAGAAGAAGAAGCAGAAGTAGAAGAAGTAGTAGAAGTAGAAGAAGTTGTAGAAGAAGAAGTAGAAGAAGAAGAAGAAAAAGTAGAAGTAGAAGAAAAAGTAGAAGTAGAAGAAGTAGAAGTAGAAGAAGTAGACGTAGAAGAAGTAGAAGAAGTAGTAGAAGAAGTAGAAGTAGAAGAAGAAAAAGAAGAAACAGGGGACGTGGGACCACTGGTGATGGAGGATGGAGGTCCCCCCGGGCTCTGTCCTACTGTGGTATTTATAGTACACACAGTCCCAGGTGTACAGCGTAAACACACTCCTCTGACAGGTACCTCTCGGGAATCTAACCTTTTCCGGCTGTATTCCCGCATCCTCCAAACAGCTCTCTGATTAGACGCCAAAGAGGGCAGTTTCTTAATGAATCTCTCGCTCCTCGCCCTCCCCGGCTCCTTTATATCGAATCAAACCAATTAAGAGTATCGCCGCCGAGTGTTTTTACTGCGTTCCTCGTATCTATGTTCATAATGGGAAGGTTTGCGTATATCAGTTTGGCAGATACGTGGCTTTCTTCGGCGTATTGGGGAAGTTAAATTCTCATTACTCTGCAAATGACAGTTACAAATTTTGCCGACGCGTCCCGAAGCGGCGGGGCAGTGGTGATGAATGGAAGTTTCCGGGGAGAGGAGGCAGTGTTTGTATAGGCGGCGGGGATTTTATGGGATTGAAAATGACGCTTGACGACTCAGGGGAGAGGAATCGTGCTTTTTCTCAACAGTGAGCCGGAGCCGCGAACTTATCTACAGCTATTTGGAGTTATAGTGTTACATCTATTCATACGGGCAAACAAAATGCGTTCTTTTGACAGAGGAAGATAAAATGAATTTCAGTGTGAGCGAAATGAAGTAGAATATAAAAGACTGATCAATTCCTAATAAGTACGCTGGCCTCTTGAAATCGCATTTATCTAACAAGGTAGGCCGAGTGTGTGAGGTTATTCAATAGGCTGTAATGGTAAATGTTCCCAAAGCGAGAACGAAAATGATTTTTTTTTAAAGGTCCTATATTACACAAAATGGATTCTTATGAGCTTTAAGTTATAATGTTGTTACTGCCTCAAAAACATACCCGGAGTTGCGTTTTGTTTCATTCACACACGTCTGAGTCTACATCTCCAACGCTCAAAATGCTCTGCTCAACCTTGTGATGTCATGATGTGGTAGTTTTCAGGTTAACACAGGTGGTGTCCAAACTTTTTTCACCGATACTGAAACATATTTGAAGCAGAGAGCCACAGACCAATGCCGATACAGGGAGTCAAATGGAGGATTTAACACATTGTACCTTTAAAAAGACTTGGAAGATTATTTTTAGGTCTGTGTCACAGTGCAATGTGATTTTATTTAGGTTACAGAGGTAGAATTTCTTCAATTTGTAGTAAAAAATATGTTCTGATCAATTGGGTCAGTTCAGGAGGCATGAGGGCCAAAAAAATTGGTCTGTGGGCCGCATTTGGCCCCTGAGCCGTAGTTTGGACAGATACCTTTTAGCTTTAATTCAGTGAAGATTGGCGGAAATTATCTAAATGATTCTAGTGAAGGTGTGTGGAGTTTAAAAACACAGTGAAGCACTTCCTGTATTACCACTTGATGACATCACAAGGTGGAACAGGGTGTTTTCGGATTGACATAAGCAAAGAACTCAGCCTAAATATGTAGGGTTTGTGTGTTAAACATGATTGAATGAACCTAAAACACAACTCCAGGTCTGTTTGCGATGAGGAAACGACATTATAAATAACATATATCAGAAAACGACGTAATATCGGCCCTTTAAGTATGTATTGCAGGTTTGTTTTCCAGGAGACATGAGTCACGTAACCACTAACAACGCTCTGTCTTAGCTTCCGGCAGCGTCGCATATACCCAAGCTGTTGTCAAGGCGCAACTAAAAATTACATTTGCTAAATTATGCGTCCATTATTCTTCCATTATAAGAAATACACATGGCCACATATGAGTCACAGCCGATGCTTTGAGCGGAAATGAGAAGGTAAGAAGCAACAGACGAACAAATGGGACCGAAACAGCGACGCCAATTCTGTCAATCTTATTATTAAAATATGAAGACGTTTTTAAAAGTCATATTCACAAAATCATTTAAAAAAGGTCAAATTTAAAGCAACATTTAAATCTTAAACTTTCTAGTGGAGCATCTGTCATCTACTTGTACTTGTCTCCATGGCGATGCTATTGCTTTGTCTGGGATGTTCCACAGTATGGCATTTAACGTTAAGCCTGACAGGTAAAAGGGAGGCTGTTCCATAGTCCGGGCGCCACCACGGAAAAGGCAGGACCTCCTCTCCGCAGATCTGATGCGTAACTCGACTTGGAGGTGTCGCTTGTTTGTCTCCATGGCGACAGATACGTTTAAAGCCATGCTGTGGAAAATTATTCAAGGCTGGAGACAAGCACGTGGCAGACTGTTCACTGGAAAACTCCCATAGTGCCTCTTTAAATACTTTTAAATACATAAATTACACTGAAAATTCGCAAAATGCTCCAGCCCAAACGCAAAGCTTTAAATCCAGCTGTGGAAAAACACAAACATAAGTATAAAGTGGGGTCTTACCTGTGTGGCTGTGTGAGGTCATAGCTGAGAGGTGAAGCGCTGGACTACGGCGGGGGCAGGGCTCGTGTGTGCGACGGGACGATTGGAAAAGCCTGAATCCGGGACAGCGTTAACCTGTCTGTGACTCTGCGTGCGTCCGAGTGTGCGGTAATGTGTGTGTGGGGTCCCTCAAGGCTGGAAACAGGAAACAGACGTCCAGCAGCACCAGCCAATCCCCATGGGCTTTGTGATTTGGCTGCTCCAATCACAGCAGATTGTCTCGCACTCGTCCCAACCTGGCAGAGAAAAGCAGAGAGGGGCCAGTTCAACATTTATCTGCTGCTAATAGAGCGCTAATACACTCGTGAGCTCAAGTCTGCGATTTAAAAAGTAGTTATTCAGCAGTCACACAGCAAGAATTATAATGTGTATGTATGAAATAACAGACAGGGCCCACACGAGGAGAGTATATTGTATTTTTTTTCTCAAGATGTCTGGAAAAATGTGGTCAAATGTGGCTTTAAAGTTATAGGATTAAGACTTTTTTTTTTTATTTTATGTATTTGTTTGTTTAACTTTGAACTTAAATTAGTATCTCTTTATTTTAAAAGTTATTATTACTGGTTGTGAGGTTTAAGCCATGTTCTAAAGCTGTTACCTCCTCAAAAACAGAGCTGGAGTTGTGTTTTGTTTCACTCAAAATGCTCCGTTCCACCTTGTGATGTCATGAAGTTGTCGTTTTCAAGTCAACAGCTCCTTTTACCTTTAGTTCAGTAGAGATTGGCAACTTCAGATGGGCTAAAATGATCCAAATGATTCTAGTGAAGGCGTATAGAGTTTAAAAACATAGCGGAGCACTTCCTGTATTACCACTTGATGACATCACAAGGTGCAACAGAGCGTTTTCAGTTTGAGAGAAGAAATGCAGGATTAGTGTGTTAAACGTGTGTGAATAAAACAAAAAAAACACAACTCCAGGTCTGTTTGTGACGAGGAAACAACATTAAAACAGATCAGAAAACAGAGTAATACATGCGCTTTAATAAACATGTTCAAAAATGTGGTGTCAAAAGTCAGATGAATTCCTCTCAAGACTAAAATATGGGGATACTGTATTTTTTTTCTTACTGGTAGAAAACGGCTAATGGGAAAACCCCATTAGCCACGCGAACATGTGAATTATGAATGAGCACAAACTTATGAATTTTTTATTTCTCTGTCTGCGTTTTCAAAAATAATACGCTCCCCTTTAGATTTTTTTTCTATTTATGGCACGGTTGCTCTTTTCTTTGTTTTAAGACAGTCGCTTGAACCGATCCGGCCCGCAGCGTAAGTGTCACATTTAATTACTGTTAAAAGCCTGAAGACTTGAGCTCCACAAATAGAAATGGGGGTAAAAGAAAATGCTGGAGGGTAGGAGGGGGCAGAGCTGGCAGAGGAGGAGGAGGAGGGAAGAGGAGGGAGGGAGCGTGCATGTCGACGCCCTTCTGTGTATGTTGGCATAGGCCCCTCGGAAGCGGCACAAGTGGAAATGGGAGGAGGGTCTCAAGACACAAGGCCAGACAGAGCAGCCCCGGGACAAATCGCCCCCCGAAAAGTCGGTCACTCCGGAGAAGCGCGCACACTCCGAGCTTTGTGATGGGAGGAGGGCAAAAGAAAGAAAGGAGAGAGGAGGAGAAAGAGAAAGAGGAGGAGGAGGAGGAGGTGAGGGGGGCAAAGTGAGTGTCATCAGGAGTAGTGCTCACTCTGGTTGGGGCAGCGTGCAACGGCGTTCTCTCAGGGCATCTCGTGTGTCTCGGGAGGGGTGGTCGTGTGTGTGTGTGTGTGTGTGTGTGTGTGTGTGTGTGTGTGTGTGTGTGTGTGTGTGTGTGTGTGTGTGTGTGTGTGTGTGTGTGTGAGGCTATTGTCCCTAAAAAGCAGGACTCTGATGCAGGATGACAGATATGAGGAGACAAGCCCTGCAGCCCCAAGTACAGCTACACTATAAACACAGACTTAAAGGGCACAATGACTTAATCCACATGCAAAACTAGGTTAAGAACTTCACTTTCCATATTTCACAACTTCACAACTCATGAATGTGTAACAGCTGCTGGAAATTCCTGTCACAAAAGGTGGAATAGTGAGTCTAAACCTGCTCCTGTCCCACTCTGGCTCTCAAACATGTCCCAGAGCCTTTAGATTCCCCTCACACACTTTAGATTTGCTTCACACACTTGAGACAGGCGTGATGTGCTGCTTTGATGTAGCCTTAACAGCTCAGTTCGCCCCCATTCACAAAAAAACATTGACGCATGCAGCTTTACCACCGCCCATCCCGGAGCATGCACACACAAAAACACACACACACACACTCACACACTCTCACACAGGCCAGAGCCTCCACTTCACGCCCTTTGGCTTCAAAACACCACCATCTATCCGTGCAGGACCCTCAGTTGTGTCTGTAAAAGCGTTAAAGCGCACGGATTGGCCCTGCTCTAAAAATAGCGCAGCAACAATCGGCGTAATAAACGTCGCGTCTCCGTGCGGCTGCTGCGCTCACTTCCCGCCCGATACACAGCCATAAAGCCCGTGGAAAAGCTTCAGCGCTGGGGTAGAAGCTGAGCCGTGCCGCATGGACACGTGAAGCGGGCTGAAACGGGCTGAAACGGGCTGAACGGGCTGAAAGAGCGCGCGCAGGGCACTGGAGAGGAACGCAAGCGGCGCGCAGCACAGCGTAAACTTGAGCCGGACATTGTTTTGATGAATCCTGTGCGTGTGCGTCGCATCCCTGCCTCAATATCAACATCAACGCGCAGGATCGGCTCTAACATCTATCGCGAGAGGATACAACTTACGTGCACAGCTCAGGAGGAGGCCAGGCGTCCCAACATGTGTCCACAAAGCTCTGATCCGCTCCCGTTTCACAGTCCGGGCTCTTCTCCGCGGAAAAATCATCTCCTGACAGATTCCGCCATACTGGATTTTTGTTCCAGCCCCAGCGTCACATGGAGCGGCCCTGCACTCACCAAAAGGCGGGGTTAGGCTCATCAAACTGCGCTCTGCTACTACACAACGTGATGTGCGTGCGCTGTTTGGAGAGAGGAGATGTGGCCGAGGGGCTGTGGTTCTGCCTATGTCATAAATAAGGAAGCAGGCACTGGGCGTGTCCTAGTCAAACACACACAGCCAGGCCAACAGTTTGAACAGTAATAATCCAATCATGACACTGAGGAGCTGAGGAAGTGTCCAAAGTGTCCAAAGTGTCCACAGTGTCCCACAGTGTCAAAGCCTGTGGGATTATTCATATTAATTAACAAAGTACAGGGTGGCCCAAAAGTCACTGACACTTTTAAATCTTCAGTAGCTCCTATAATTCTTAAGTTAAAGTCACCAAATTTTTGCAGTAGTTAAACCAAACCTTCCCAGATTTTGGCAATATATACAGTTATAATTGTTCACTTACACTTGAACTTATCACTACTTTAACTAGGGGGAGTAAAAATTACCAAATTTTTAAAAAGAATGTTTTTTAAGTGTCCGCCGTTTTCAGTTTGGCTCTGAACAGCCTGATCCAACACACTTTGCATAACATTTGAAAGCATTTCCGGGCTTATTGCTCTTATTTGATCCTCGATATTACGTTTTAAGTTGTTTATTGTCTGAGGTTTATTCACAAACACCTTTTCTTTAAGATAGACCCACAGGAAGAAATCGGGACTAGTCAGGTCTGTACTGCACTCTGTATTTGACTCAAAGTACCACTGTACAACAAGGGTTCATTCCTCGGTGCTATATTTGCTCATATTAATGTCAGAAGGGTCGTTCTAAATGCTCTGAAAAAATAAAATAAAAATATTTAGAAACAAAAGAGTTATGATTTTTTTTCAACTGTCAGTGACTTTTGGGCCACACACTGTATGATGGTGTTGATGGTGAGGATAGACCGGAGACTGTGCTTCTCATAGGAATGTGTGTGTGTGTGTGTGTGTGTGTGTGTGTGTGTGTGTGTGTGTGTGTGTGTGTGTGTGTGTGTGTGTGTGTGTGTGTGTGTGTGTGTGTGTGTGTGTGTCTGTGTTTACTGATAAACAACATGTCAAAGTACCTGAAACAAAAAAGAAAAAGAGCCTTTTCAATCACAAATATATTCTATTTACAACAGTTTAGTTTTTTTTGTTAATTCTTCTACGCAGTCAGAGGTGGATAAAGTGTTCAGTTTTGTTACTTAAGTAAAAGTACAGATACCAGGGTGAAAAAATACTCAAGTAAAAGTATCACATGGAAAAAACTACTTAAGCAAAAGTCTTAAAGTAACTTGTCTGTGTAATCCCTCAGTCGCCCAGGTCTGATCCATAGAAAAAGATTAAATTAAGTCAGACAGATTTAAACTTCGTCTTCTTAAATTACCTGTTTAAAAATGTACTTAAAGAGTAAAAAGCAAGTAAGTATTTGAGATTTTGAGTCTTATAAAGCTTCAAATGTAGTGATTTTGATAAAGATTTGTGCTGAATTCTGAACAGAAACAATTGAATCAGCTGTTTTTTCGATCTGTTTTTATTTTTATTTAGTATTTTTGTTTGCACAAATTATGAACGTGTTAAAAAATAAAACCGCAGCCTTATCAGCAGGTCTCAAACTACGGGAAAAATACTTTTACTTTTCAGCCCTGTTCAAAATGTAAAAACAAGTAGAAAGTACAGATACTGCTCTCAAATGTAGTGAAGTAAAAGTAAAAATTATCCCTTTAAAACTGACTTAAGTAAAGTACAGATACCTAAAATGTTTACTTAAATATAGTACTTTACACCTTTTACAGGCCCAAAAGTCACTGACAGCTGAAAAAACTTCATAACTCTTTTGTTTCTAAATATTTTTCTTCTATTTTTTCAGAGCATTTAGAACTACTCTTCCGACATTAATCTGAGCAAATACAGCACCGAGGAACGAACCCTCATTGTACAGTGGTACTTTGAGTCACATGAGTCAAATTCACAAACCCTGCAGTGTTACCATCGACATTTTAATACCAGAGATGCCTCATGTTTAAATGCCGTTAAAAGAATAATAAGTGTTTTTCAAAGACAGGGGGCAGTATGTGATCTCCACAGACCTGACTAGTCCCGATTTCTTCCTGTGGTTCTATCTTAAAGAAAAGGTGTTTGTGAATAAACCTCATACAATAAACGACTTAAAACATAATATCGAGGATCAAATAAGAGCCATAAGCCGGAAATGCTTTAACTGTTATGCAAAGTGTGTTGGGTGAAGCAATTCAGAGCCAAACCTAAAAGGGTAGAGACTTAAAAAACATAATCTGGGAAGGTTCAGTTTATCTACTGCTAAAATTTGGTGAGTATAACTTAAGAATTACAGGAGCTACTGAAGATTTAAAAGTGTCAGTGACTTTTGGGCCGCCCTGTACTTCATTACGTTCCACCTCTGCACACAGTAAATAAGAAATTATGAGGATATTACGATTTAATGACTGGGATTAAAGCGGCTGCGTGTGTGTGTATCCTTCATTACTGTAACTGCGGTTTATTCAGTAATCCTGCTGTATATTTAATCATGCCATAATCTGCCTTTTACTGTAGAATAAAGACGACGCAAAGACCGCGAGCGCTAAAGGGACTGCTAATTTGGTCGTGTATATTGTTACATAATAATTTCTCTGTAGAAGGCAGATTATACTGATGATACGTAATGATAATGAGACGTAAAACCTGTAACTGAAACGACACAGATATAACAGTAATCTAACACAGACGTAGTGAAATTACGCCCATACTCGCTCTGCGCACTGCACAAACCAGTCGGGGCAGAAGAAAGCAAATGTTTTTATCCAATTCTCGCCCGTTGCAACATGAAACGCCTTCCCCACTGGCTGCTCTAATCCAATCGTCTTTATTTTTCCATTACTTTCTATTTGATTTTGCATCTGAGCCACCACCCACTGCTACGGCTGCAGAAGCGGGCCCTGCTCGCGATGACTTGATTACTGTAATATGCTAACCAGCGTCTATACATCTCCAGCAGCACATGCACACCTCGCACGCTGAGGGGGGGACAGTGGGACAGCTCCAAAACATCAGAGACAGATTTTTAGTATTACTTCGATCAAAATTGCAATCACACATATTTATGCTGTATATTAGTGGGTTTGCTTGGTCTATGTCAGCGTCAAACACATTTTCACCGAGGGTCACGTCAGCAAAATGGCTGAGTTCAAAGAGCCAGATGTAAAATAAATCTGTAGCTGACGGTCATATGTCAGTATATTTGTTTAAGTTAATTCAAATGTTCTATATTTTTGTCAGAACGTTCATGTCTTTATTTTATTAATTTTATATATCATATTTGTAAAATTAATTTACCGTTGTAAGTCACGTGAGCTCATGTTTGCCCTTGAAGTTAAACAGAGAGAGAAATATAGAAGCTGCGAAAAGTGTAAAGACGAGAAAAAGAAATACAGAAAAGCAAGAAAAATGTCAGTTTAAATAGCGCTGGTCATGTTGGCGAACACGTTTTCACGGTGTTCATGGTGTGAAGATGTTGAAAGTGGAAAGTGTAAAAGATTAAATACTGGCACCTGAACATCAGTAAAGGGCATGAAGTCCTTTTTTATGAAGAAAACCAGGATAGCTACAAAATCTAACTACTTTTTTAACTTGTTAATTAAGAGTTTCTGGATTTATTACTTATTTAAGTTTCAAATATTGCACATGCATTTGCCTAAATGTATAAATAGGGCTGTGTAAGTACGTATCTTCTGATAAAATGAGATTTTTAGACCATCAGACCTTTTAATCTACCCTGTCGAGGGCCACATAAAGTGATGTGGAGGGCTACATTCGGCCCGCGGGCCTTGAGTTTGACACATGTGGTGTAGACAAAGCTAATCTGTAGCATGGGAAAAAGCTACATTTACACTCACATTTACATTACGCTGACAGGTGGGACAGGTGTGGTCTAGACATTTTAAAGGCCATATGTTACACAAAATTAATTCTTGTGAGCTTTAAGTCGTGTTATAAAGCTGTTACGTCATCAAAAACAGACCCGGAGTTGTGTTTTGTTTCATTCACACATGTTTGAGTAACACTTTATTATTAGTCTGTAAATTTCCAAAAACTCAAAACACTCTGTTCCACCTTGTGATGTCATGAAGTGGCAGTTTTCAAGTTAACAGCTACATTTTACCTTTAGTTTTGTGAGATTTTCAATTCCAGGAGTTGAAATGATCTAAATGACTCCAGTGAAGGTGTGTGGAGTTTAGAAACATAGTAGAGCACTTCCTGTATTCCCACATGATGACATCACAAGGTGGAGCAGCATGTTTGCTGTTTGAGGGAAAAACTCTCAAATATGCAGGTTTTTTGTGTGAATGAAACAAAACACAACTCCAGGTCTGTTTGTGATGAGGAAACATTACAAAATAGATCAGAAAACGGTGTAATATGGTCCCTTTAAGGAGCAAGAATCATTTTCACACCGTTTTTGTCAGTGATTGGAGTAGTAATTACAATCAGGATAAAAATCTGAATAATTACTCCGCTCTACGAGACTAAAGTTCACTCAGTTTTAACCCTGAAAGCCAACGACAGGACAAAATCATCATCAGTGTCTTGTTAGGAATGTGTTTACTGCAACCAGTTTGGCCTTTTCTCGTTATTACATAATTCCACTCGAGTTTTAAGGCGAAAACTCACTTAGCGAGTTTTCTGCTGCTCTGAGGTCGGGGACGTTTGCTGCGTTGCTCAAAGGCGCCACAGCAGGCCAGATGGTTGTCCACTTGACCCCCTGCCCCGCGCGCTCTCACTCGTGCGCTTTTGATTCTGTCTCACCTTGTCAAGTTCACATCTCTTATTCATCAAGTCGGCTCGCGCTTTCCGAGTGCGCTCAGCCGGGCCTGTTGGGACAGCCGTATCCATGGCAACAGAGGATTATAATTTGTGTGGATGAGGCGGGGAGCGTCGGGTTACGTAAGTCGAGGTCTTGGAGGCATCTCTTGTGCTGTTGTGCTGGAGTAAAGCTGTTTAGGGCTCAAAGCGGCTCTGGACTTCTGTGGATGAGAGAACACGACGGCATGTCAGGTTTGTGTGTTTATCATGAAGGATTTAGAGGTCGCCGAGCACAATGGAGCGTTTTTGTACTTTGAATATTCAGCTAAAATGCGAAAATACGGTTAAAAGTTCATTTGCAAATAAAAAGCTAGCTGAAAATGTCATCGAAAGCTTCCAGTTTACCCTCAGTTTAGTAATTTTACCCATCCCATCTTGATAAAATCCACTTTACATTATTGTCTTTGCTAATATCTGTAGAAAAAGGTAACAAAAAGTAAAAAAAAACACAACTTTTTGGCAATTTTTCAAAACGGACATATCTGGTTTTGCTATCGCACTCTTCACACATGAAAATCTAGCGTCTTTGGACTAGCGATTAACAATTCAAACTAAAATATTACATCTTTTGAATGGTGAAAAGTCCTCAAACGTCGTCTACAAACAGGAAGTGGAAACACGTGAGCGTCGCGGGGGAAAAAGACGGGATTCGGTGTCATTTTAATCTGTTTGTGATCTTTAGTCGTCTGATCACATCACAACGTTGTAAAGATTTATAATGTTTAATAAAAATTAGGGTAAGTGGACGGATTGTTCCTGTTCAAATGTTTGTCATAGAGAGATTAGAGCCGAAACTCTCATATAAACGGCATGTGTCAATATTAGACAATTGTACTTTAATATATGTATTTATCAGTAGTGGAAGGTAATGAAGTAAAAGTAGAAAAGTACTGTACAGTAGATCTTTTTAAGTATCTGTACATTTTACACTGGATACTTTTTACTTATCTGGTATCTGTACTTTCTACTCCACTACTTTTTTTTTTTTTTTTTTTTTACAACAGGACAGAAAAGTAAAAGTATTTTTTTTTTTTTATAGTTTTTTATTTAGACCTGCTGATTTTTATATTTTTTATGTTAATAATTTGAGCAAATATATAAATAAAAACAGATAAAAAAGCTAAATTCAGCACAAATCTGTATCAAAATCACTACATTTGAAGCTTCATTCGACTCAAAATCAGCGTAAAATACCTTTACTTTTTATTACATTTTTAAACAGGTACTTAAATACTTTTACTTCATGTGATACTTTTACTTTAGCTTCATTTATTATTTTGCTCCGGTGTCTGTTGAGTAACAAACCTGAGTATTTTTCCACTCTTTAAACACTCCACACTCCACACAAACGCAGTACATGTTGAGAACATGGCCAATAATCCATAAATGTGTGGTTTTATCATCTGTATTGTCCGACGTTCGTATATTTCGTGTGTTTTTGTCACAACCCGACCCTCGCCTCGTGTGTCTCTGTGCTGGACGCTCGTGTCTGGGGCAGGGATGTCAGAGCGGGGATTAGATTGGCTTATATTTGCAATTCACTGAACATCTCTCGCAGGTTGCCAAAACACTGATTATGTTAGCTTGACTTTTGCATCAGTGGAAGGAACAATCATGGGCTGTCACTTCAGGTTTAAGTCCACTTAAGTGTGTCTGAGTGGAAGTGAAAGGCCTTAAAGAGGTAGAGGGGAGCGGTCAGCGTGTGCTTTTAGTCCTGGCTGGATGTACCGATACCAGCGTGGATACCATAGACTGTACTGTATATATAAATGGACACAGCTAATAGCATATAGGAAGTGATCATCAGCTTCAATTGACTTTCTATTGAAAAACTGTGGCCTCTCTCTGTAACTGCTGCTGTCAGACTCGTCATTTTGGTCTTAAATGTTCGTATTAACCCTCTGTACGTGATCCTGGTATTTATTTCGCTATTGTGTCTGTAACTCAAGATATGAACATTTATAACAGATCAGCTTCTTTCTTTCCCCAAGGTTGCTCCCACTAACCCCTCATTACACAGTTTAGGGTTAATACTGAAAAATTTGCTGGATTGGATTGTGACTCGGTTAAGTCGATATCCTGGTTGGGCCTTTAATTACATGTAATAAGTCGATTTACAGGCTGGTTTTGGCCCAGGACGTCTTATAATGTTTGAGCTTTTATTCATACAAAGCTGTTCTGTCATGATTTCAAGAGTAACTTACATTTGCATAACACTTTTGGATCTCTGGAGTAAAAACGTAACTGTGTTTGAAAGAAATAAGTTCTGTTTCACATCCCTGCACTGGTATCGGTTCATATCGGTTCATATCGGTTCATATCGTATTGGCAGATACTTAAAGTCAAAGTATCGATATCAGGATCAGGACTGAAAAAGCTGGATCGATGCATCCCTAATAATATTTTTTTAAAATAAAGTAGAAACATGGAAAAGAGACGTGAAGCTGTGGGGCAACACATATCAAATACTCTCCATATCACGACTGTCCAAAAACCAGCAGTGTGAACAATGAATAAAACCCTCACACGGCTCATACTACAGAATGTTTTATCCAAAAAAATACTACAATGAAATTCAAGGACCTGGTAGATTATAGAACTGCACAATTTATGTATAAAATTGAGAATAAATTATCATTTTATATTCAAGATCTGTTTAAAAATCCAGATAGTGCTTATGATCTTCGAGGACATGAGGTATTTCAAAAAACAAGGGTTAGAACAAACATAAAACAGCTGTGTCTCAGCTACTGGAGTAAATGTGGAACAGGTGAGATGAAGATAAGACTGTAGAACACTGAGCCGTTACAAAAGCCTGTATAAAAAGAAAATGATAAATTCATAGAGAGGTACTGACTGCTGAATTATGTTCAGTTCTTTTATTTTTCAGTGGCTTCTGCTTATTCCTTTTTCAGACTTGTGTATTTTGATTTGTTTCCTTGATTTTAGACTGAAATGTCTGGAAAGAAAAGAAAATAAAGTATCTAAGTATCTATCTAGGTAAAAATATGTGTACTATCCTGTTCTTGTTGCTACCAGGGTGAAGTATTGAACTGGTGAGCTTCTAGCTACAGGGGCAAACGCACATCAGCTGCTTTACTGTTCTCTCGTCCAGTTATTTATCTGCAGTTTTTATTTCATTCCAACAATAAAAACTCTGAATCATAGGTGTTCAGACATCGTTCTTTCTCATAGTAGAACCATAGATTTGACTCGAGAGTTACTTTAAGACAGTACAACTCACTTCCTACATTTTATATATATATTTTTTAGATTTTAGAGTTAAATTCTCAAAGTAGCCCCTCTTTCCTTTGTCAAAAATATGTAGTAGAAATGTAGAAAGTAGTGAAAATAAAGAAAACAGACACTGAATGAGAGGGCGTGTCGTGTAATGTAAAAGTACAGTTAGTTGAAAAAGTAACTCTTTAAGCGTGGTCTTCTGCAGAAGCTCTGAGGCCCTCCCGTGTCTCCCTGACTAATGCCGTTCCAAATATACTCGGAGTAAGTCAACAGCTTGTATGGGTGCTCACAAACTACCGCCGTCCTACCACAGAGCACACTTGACACGCCGCCTGTGGACCAGAGCACTTGCAGAACACACACAACCCGGCTCTTAGTGGTTTTGGAGGAGAGGAGTCGGCAGCCGTGTCTCTCACCCTGAGCCGCCGCCACAAGAGGCCAGACCAGAACCAGGGCAGACCTCAGCGTTAGGAGGGTGAGTGTGTGTGTGTGTGTGTGTGTGTGTGTGTGTGAGAGAGAGGTGTGTGTGTGTGTGAGGAGCGAGTGTGTGTGTGTGTGTGAGAGGAGTCGGCAGCCGTGTCTCTCACCCTGAGCCGCCGCCACAAGAGGCCAGACCAGAACCAGGGCAGACCTCAGCGTTAGGAGGGTGAGTGTGTGTGTGTGTGTGTGTGTGTGTGTGTGTGTGTGTGTGTGTGTGTGTGTGAGAGGAGTGTGTGTGTGTGTGAGTGTGAGTGTGTGTGTGTGTGTGTGTGAGAGGAGCGAGTGTGTATGTGTGTGTGTGTGTGAGACAGTGTTGTGTGTGTGTGTGTGCTTCAGGTGTCTTGAAAAGTGTTATATAAATGGAACTTCTTCTTATTATTAATCCTGAGATAGAGCATGTTTACAATGACATCTATCACGATATGCAGGAATGCACCGATACTCAAAAGGTATCGGTTCAGTCGATATCCTGGTTTAAAACATAAAATGATGTAATCAGACTATTTTTCTAATCCTGAAAGTCTCATAATGTTTGAACTTTTATTCATACACAAAGTTGTTCTGTTACTAGAGGGAAAAGTAAAACATTTGGATCAGTTTTGTCTTATTTTATTTTTGTTTAAAGGCGATAAATGCTGTTTTGAGTCTCTGCTCTGGTATTGGTTTGTATCGGGTATCGGCAGAGTGTTAAAGTCATAGTATTGACATAGAAAAAAACAGATCGGCGCATCTTTAAAGATATGAGGAGGGAGGGATTACATGTACTCGGTTATATTTACTTGAGTATCTGGAGATTGAAGTTTCACACTTTAATAGGCCTTGAGTGCTCTGCATCCTGATTGGCTGAGGGACTGTAGACCATTGTGTTCTGCGTCCTGATTGGCTGAGGGACTGTAGACCATTGTTTGCTCTGCCTGATTGGCTGAGGGACTGTAGACCTGTCCCTCAGTCTCCTCCGTGTCTCCTGTACAGTACAGAATGTGTCAGACAAATTTACATAAATGTTGGATCGCAGTGTGACTCTGAAGTGCTGTATGTTTGCAAGTTTTCTCCCCGACAAAACCCACAATGTCGACAAAACGTTCTGCACCGACAAAGGCACCGACGAAGGTTTGAACTTTGAGAGAGTTTAAACAAATGTGAGAAAATGTCAATGCCTGTGTGAGAAAAGTGTATAAAGTGTGTGGTGAGGGGTTTTACAGACGAGAAACATATAGAATAATTGTAAAAAAAATAAGCTGATACTTCACAGATTTCACCTATTGCGGGTTATTTTTACAACAAAACCCCTGCGAAACCACTGTATCTGTTATTTGAGCCGATGTTTTTCCTGCTTATTGTTTTAAAAGATGTTTAGTTTGAAGAGACAAAATTTCCTACACTATATTATTTTTACTTTTATTATTTTTTGTGTTAAAAAATAGAAAAACTGCTGCACTCTATCTCAAAAAGTGAGATTTACTTACAGTGGAGCAGCAATGTTTCAGTAACTAGGTCTTTTTTTCTTAAAATCTTTTACCTTTTGTCTGATTTTCTATTTTTGTTTTTTTTTGAGGAGCTTCAGAAATACCATGTGTGAAGAATCCTCTTTATCTTTGTAATATTTTACTGTTTATATGACTTTATATTTTGTCTTGACATTTACCTATTTGTTTACCACTACTACTACACCCTCTACTACCTCTTCTATCACTACTACTACTACTACTTTCACTACTGCAGTATTCTAAGTGAAGGACAGTTTTACCTCGGCTCTATCTCGTTTATACGTATTTTCGCACTACCTGCACACTGCTTTTGAGTAGCATTTTGTAGAAAGCTGCTCCTACTTCAGCGCAACTTTTGACCAACGCCACCTCCTGATAAACCTGTTGATCAGCTGAAAAATCTGAAAAAAACGCAAAAATCACACTTTCCAGGCTACCATTAGAACATTGCATTGTGGGTAGAAAAGAAAACAAAATGCAGTCTTGTTAAAAAGCAGCAGAGTCGGGGCAGTTAGTCTAAAACTTTCCATCAAAGCCTCTGAGAACGGCATGGAGTAATTACGTCTCACACAGCCAACGCTCCCAGGCCCCATTACTGATACTTCTGTGTCTACGGGGTTTTTACTGCGTGTGTGAACGTGCGTGGATCTGCTCCTGGTCAGTCTTTCCGTGTGTGTGTGTGTGTGTGTGTGTGCGCCTGTAAACGGAGATGGGAAGAATACTTTGAAAATGTGTTTAGTTACAGAATGCTGAATACCTGCATTAAAACGTGTACTGTGACATGGGCCAATCAGAGTACTGCATTCTGAATACTTACTACACATATTCAAAGCGGTGATGTGCGGGGCTTTATACACAGCTTGACAGAGCCGCTGTGTATTAATAAGGCTTGAAACACATTCGTTTTTGGTCTGTATCACAATTAAGTTAAGTTAGTTTGAGGTTATAGTAGTAGAAATAGTTTAATTTGCTGTTAAAAGTTCTGCTAATGACACTTTTCACCTGACATGGGGTGTGTTTCTGGAGTACTGTGACAGACAGGTGAATATGCAGGTATAGAATATGCTACCTGAACCCCTTTTTTTTTTTTTTTTTATTTTATTTTTTGTCTAATTAATTATTTTACCTATTTAATTATATATCTGTTGTCTTTTTTATGTATTTACTTTGTATATTGTTTTCATGATACACTTTGTTTTAATGCAAAACTTGAATAAAAAGAATAAAAAAAAAAGAAGTACTGCTTATGATCAGTTGGGCCGGTTCAGCGGGAGGTCTGAGGGCCGATAAAATCTTGTCTGAGGGCCGCATTTAGCCCTACGGGCCGTAGTTTGGACGCTTCTGCTGTAGAGAAAAAAATTGATTGACTTTTGTTGCATGTTTGTTATTCGTTAGTTTAGTTTAATCAGAGAGACGTGATCAAGTACCGCCATGTACTCCTTTGATTTTATAAAAGTAACTGTACTACAATACAGTAACTCAAAACTAACATTCAGAATATGTATTTTGGGAGCATGTATTCAGGTACTTCCCAACACTGTCTTTAAAGTAGTCCAGGGTTTTTTTCATTGTATTTTTTCAAACATAAACCATTGCGTCTGAGGAGTGATAAACCCCCTGATGTTATGACGGCTCGCTCCTGCTCTGCTGCTCTGATGACGCACCGCCAAGCCCACCCAAAGTGTTGTTCCACGGGTAAAAATAGTCCCGGGGATTACAGATGCTAAACTATGAGATGGAAACCGTTTAGAGGAACAAAAACACAAGGACTAAATCAGCTTTCTTAGCCGTCCTCTTGGCAGCACATATTTGAAATTGTAATATTAATGCTTTGCTTCCACACTGGTCTAAACCCTCTCTCTACGGCTCTTTTTCGTCTTTTCATCCGTCCCAAAGTCAACAGCAAATTAATCTGCGTTTTCAAACAGTTCCGCTCTTCCGTGGCCAATAAGATGTTACTTAAGTGCTAATTTTCAGACATTAGTGTTTGTTACAGCCGAGCTTTAAGGAGCTGCTAAGCCCAGAAGAATTTCCTAAGTCTGGCTTCACTGGGGACTTTGAGTGTCTTATGATTGACTGCACTGGTTTCTCAAAAGACTTTCGTGGAAAAAACATGCCGTATGCCGTTGCTGGCCATGTTTTAGGACAAATTGAGGTAATAAAACGACAACTGCAATCTTGTGGATATTAAGACGACTCGTATTAACATCCAAAAGTTAATGTTGCCTTGTTGAGAACCCGCTAACTGGCAACAAAACGAGCTGACGACACTGCGCGGTTATAGCCATCATCATAACTTAAGTCGTATAACTTTCCGGCGTCAGAGTTCAACAGCCTCTTCCAGCTTTATTCATAACCAAAGCGTAAGTTTATAAATGTCTCACTCAGCGTGGATCTCAGACGTGTTTCCACATCTCACCACATCATGGGACGGTTGGACTTTTCCAGTGAGAGGCTGAAAAAGACGCCAGTAAAACTACTTTGGGCATGCAGTCCTTAAACCGTGCCAGCTGCGTATAGCAAGACACATAAAACCCCAGCCCAAAAAGAAGACAAACTGTGCTAAGTGTTCATAAAACCTCTATGCCAAGGGAACTTTGAAAGGAGAGATTAAGGAACAGGACGACTGCTGCTGCTGCTACTGATTGAAATGTAAACGCGGCGGTTCAAACATGGCCCAATTTTAACATTTATTTTGATAATAAAGGTCCATTTTATTTTTAAAGCCACTGTATCTTATTTAACTACAGTCTACAACCCAAAAAAAGGTCCTGTAAATGACTCAAAACAAAACAAAACTGACATTCTGTTGGCTATGTGCACAGTAGCACGCTAGCTAGCTCGCTGTGTCTCAACGCTTATGCTAACTTTTATTAAAAGCTTAAAATATAAAATAAAAAACCTCCTGAAATTCAAGTTAATTAAAATAAAGACTACCGGATTGTTTTTAAAGGTAGAATACTTCAGTTTGTGGTGTCGTTTTAATATTTATTACGCCTCAAAATTAGCATTAGCGTTAGCATTGAGACATAAACATCTCTCTTTCTAAACAAGTAGTTTTCATTTTATTTGTGTAGTTTTTAACATGTCGCATAGCTCCTGTCCACTGTCTGACCCTAACCTGTGACCTCTGACCTCTGACCCACTCGCAGCTCTCTGTCCACTGTCTTATCCTAACCTCTGACCTCTGACCTCTGACCCCTAACCCACCCGCAGCTCCTGTCCACTGTCTTATCTTTAATATTTACTCATTTTATCGTGACTCAACAAAAACCTCACAGAGACACAATTGTACAGGAAGTGGTGACGCTCGCAGTGAGGTTGCCGGGTGCTGTTGTGTGCATGTTAATATAAATGAATAGGAAGAGGGTCCAAATCTGGGCCCTTAAACCCTGAGGCCCGGGACGATAGACCCCGTCTCGACTCCCCTGTTCTATGATTTAAAGATACACTAATGGTTCCCTGTCGCTCCACAGTGGGACATTAAACATTTAAATCTTACTTTTATTTCATTACTAGTGTTGTACCTTGAAAAACACGCATCGCCCGTGTCTCCATGCATATAGATATGTTTAATGCTTGTTTAATGTTTCATACTGTGGAACATTCCTGAAAAGCAATACCAATATCTCCAAGGAGACAAGTGTGTAAGAAAAATAGTTACATAGTGTCACTTTAGAGGTTCTATATTACACAAAATGGAGCTTTAAGTCGTGTTATAAAGCTGTTACCTCCTCAGAAATATACCTGGAGATGTGTTTTGTTTCATTCACACATGTTTGAGTCACACTTTATTATTAGTCTGTTTAATCTCCAAAGCTCAAAATGCTCTGTTCCACCTTGTGATGTCATGAAGTGGTAGTTTTCAAGTTAACAGCTCCCTCTTACCTTTGATTTAGTAGAGATTGGCAATTCTAGAGCTGAAATCATCCAAATGATTCTAGTGAAGGTGTATAAAGATTAAAAAAAAAAAACGGTGAAGCACTTCCTGTATTACCACTTGATGACATCACAAGGTGGAACAGAGTGTTTTCTGCTTGAGAGTAAAAGTGTGTTAAACATGACGAATGAAACAAAACACAACTCCAGGTCTGTTTGTGATGAGGAAACAACATTATAACAGTGAAATACAGACGCTTTAACGACGCTCGTCACATAATATAGATATGGTAATCTGTTATACAAGGGTAAAAAAAGGTTCCACTGTGACTTTTCTTCAGTCAAACCGTTCCGACTTACTTCATAATCTAAAGACGTGTGTTGTGTATAAAGGCCAGAGGTCAAACTAACCACCCGGCGCACTCCAGAGATCATTAATTTAAAGAGCTTTTCCCAGACTTCATCAATTACACTGTAACACTCAGTCAAGTCGACCGGACCGGAGGTGGGAATAGTCACGCACTTTAATTCCCACAAGGCAAAGAAGTGTCGGCCATTTTAAGTCAGAGTTCTGGTGTTAGAAGGTGAAAATTACCGTGGTGTGACTGTGCAGTTGTCAGCGCTGGAGCCCGGTGATGATGACTAATACGTGTCTGAACTTTCAATTTGCTGCTCACCACTCAGAGCGCCGCTGAGAGCTCATCATGGAGAAATATGAATGGAGCACGCAGCCGCTGTGAAAGAGAAGAACGAGAGGTCCATTCATATCGGCTTTTTTCAGATGACAAGCAGCTAAAGAGCTAATTAAAATGATTAAAGCTGCACTGTGTCGCTTTTCTGCTTGTTTAGCAATGGAAGCTCTGTGTGGAATGTTTCTCAATAAGGGTCCTATATTATGCAACATTGATTCTTCTGAGGTTTAAGCCAAAGTCAAAATGCTCTGTCCCACCTTGTGATGTCATGAAGTGGTAGTTTTCAAGTTAACAGCTCCTTTTACCTTTTGTTCAGTAGAGATTGAAAATTCCAGAGCTAAAATGATCCAAGTGATTCTAGTGAAGGTGTATGGAGTTTAAAAACAAAACACAGTGGAGCACTTCCTGTATTACCACATGATGACATCACAAGGTGAAACAGAGCATTTTCAGTTTGAGACAAGAATTCAGACTAAATATGCAGGTTTGTGTGTTAAACATGTGTGAATGAAAACACAAAACACAACTCCAGGTCTGTTTGTGATGAGGAAACAACATTGTAACAGATATGGCCAAAGTTACAGGTCAGATCTGTGGAGAGCTGACCCCTGCTCTCCATAGATGTATTTTTCAGACATAAAAACACCTGTAATTTACTGCAAGATAAGACAAGTTTAATTCTGTATTATATATTGTGGAACATTCCTGGCAAAGCAATATGATTTCCATGGTAGTAGATCCCAGAAACGTGACATAATGCGACTTTAAATAAAACAAATATTATAGATCAGTTATTCTTCAACAGCCTATGCACGATTATAGTCTAAAAATGCACAAATGGACTGTCTATGATTAAATAAAAGTGTTTTTAATATGTGTTGGCTCAATAAAAACTTAAACTGCAGAAAGTCCTGAGGTTCCAGCTCCTTGTGGTCTATATAAATACATAAATACACAGATAAAGTTGTTTTCTAATCAAAGTAAAAACATTTCGGTCATGTTACAAAGAGCTGGGCTGCTTGGTTGTTTCTTACAGTACAGCTCTGCCCTAAATAAACGATTCCTTTTGCATTGTTATTAATTGTTTTAAAATGTCTGTCTCTATGGGTCTTCTTTATCTGAGGTTTGAGTTACTCCACCCAGAGCCCTGAGGTCAGCTGACCCGCTCCTGATCATGGACCATCCTCTCAGTCTTTAACACAATTTAAGACTAATTAAACTGAATATTTGGGTGTTTTATTGCTCGTTTCCTATGTATGGTGTTATCTGTATATTATTATATTTTTTTGTGAAGCACTGTGATCATGTAAAGCTGTTTTAAACGTGCTATATACAGTAAATAAACTTGAATTGAATTAAATAATGATAGAACAGCGCGCTCTAGTGGACGCGACGGGAAATGATGACGCCAGTGCTGGGGTATGACGTCATCACTGTGCGCCGTCCTCTCTGTCGCAGCAACATGTGAAACAAACATGTTGAAAAATAGTTCCTCTGGCATTTAATACTTTCATCGTCTCCTATATTTAGATAAAAGGACACAATAGGAGTGTACAGAGGGACTTACACTTCGTAGCAAACGGGTTAATTAGCAAAACGAGAGATTAGCCTAGCACACAAGGACATTGGGTTGTTTTTTGGACGTTTAGTTGCCTTTTTTTAATCCCCCAACATGGACAACACGCAGGAAAATGAGATCGAGCTCCACGGAGACGAGGAAATAGTTGAAGTGATTGACCTGGACGAGACAGAGCCTGGTCCTGGTGAGTGAGCCACGTCCACGCTCGTGTTTTCACTCCTAATAACGCACTTTACGCACATTACACCACGTTACGTAAACTGTACATCAACAAACCCGTCCATTCTCCCATCAGAGGACCTGGCCGACGTGCTGGACGATGTGGATTTTGAGGAAGACCAGGGTAACGCAGAGGATGAAGGCTGGGAGACGGAGGATGAGATGGAAGCGGATCAAGATGACAGCGAGCTGACATTTTCCAGTCATAAAGGTGCCTCAGTGCTGTTTCACACGCACTGCCTGATAACAGATGTCAAAAGTTTGGACACACTCTCTCTAATTCAATTTGTTTTTTTTTGGGTTTGGGTTTTTTTTTACTACTTTCTACATTTTATATACAGGAAAAGCTTGGACACACACACTCTCTAATTCAATTTTTTTTTTTTTTTGGTTTTTTTTTTTTTTGTTTTTTTTTTTTTTACTACTTTCTACGTTTTATATACAGGGAAAAAGTTTGGACACACTTTTTTCATTTTTACTACTTTCTACATTGCACACAGAAGACATAAAATATATAAATATATAAATAATATATAAATTTGCCTTTTTTCTTTGCTACATAATTCCATACACTTTACTTCATATATTTAATGTCTTCTGACTGTATATAAAATGTAGAAAATAGAAAAAATAAAGAAAAAAATTTGAAATGAAAGAATGTGTGCAAACTTTTGACTGGTAGTGTGTACATGATTTGAGTTTTAAGCCCAGGTTGTTGTTTTTTTTAATTAAAGGTTCTGTATTCTGCGTGAGTTTGGACCCTGTCACCAACACTATGGCTGTGACTGGGGGAGAAGACGACAAGGCTTATGTTTGGAGAGTGACTGATGGAGAGGTCCTGTTTGAGTGCACAGGTGAGTTGGCTGAATATGTGTACTACTGGGGCTACAGGAATGTAAGCTTGTTCTGGTAGTGCACAGACTACTCTTCAGAGTCAAATGTATTCACCTTTTTGCCCTCCTTTGGATTAGTCCTTCTTTAGAACTTCCCTAGATATCATGTAGTTTTATTTGACTTATTACACCTGGTATAGTTCTGTTGAAATCGGTTTTAGATCTGGTACAATGCTAAATATTTTCTTAGTGTAAAAAGATTGTCAACAACTGGATTATTGCGATAAACGTACCTGATTGTCCTTCCTCTGTCCCGTAGGGCATAAAGACTCTGTGACCTGTGCCTTGTTCAGTCACGACTCGTCCCTCGTTGCCACCGGAGACATGAGCGGGATGATCAAAGTCTGGAAAGTGGAAACCAAAGAGGAGATCTGGTCATTCGAAGTTGGAGATCTGGAGGTAAACGTTTGTCTGCTCTAATAAGACTCAATAATTGTTTTGCCTTTTGTGAGTTGTGAGTGTGTATTTGCTGTAAACATTATGTCACAGATCAGATATAATCCTCCTATAATCAAGATTTAAATCGTTTTACCTATCGCCATATCAGATCATATTATAGTGAAGTTAACCCTATCATGTTAATAAGTCTTTGCCAAATAAGTCTGTTTTAAATGTCCTGTATTACGTGAAATTAACTCTTGTGAGCTTTAAGCCATGTTAGAATGTTGTTGCCTTCTCAATCACACATATTTATTAGTCTGTCCACATCTCCAAGCCTCAAAATGCTCGATTCCACATTGTGACGTCATGAAGTGGTAGTTTTCAAGTTAACAGCTTCCTTTTACCTTTAGTTCAATATAGACGGGCAATTCCAGGGCTGAAATTATCCAAATGATTCTAGTGAAGGTGTATGGAGTTTAAAACGCAGTGGAGCGCTTCCTGTATTACCACATGATGACATCACAAGGTGGAACAGAGCGTTTTCCGTTTGAGAAAAGAACACAGCCCAAAAGTGCAGATTTTGTGTGTTAAACATGTGTGAATGAAACAAAACACAACTCCAGGTCTGATTTTGATGAAGAAACAACATTATAACATAGATGAGAGAAAAGTGTAACATGTTCTTTAAGTTTTCTGCTGTTTACACTCGAGTTGTTTGCCTTTAAATATGTGTTTGTTTATAGTTGAAGTAACAGTGTTTAGAGTCACTACATCTGAAAGCACTTGTGTGGAAACCCTCTTTATGGGGGGTGAAGGAATTTATGAGCAAATGAAGGATGACCACTGAGGGCTGTGGAGGAGCAGGGGGGAGGGTCACACCGCCTCCCCTTCCCTAACCACTTTTGCCGAGTTGCTCTTTAGCCAGCCCATAATCGCCACATGCTAACCGCTAGTTTAATCTACAGCTGAATTTAAATGAGGATGATGATTGTAAAGTGTGTGCAAAGCAGCTGTTAAATCGCCCTGGTCTCCTCTTTCTTCCTCTTCCTCCGTCTGCAGTGGTTGGAGTGGCACCCCCGCGCACCAGTGCTGCTGGCGGGCACAGACGACGGGAACGTGTGGATGTGGAAGATCCCGGCGGGAGACTGTAAAACGTTCCAGAGCGCGGCGTGCCAGGCCACCAGCGGCAAAGTGCTTCCTGATGGTGAGACGCTGGAAGAGAAGACAGGAAGTTTAGACAAGGAATTCTAGTGTTGATGGATTTTCTAAAAGGACTGACGTTTAAAGATGAGTTCGTTTGCAAAAAAGAGTCGAGGATTTATTGTCATTAGTGCAATTCATAATGTGCAAATACTAGATTGAGTGGAAGGAAGAGGCAGATGGGGAGAGTGCTCATTGAAAAGATAAGTGCCGTTTGAAAGAATTGTCAAAGGCTTACGATTTACTCTTTATCTAGCAGTGTTTTGAAAATAATTAATTTTAGTGGAATAAAAATGTTATACACTTCCTCCAGCTGCTGCAGAGGAAACCCAAGGCGAGGGCGAGCTTAGACTGCTGCCCCTGCGCCCTGGCCCCGGATAAGGGAAAATGGATGGTAAAATATTATAACATCCCTTCTTCAGTAAAGCCCCTCACCTAAACTGTTCTTGTTAATATGTGAAGAGGATGGTATCAAAAAGAAAAATGTATCAAAATATATCTACTTCTGCTTAAATTATATATCCCTGCAGTGACATGAGATAAAAAATGGTCCAATTTAGGTGGAATTATTACAATACAGTGTAAATGCCCAGTAGTGTCTTATTTGGGGATAGGGTGGTTGGGTGGAAGGGCATGTGGGACTTTGTCTGTTGTTGTAAAGAGCTTTGTGTTACATATTTGTATGGAAATAAATATATAGCATAAATAAAGTCTGATTTGATTAATGGGATTCATCTTCATGTTTCTTTTTCAGGTAAACGGGCTGTGGTGGGATATGAAGACGGGAGCGTTCGTGTCTGGGATTTAAAGCAGGGAAACACAATCCATGTCATAAAAGGTGTGATTTCAGTATAGGTTAGTAGTTGTCTAGGTGTATTACTTCATTGCAATTAACTTTGTGCCGTTTCTAGGTCAAGATGGACACCAGGGGGCGCTCACCTGCTTGGCTTGCAATAAAGACGGCTCTCTGGTGCTGACTGGCTCAGTGGATGGAGGCGCTAAACTCATCAACACTACGACAGGGAAGGTGGGAGCTGTAAAATAAGTATAAATATCAGACTGAAAGAGGACATTTAAATAAAGTGTGTTTTTTGTGTTAGGTGCTGGGAGCCTTCACTGTGGACGGAGTAGCCAAAGGTTCAAAAGACGGAGAAGAGGAAACCAACTCAGTGGAGTCTGTGGGATTTTGCAACATGTAAGTCACAATTAAAGGTCTTATTTCCTATGAGCTTTAATCCTTGTTATAATATTGTTACTTTTTCAAAAACAGACCTGGAGTTGTGTTTTGTTTCATTCACACATGTTTGAGTAACACTTTATTATTAGTCTGTTACATCTCCAAAGCTCAAAATGCTCTGTTCCACCTTGTGATGTCATGAAGTGGTAGTTTTCAAGATAACAACTCCCTTTTATCTTTTGTTCAGGAGAGATTGGCAACTCCAGGACTGAAATTTAAATGATCCAAATGATTCTAGTGAAGGTGTGAGGAGTTTAAAAACACAGCGGAGCACTTCCTGTATTACCACATGATGACATCACAAGGTGGAACAGAGTGTTTTCCGTTTGAGAGAAGAACTCAGCCTAAATATGGAGCGTTTGTGTGTTAAACATGTGTGAAACAAAACATAACTATAGCACTACTGGTCTGTCTGTTATGAGGAAAAAACAGTATAACATAGATCAGAAAATAGCGAAATATTGGCCCTTTAAAATATAACGATGAGTAGTTGGTTCATATTAGAAGTACAAGAATATGTGATAGGTGTGACAGCTACTTAATTAGAAGTACCAATCACAGTATAAGTATGCCCCAAGAACTTTTTCATCAGATCTAAACCAGGTCGAAAACTGGACTTTACCAGGTCCAATCGAGGAGTAAATGAGGTAAAGTCGAGCTGCACCATGACGTTTTTAAATAAAATAAACCAAAGGAGGACTAAACAAAAGATAAATGGACTGGATGAAACAAACACTTCAGTCACACCACCAGAGGGAGCATGTGCACCACAGTTTTCTAACAAAATAACAGTGTGTTTGAAACAGTTTAAATCAACGCTGTATTTTTGGTTGGTAATTTTCAGTTTTGTTTTCAGACTGCCTCTTATTGCCGTGGCCTACCTCGATGGAACCCTGGCCCTATACGACCTCTCCACACAGGTCCTCAGGCACCGCTGTCAAGACGAGGTGAGCTCCGTGTGCAGACAACCCCAGTACACTGTTAGTATCGTTGTTGTTGAACTCGAGCGTCTGTGTCTCGTACATCCAGGCCGGGATAGTTCACCTGCAGTGGGAGGAGTCGTCTTCAGTCGTGTCCACGTGCAGTCTGGACGGAGCCCTGCGTTTGTGGGACGGGCGCACAGGAAACATGGTGTCAGAGTACCGCGGGCACACAGCCGAGATCCTGGACTTCACCATCAACAGGTAACTGTAACTTATACTAGTACTATAGCCAGTGTACTGAAGGGTAGTGTTAGTTTGAAATGACTAAAGTAGAAGTACAAAGTAGGAGACCAGAACGATTGGCTTTATGTACAACTGTAGGTGGCTCGTTCCATTTCTGGCGTACTGTCTATGAGGTTTTTGCAGAGCGGGGCTAAAATCAGTAAATGCTGTTAGATCAGGCAGTGGACAGGGACGTGCGGGTGGGTCAGGGGTCAGGGTCAGAGGTTAGGGGGTCAGGGTCAGACAGTGGACAGGGAGCTGCAGGTGGAGAACACTTTACAAATGTGAGGAAAACATCTGCGATTACAAAGGTATGTCTTTGTGTGTCGGGGCTATGTCTATTTTCTAAGTCTAATAAATAATTAAATAACGCCACTGATTGAAATAATCTTCTTTTAAAAATGATTGGGTCGATCTTACAACAAATTTTATTTTTGTTACGTTACATTTAACGTCTTAATAGAAGTTAGCATTAGCATTAACACACAAAGATGGACCCTTCTAAAAGCAGAAAGTTTGAAGTGAAGTTTTCCTCACATTTGTAAAGTGTTTAACATGTCGTCAGTGACATCCACCCGCATCTCCCTGTCCACTGCCTGACCCTAACCTCTGACCTCTAACCCACCTGCAGCTCCCTGTCCACTGCCTGACCCTAACCTCTGACCCCTAACCCACCTGCAGCTCCCTGTTCACTGTCTGATCTGTCACATTTTATTGATTTTAGCTCCACTATGCAAAGATCTCAGACATTACGCTGGAAATGGTCGACTGTCCCTGTGACTGGAGGTCGCCAACTACCGTGCACAGAGCCAATTACTTAGAGAAAAGTAAAAGAAAAACATACTACTCATAGTACTTTTGAACTCAGATGTCCAAACATTTAACATTTAGAGCTGATAAAAAAGACAAAACATTAAACAGTGCACAGATTTGATTACTTCAAAAATGGACGACATCAAATCCAATCTGAAGGTTTGATTTGTGGACCTGTCACGATAACAAACTATTAACAAATATTGAGATAAACGATGATATTGAAACTAATTTATGCCACTAATTAAGATTAAAATAATGCAAGATAATCTCAGTAAACCATTTAAAATAGACTGATTCATTAAAAGACACGAGCGGTAACAAATAAACAGCAGAATGTGCCAATAATTAGCCATAGAAGGAAAGTATTCACCCCTCCACAGCTCAAATCAACAAAAATTACATAAAAAATACCCCAAATCTCCTAAAGTATGTGGTCCGGATAAATACTGAGGCCCAAAAATATATTGTTCCAGCTTTCAGATACAGTAATTATCATGACAAGCTTAATGGTTTGTCCTCATTTTGTTAAAATAAATGTAACTGACCCACCTCAGTGTAAAATGTCTCGTTTTAATATCAGTTTTATTTGATGCTTTGTGTGTTGTACAGAGAGGGAACCATGGCTGTGACCGCTTCAGGAGACAACCAGGCCAAAGTCTTCTGCCTCCAGAGACCAGATCGATAAACTGCGAAAGAAAAGACAAGCAGATGTTATAAAGAACTCTAATAATAACACAAATAATAATGATAATAACACAGAGGAGAAATATCGTCCTGGTGATTTTAAAATGCGGCCTGCTTTAGTCAGATTGTAGCATCTTAATTGCTGTGTTATGAACTGTTATGAACCGGAGTGACATGTCTGGATAATTAGAAATGACCCGAGACTCACAAGACTAAACAAAAGTATTACAAATCGTGATGCGTTTGAGAGTCTTGTGGTTCTCGTCAAAGATAAAACCAGATGCTTCCTATGTCGTTTTGGAGTTCGGAGTTTGTTTGTGGTCTGGATCGAACCCAGCAAATCCCTCGTGTAAATACAGAATGAATATACTTTAAGAATATTTTGCACCGCGACTGTTATTACGTCATCTCTCTATTCCCCTTTGAAAATAAAAACCCCTTGATGGTCTTTTTGCGTATTTGGTTATTGCCTTGTATTAATCATGTCTGTTCTTGGGTACACTGCGGACGGGAAAGGCACGTCTTTTGATTCAAGTGATTTTTTTTTTATATTTAGACATGTTTTCAGATAAGAATCGGATAAACTGGTGAGTCAAGATGTACGAGTCCATTAAAGCACCACATTTGTCATAGCACTGCGCTGTTCAAATGGATCAGTTGTATCATGTAGTAGCTGCAGCAGTAGCAGGAGTAGTACTGTATACTCAGTGGTGGAAGAAGCACTACATTTAGTAGAAGTACAGATACTGGAGTAAAGAAATACACAAAAGTATCACATGAACAAATCAACTTAAGTAAAACTATCCATCCATTTTCTTCCGTGGGGGGGGGCCGTCTAAGCAGGAACTCCCAGACTTCCCTCACCCCAGACACGTCCTCCAGCTCCTCCGGTGGGACCCCAAGGCGTTCCCAGGCCAGTTGAGAGACATAGTCCCTCTAGCGTGTCCTGGGTCTTCCCCAGGGCCTCCTCCCGGTGGGACATGCCCGGAACATCTCCCTATTAATGTTTAAAAATGCACTTAAAGAGTAAAAAGTAAAAGCATTTTGTGTAGATTTTGAGATCTTCAAATGTAGTGATTTTGATAAAGATTTGTGCTGAATTTTGTTCAATAGAGACACTGTTTTTTTTAGTCTTGTTCTAAAATGTAGTGGAGTAGAAAGTACAGATACGTGCTCTCAAATGTAGTGAAGTGAAAGTAAAAAGTATCCACTGTAAAATGTACTTAAGTATACATTTATGCATGTGTACTTTACTATTTTTACTTCATTACCTTCCACCACTGCATATACTAAATTATTTCATGGGATTTATATTAAGCCAGGCACATGGAGCTGTTGCTATGCCAAAAACAAACCAGTGAGACATGACTGTGTTCACATTAGCCCAGCTGTATATAATTATTAATCCTATGTATAAACTCACTGTGATTAATATGGAAAAGGTTCATCGAATATAAACGATGTAATGCCTTTGTCCAGATCTTTTATTTTGGTGAATCGAAGCAGGTGACTGAACAGAGAGGCTTTTATTGGTCACTTAAGAGCATGACTAACCCAAAGTTTGAGTATCAGTATCAGTCATCGATGTGACTTGTGTTTGATTTACAGCCGTGTTCTTCCTGTCTTCATCCTGTGCGTAAGTGAGTCTTCCTTGACCCGGCCTTTCCAGGACAAGCCACTGTAGCTGTCCTACTTTTAAAATGTAGACAGACATAAATACAGGACTGGGATTTAAAAATGTGTTGTTTAAAAGTGCACTATTATGTAATTTTTCTAATGGAGAGCCCGTCACCTGCTACTGTACTATCTCCAAATTTAAAAGGACTTCTGGATGGGAGTCTTGATTTAAAAACTGTCCAGATGACTACCTCTGAAACATTTTAATACCTTTGCCCACGGAGGGAAGCAGGTGACGCCACCAGGCCAAGTTACAGGTCAGATCTGTGGCAAAGCGATCCCCTGCACTGGAAGAATACAGTTTTAGCAATAAATGCAAACCGAATTCTTGACAAAACTGACTATACATTTCAACTCCGATCTGCAAGATGCTATAGCTCCATCTCATCCAAACACTGGAGCACTGGTGGTGAGAGTGTCTAAAAAGTACAGGAGGAGGGAGAGCGTTCAGTTACCAAGCTCCTGTGTGATGGAGTCAGCTCTTGCCCATGTTAAAGAGTCTCTAGAGCAGGTTTAAAACGTTCTTCTTTGAATGAGTTTAGGGCCAGACCAGTTAGGAGCAGATATAAAACCCATTTTAGCTAAGAAGCCTTAAGAACATTTCAGCTGGGGGAGTATGGTCACTATGGTAACCTGAACACTATCCTCTGTTTCCTTCGACTTTCCCTGTCAATTCAAGTCATTGTTCATTGCTGTTCACAAGTTGTTTCCTGTCCCACTCCCACCCAATGACAGTAAGGTGGGAAACAGATGTCAGTATTCAGCACTTTAACTTGCAAACAAACTATGTTGCACCATGTTTCAAAAAGTTATCAATTATGTCATGTTAAAGAAAAATCAACTTGCATATTTTTAATTAAATCTCTGTTGCTTTTTATGATTTTCTTTTCTTTTCTCTGGTCTTGTGAAAAAACTGTTGTTTACCTGAAGCTGCCTTTATCTCACGTGCCTTTCCTGCCCGTAGTTTACGTCCCGGTGGTAGTTTACGTCCTGGTGGTAGTTAGCGCAGTAACTTTTGTTACGTAGTGAAATGTCCCTCCACATTGTGCCGCTTTTCCGTCGCCACAGTCGCGCCGCAGATGAGACACACGCAGGTTTATTTTACAGTCGTGAAACTACATTCAGAGCTAATCTTCTCAGCGCTCGCGAGCGGAGCACTGGTTTTGTCACGCGCACAATACTGACCTTTGACCTGAGGAGGTCAGAGTTCACCTTAACTTTTCTAAACTTCATGTATAATGAATATATTTTTAAGATGTTGTCATGTTTAAATCTATATAAATGTAAGGGTAATTTAAAAAAAAATAGCAACAGAATAAAATTAAATTTTAGATGCAGCTCATTAATGAGTTGTGCTATTTTTAGAAGCGGCCTGCGGGCGCCTCATGTGGGCCTTGCGGGCGACCTGGTGCCCGCGGGCATAGGGTTGGTGACCCCTGCCCTAGATGCTTCTCCTATGCCCTGATCCTGCTCCATGGTCCTTCCCTCACCTAATGAGCCCTTTCCTATCCTGGATGACCCCCCCTCTGTCCCTTAGTCTTGAGTCGGATCTGGCCCTACAGACGTGAACTTCATCTGCAAATGGATGTGCGTTAGTTCTGGACACATCTGTAGCCTGGTTTAGTCCTGGTTTAGTCCTGTTAAGTTCTGGTTAGTCCTGGTTTAATCCTGGTTTAATCCTGGTTTAGTCCTGGCTTAGTCCTGGTTTAGTCCTGGTTTAGTCCTGGTTTAGTCCTGGTTTAGTCTAAGGACAGGGGGCGCTCTGCTCTGGTACAGTTCTCCATTTGCTTTTTTGTTTTGAATGTTGGTTAATCTGTCCGTTTCACTGTATTTTCTAACTTTCTGTTGGCTAAATCACCGATCTTATTCTGATCCTCTTTTCTGCATCACTGGCAAAACTAAAACTACAACCCCACTCTGCCCACGCCAGTCCATCTGTCCCACGACCAGGGAGCACTTCAGCTCCACACACCTCCGATAAACAGAATATATTAATAGTAATTGTTGTAGTGTGGCATAAATACCTCTTCAGTGTAGTCCAGAACTGTCACCAACACTGATTTCCAAGCAGTCTCCAAAAAGACCGAACCCACACGCTCCACCTACAAGTGACACAAATGCAGGGTTATAATGAATAATGTAATAAGTACAAGAGATAATGCTACCATCCATTTATGTGTGTTAGAATAAGAACATGAAAGTGGTTTATGGCCATTACCAATCCAATTACAGTAAGTACAGTCTGTTCTAATGATGTCTGCGAATGTAAAACTACAAAATCCTTAGGTATCATGATAGATGCTTTGTTCAATTCACTTTTAACACAAACCAACAGCGTCATGTCATTTAAAAGTCGTTTTTCAGTCATGTAGCACTCTGCAGGGAAGTATCTTTTGAACTGTGTGTGCTGTCCAGATCGTCTTCCCTGGTTAGCGTCTGGGGAGCGTTGTGTTTAAAGCCATTATCTGACTGGAGCTCGTCCATCTGAGGCACCTGCTCTTCCCTGTTTGGCTGCGACAGGCGCTCACCCCGGGCCTCTCCGTCCGCAGCACTGTTTAAAGATGAGGCCCGGGTGACAGCTGTTTTCAATCCGTCTCTACACGTTGTTGTTTGAATGTATACACTCAGGTCAGATCTGGACCAGGGAAAAGTAGTGTACCGGTCTAAATATGTGCAAGCTTTGAAGACAGGGGTGTCCAAACTCTGGCCCGGGGGCGAAATGCGGCTCTCAGACTAAGTTTTATTGGCCCTCATGGCAAATTTGAATAATCCGACCAGTATAACCTAAATAACATCACATTGCATTATCAGACAGACCTAATATAAGTATTTAAAGCCTGGGCACCCCTGTTCTAAGAGCAAGTTAAAGGTGCATTGTAGAACTTTTCTGGGGGGTCCGCTAGCTGCTTGTCTCCATGGAGATGTTGTTTCTTTGCCTGGGCTGTTTGTTACACAGTATGGCATTAGTAGTACAGATCTAGCATATATACTGGTGTTTTCAGTGCTTCATACATTCATTAAAAAGACACGTGTCGTTGCTGAGAGCGAGGTCGTCTCTCCACAGATCTGACCTGTGACCTGATGGAGCTGCCTGCTTGTCTCTACAAAGATGGATGAGTTAAATGCCATACTAAGGAACATTTCAGACAAAGCATTATTAACATCTACGTTGAGATAAACAGGTGGGGGGTCGTGAACCAGAAAAGTTACGCAGTACAGAGAGATTCCAAGCCTGTGCTGTACTGAGGGCTCTCACTGCCAGCTGTGTTATCCAGGTATAATACTGCCTACAACAGGACTGCATTAGACTGGAATGGACAGTATCACACGTGTTGAGGGTTCAGGTGCTGGGTTCTGTATTGAGGGTAAATGAACTTCTCCAGCGTTAGAACTCCAGCGTCCTGCCTCTTCTTCTTCTGAGGCGACAGCGACGGCGGCGTGAAGCTGACTGTGTTTATGTGATGTCATAACTTTGAAAAGAGTCCGTCGTTTGAAGTTGAGCTTGAAGGAAGGTAGGAATTCCGTGGTATAAATATGCTGCTAAACTGTCAAATGCGCATGTCTTCACTGGTTTATGGTTAATATCGAAACAGCTGACATGAAACAAAAACTCGGACAAAGTTCAGTGTCATCGTTCTCAGCCAAAATGAACTAAAGCGTCATCCTTTTTAGAAATATATCGCTATCGAGGAACCACTCCCACATTCACACAAACACAGAGTACACAGACGCTGAGGGTGAGGTGGGTTAAATGTCTAAACCGAGGACACTTATGATCTTTTGCTCATAGACAGCCACAAATCCCAACTACACGAAATGTCATTGTATTTGAGTTTTCTTTTTTTAACACCCACTAATGCAAAATGAAAACTTTAGGCTGATTTAATACTGTGTAGAAGACGGATACAAAACATGGCTCAGTGTTTCCCACAGGTTTATACCCAGACTATTCTGGCACATCTATATTTTAATCATTTTATTTAATATAATTTTTGGAATATAAATGTCACTTATTGCTTCTACTGATCAAAAAAAGCACGAATGACAAATGAATTAACCCTGGAAAACCCACGAGGTCAAATTTGGCCGCAGTTAATTGCAAAATTAAAAAAAAAAAAAAGTAAAATTTCAATTAAAAAAATTCAAAAAGCCCAGAATGCCACTTCTGGCCCCTGCATAGAGATACATAGAGGATGAATATTTAAGTAAAATGAGCCAGAGTGGTAGAGACATGATGGTTGGAAAACTATCCAAACAAAATCATCTTCTCAGCAAACCAGCGGTTGGTAAAATTGTGTTTCTTTTTTGTTAATCTTTTTAGTAATAGCTTGCAGAATGTCTAGAAGTACATTTTATATTCTTTTTGGATAAATTAGCGAGCCCAGTGGGTCAAATTTGGTCCTGATCCTAAATTAGGGGTTAGCAGTAATTTAATGCAATGTTCATAATTTTCCAGAGAAAAGGGCTCTTGGGTTCTCCAGTTAGATCCATTTCCTACTTTACCACAACACTGGAAGTATCACCTTTTGTTCAGCATCTTTTTAGACGATGGGGGTAAATATTAGACTCTGGGAGCCACCATAGTCTCACACTGATGACTTGAACGTACCATCGGCCCCGTCCATCCTGTCGATTACTGTATTAGGTAAAGAAGGAGACACTGAACGACATATTTCCATAAATCACACTTCACGGATTTTCCAGGAGCAGCTTGGAATTATGGAACAGGGTCTGGAGCACATGCCAGGGACATTACACTGGAATGTTCTGAGCTTATCACCGGGAGCCTATAGCCAAGATAACAGGGCTTCTCATTTTTACTATTCACTAATGAGCTTTAAGCACTCTATTACTTGTATCATAAAAATTGAAGAAGTAGAGGGACCAACGAGGCTGCTACGAGACAGTTCATGCTCAGGAAAAAGCTGTGCTGTTGTGGTTGTCTCCTCCCTTCTTGTCCACAGCACACTTCCCCTTTAAAGTGTCTCACGAGGAGGAACTCACTTATACTTGGTCACTCTGTTCTCTGGGTGAAAAGGTCTCCAAGCATCTAAGGATAAGAGTAAACAGAACATGGTGGACTGTGCAATTCGGAATGTGACTTTTTCCATGGATTCTTGGTCGTTATCGTTTGGATATAAAACAAGCTTATTCCACAGAGGTAATAACTTTATTCATTTATTGCTCAAATTTATATTGTATTCTAAGTTCTAAGTTACATATTTATGGTGTAATATTGTCATTTTCTTTCATAAACAAAGATCAGAAACTTCAGACTTTGGTATCATAAAAGCTTCCTTACTGTCTTAGGCTTTTCTAGGTTCATAGTTTTCAAGATTATGCTTAAACTGTTTTTTCTTCTAATAACTACAAAAGATAAGTGTAACTCCAGATTCACATTTTATAAAATATTCTATGGCAGTAGTGGTAAGAGCTACTGAACATCTCATGGGTTTCAAGCTATGGTAACTACTCCTCGTCGTCATAGCGATTATGCAATTCAAAGCTAAATATTATATCTTAAGAATGGAGAAAGGTCCTTAAAGCGTTTTCTAATCTATAAGATTTTTTCAGCACAAAAAAACATAGATTTTTTGGGGGGGTTAACATATATTTGGGATTTTAGTTTACACTGAAAAGTATCAAGATGAAATTTCAAATGTGTTTAAGTTAAAATAATAAATTGAACTTGACCTTTGACCTTCAATTACAGATTAACCTGATTGGAGAACCAGAAGAACCAGTCCAAGCCTCAACCATGGATTTGGGCGACTCCAGCGATGATTTTCTGTCCCAAAAGGATCTTATCTACTCCATCACCATCCCCCTCTCCACCTCCATCATCCTGGCCAACATCCTCATCATTTTAGGAATCGTTTTCAACCGGCAACTTCACAACACCCCCAACTACTTCTTCCTGAGCCTCCTCGTGGCGGACATGTGCACAGGTGTGGCGTTACCTTTCATACCTCTGATGGGTCTGAACCGGGAGATGAGCTTCAGTTCTTGCATGGTGGTTCACATCTTCCCAAACTTCCTCTTTTTGGCGTTCCTTTTCAACCTCGTCATGGTGCACTACGAGAGGTACATCTGCATCTCGGACCCGCTTCACTACGCCAACCTGTGGATGCATAGGAGTTTTCCATTAGCCCTTTTATAGTGTGGGCACCTCCGCTTCTGTACGCTTCCTTGCCCGCTTTTGGATGGAATAACTGGACGGGACCGGACTGGGATGGGTGCTGCGTTGATAGTCAAACGCCAAACTGTTCAACCAATGGTACGGCTTATTGTTCCTATAGAAGAGTCTTCACCAATGAGTTTATTTACTTGGAGCTCTACGGCCTGGTCCTGCCTGCTATCCTCACGATCGCTGGGATGACCGGGCGTGTTCTCTACATCACGAAAGGTCAACTGAAAAACATTTGCCGTCTACACAGATCCGTGCACAGAGGAATCAAAGCATCAGACAGAGAGCAGAGGTTGAATCTGCGCTATACTCGTTGCGTAGTGGCAGTCTCTCTTACCTTTCTAGCATGCTGGGTCCCCTACCTCATTTATATGCATGTGTGTATCGCATTTTTGCTCAGTGATACGAGATGGAACTTTACCACGCACATCATCTTGTCCTGCACGGGGAACGGGAGCATGGCCGTGGTGCCGTTGGTCCTCGGTTTGTCCAATCGGGAGTACACAGAGCCGGCTCACAAGCTCCTGCAGAAAATAAGGGACAGAGTGAGAAGGAAAAAGAGGGACTCCACTGAAATTGCGTTTTGAGATACAAACAGAAGCAGTTTTGTCATGTTTGGCTTATACTAAACTTTGACAATAGCAGATAAATGTGAACTATGTGACTTTTCTGGAAGAGGGGCCACCAACTTCTTATTTCTAAATGGAATTGGCTAAAATGTTCCACAGTATGGCATTTAACGTGTCTATGTTCACTGAGAAAAGCAGGTGAAGCCAACAGGCCAAGATACAGAAGGTAGGCAGTTCGAATCCCACTCTCCCCACTGAGATCCACTGACCCAAAGGTTGGCGGTGTGATTCCAGTTCCCACAGATGAATGCTGTTGTTCTGTCCTTGGGCAAGACACTTAACCCAGCCTTGTCCCATAAGACAGCATGTGTTTTTTTTGGCTTAGAGTTAAAATACTAGTACGGTTATTGAATAAATGCGAGACGAGTAAGTTTAATGCCAAACTGTGGACCATTCTAAGCAAAGCAATGTCACTTAATACAAGAAAAGTAAAGTATTTTTGAGTCAAGTCTTTTACAGTGGTTTCTCAGCTGCAATGTTTTATCATTATCACATTAAAATATGCAAAAACGTACATGTATTTATCAATCTGAAGAAAATAATTTTTTTTTCAGAATCTGTGTAATTCCTCAGTCGTCCAGGTTAGATCCATAATAACCGAAAAATATAAGGCCAGAACCTGGATGAGCAGCTAAACATCTTCACTCAGCGAAAGAATATTGACTGAACAAAGGAGACGCTGACATTACACAGTTACTCCATGTGCTTTTAAATGTACACAAATACATCATGTGAGCGGAAACCAAAGAGTGAATAAGCCCATAGTGATCCAATTAGGAAAAAGGGCCTTAATTAATCAAGTTAAAAGTGGACAAGGTCTGACTGGTGTGTGCCATCGGCGCAGGGACACTGAGCTCTGTTTGTTAAGTCTATCGTGCTTAGAAATGGTACATGGAGAGTTTTCCACACACAACAGTAATCTAAATATATGTGACAGGAAAGACAGAGGCAAATGAGAGCAGGAAACTCACCAACAGTTACGAACAAAAGGCAAGCTCACAATGTTCACATGGTTTATTCAACTGTCAATGCAAATGAGTCACTTCATGCGTTTTGCACGGTATGTAAACATGTTTAAGTGTGTTTCCTCGGAGAAATACTTGCACAATGTGAGTTTTGATTCAAGGAAACTTTATCTGGTATTTGTTCTGACAGATACAGAGACATAAACAGAACAGAAACCCCTGTGCTAGTTCTCATTTTTACATTTCATACTGGAAACATTCCCAAACATAGTCAAAGATTGTTCCTATATCCCACAAACAACAGCAGACTTTTATCAAAAACATGCCAATACTTAAGATATTATAGGGAAGACTTAGTACAAACCTGAAAAATCATAGAATGTTTGTTAGTCAGCCAGGTTAAAATGTGAAATTACAAAAAAATACTGAAATACTGAAATTTTGACTTCACATATGTGGACATTTTGGTGTAACGCTGCTCCCTGCACAGTGGTATTTCAGGCTTCATCTTCGTAACAGGAACTTTGGGAGACAACTTTCCCATTTTCCACATCCACTCGGATCAGCACGCGTTTCTTAGAGGAGGGGTACGCCTGTTTTGTTGGGATAATAGTAGTTTGGGGGCTCGGGGTTGTATCTTCGGACAAAGGTTGTGAAGATGTCTTCTCTGGTGGCTGTGGCTTCACTGGTGGGTAAACGTCTGCGTGTAAGTAAGTTGTTTTTAGAAATCTGAGCAAAAGAAAGGTTTGATTTTAGTGGGAAATAAACAAAGATTATTGGAATACTTCTATAAAATCTATCTCATTTTGCCTGTTGCTTGTGGTACAGTAACTGGCCATGTTATTGACAGCAGTACATTATTTATACCACTAGAGGGCAGCATAGTAAACACAACCACAGGCTTCACGTGACTTTACCATCTTGAAATAACACTAAAATTAATACTGTTAGTCTATAAAAACGTTTGTGGTGGAAAAATAAAAACATGTCTTTACCTCCATTGCGCATAAGTTCATTCATCCTGGAAGAAATAGTACAAAATACATCTCTTATATCCCCAAAAAGAAGTTCATTTTCGCTTTATAATGTTGCTGTTGCTGTTACCTCTTCTCCTCTCCTTCCAGCAGTTTGCGGTAGGTGGCGATCTCGATGTCCAAAGCCAGCTTCAGGTTCATAAGATCCTGGTGTTCTCGCAGAAGTCTGGCTAAATCTCGTTTGGCTTTCCTCAGCGCTTCTTCCAGCTGGGCCTTATCTTTCAGCGCTATCTCTAACCCCTCAGTCCCTTCCACTGTCACCATTTCCACCTCCCTTTTTATAGATACTTCCTATTTCAAGATAATACAGTTGTTAGTGTTCACGTGTATGCTGTTTGATCTGGATATTTTGTTGTTTTTCTGTGATAAACTGACCCTCCGGATGAGTGTTTCCAGTTCTCCTTTGAGCCTCTCCACCAGGCGCTGCATGTCGGAGATGTCCCTCCTCATCTCACGCACTTCTGTCTCGCGTTTCCCGGCAGTGTAGACCAGTTCATCAATCTACAAACGCAGAAATAAACACGAGGAGGAGTAAAGGATGATTATGAGTGATCCCAGTGGGCTGCTGTGTGTTGTTGTTGTACCTTTCTCTGGTTCCACAGGTCAGCCTGATCCCTCGTGCGGGCGGCCATCTCTGCGTACTGTCTCTTTGCGTTTTCTATAATTTCGTCCATGTCCAGTGAGCGATTGTTGTTATCTCGAATTATTAAAGTTTCATTTTGGATCATAGACTGCAGCTCTTTGATTTCCTGCAGGAGTAAAGAATATTAATAATTATATGTTCACTACCAGGCAAATGTTTGAACACACGCTCTCATTCAGTGTTTTTTTTCCTTTATTTTTATGACTTTCTATATTTTAGATACACACAGAAGACAAGATATATGGAGGTATGTAGCAATGGAAAAAAATTTAATAATTCTACTAAATATTTTTCAAAGTAAAGAATAGCTACTTTGAGGATTTTTATATATACAAAACAAATATTTAGTTGATTTATTTAACTTTTTTTTCTTTACTACATAATTCCATAGATCTTACTTAATATTTTTTTATATTTTCTATATTTATATAAAATGTAGAAAGTAGTAAAAATAAAGAAAAAACAAACAAATTGAATTGGAGGGTGTGTCCAAACTTTTGGCTGCCTGTGCATATATTTTTTCCATTAGTCGTGATTTACAAAATATAGAAAAGTAAGTAAAGACAGATACTGACCTCATCAAATCCAACTCTGAGGAAATCCAGATTACCCATCTGGTCCTCCAGCTCCAGAGCTAAATCTACTGCCTTTAAGTGACCGTCATCTACTTCCTAAAACAAAGAACAGAATGTTAAACTAGGACACAATACCAATATATCGGCGCAGATGTTGAAATTGTTGGTGAATCTTATATCGGTTCCAAGATATTGATTCAGTTTTTCAGTTGGTGTCACATTTTGGTTCATAAATTTGTGGGATAAGATGATTTACTGGACAATGTTGGCCCATCTCATAATATTACACCTGTATTTTTACAAAGTTGTTCTGTAGTTACTTTAAATGATGAGTAACAATTACAAAACACTTGGATTTTTTTTTTACCTTATGCTGTTTGTGTTTAAAGGAAATAAACTATATTTTCAGTCTCTGCCCTGGTACATGTCAATATTGGGGATTAGCAGATACTTAAAGAAAAAGCTGGATCAGTGCATCCCTATTTTAAACTTTGCAATAAAAATAATTAAAAAATAAAAATAATACTAATAAAATTATGATAAAATAATAATAATAATACCGATAATAAAAATAATAATACTAGTTCACAATTCAGAAAAAAGTACTATTTTCTTTTAAATAGATTTACCTTTTTGGCAATAATAAATTCATTCTCAAGGTCATTTTTCTTCTGAATTTCATCATGGTACCTAAAAGTTCAAACAGTTCATTAATGAAACTCAAATGCATCTTATAACAGACTTTAAATGCACTGGGACAGCTGACTTGTTCTTGGTGTCCTGCAGCTCTCGGTTCTTCTGTTCCAGTTCGTCCTGGAGTTTTTTCTGGTCTCGGAGCAGGTTGACGATCTGCTCCTCCAGCTCCTCCTTCATCTGCTTCACCACCTCGTCCACTTTGGCCGTGTAGTCCTCCTGCTCCTTTAAGATCTTCAGCTTTGTGTCGAGCTTTTTGTTCTCGTTCTCCAAATGTTTCACCTGTCAATGAAGTAATGAGGAAGAAATCAGGCAGAAAACGGGGTGTAATTCATAAAAACGAGCACATGGGGGCGGTGTAGCTGCACTGAGTTGTGTTTAAATTCCAAAAGGCTCTTTTTTTCATGGCTCAGGGCATAAGATAATAGACTCAGGATAAATTCACACTCATTTGTCTGTGGGTTTAACATTTTTTTCACACATTAAAGAGCTTTGACAACTATTTATATGTTGTTTCTTTAAATATAAAATAAACTAAAGACACAATGCACAGAATTAAAAGGCACAAATTGGTGATTTTAACATGGAACTACTGTATTAAGGCGTAATGCATCTGTAAATAGACCCTGGATCTATAATATGGACTTATATACTTACTATTCTTCCCTGGAACAGACCAAAGCGCATAAAAGACCTCTTACCTTGTCTATGAGTTGGACAAACTTGTCGTTGAGCCCCACCATGTCGTCCTTGTCCCTGGCCTTGCCCGCGGTGCTGGGGGCCCTCCTGGAGCCTGGAGCGTAGGACTGGCTGCTGAAGTCTCCTGGTTTGGACATGCTGGTTTGGTGCGCGGTAAAAACACCTGATTCTGGAGAGATATGAGCGGCAGAAACAACCACAACGCCCCAAAGAGCCAGCTTTTAAAGTGGACAGGGGCCACCGGGCACCTCCCAACTCCAGGTAAAGCATCCAATCACGACGGGCCAGGTGCAAAATCCCAGCGTAAAAACAGAAAAAATGCACACGTTCAACTTGAAAATCAACTCTGTCTGCGGTGGTGGTGTCCGGGGGGAGCCAATGGCATCACTGGGGCAGGATTTGCAGGTGAGACGCAGGTATAAAACTCACCTGCGCAGCCTGCAGTCACCTGTCTCCAGACACAGCTCCCATCATGCCTTTAAACTCATCCGCCAGTGTGTACGGAGGAGCCGGGGGAAGAGGCGCCAAGGCCTCCGTGTCCAGCCTGGAGGGTCTGCGTAATGTCATGCGTAACGACACTGAACGAGACTCTCCCGCGCCCGTGGAGGCTCCCATCGCCCCTGCCTCTGCGCCCACCAATAAAACCGCGGCACCAGCGCCCCCTGCGGACGACAAACAGACACTGAGAGGTCTGAACGATCGACTGAACGGCTACCTGAACCGCGTGAGGCAGCTGGAGAAGGAAAACCAGGCTCTGGAGGATGAGATAGAGGAGATTTTAGCCAAGAGAGCTGCGCCAGATGGACGAGACTGGGACGAGATCCAGAAACCACTGGATGAGCTCAAGGACAAGGTAAGATCTGTGTCTGTGTGATAAGTGTCCACCTCATACATTTTGATTTAACATGGAAAAATCCAAATATGATTCATTATAAACCACAGTCCTTTTATGTCTCCTGCAGATTAAAGAAATCACAAAGGAAAATGCCAAACTTTTACTGCAGATTGACAACACTGACTTAGCCAACAATGATTTGAAAAACAAGTAAGCAACTTTTCCATTTCCTCTTAATATCTGAAAGCGATTGGGTGAAGCTCTCTCTTACCGTGTTTGTCATATCCAGGCTGGACGAGGAGAAGAAAGCGGTGAAGGCCATCGAGAAAGACGTGGAGGAGCAGAGGAGGACCATCGATGAAACCAAACTGAAGTGTGCCCATCTGGAGAAAGACATCGAGCTGGTGAAGAACGAGATCGAGCACCTGAAAAAGGAGCATAAAGGGGTAAGTCTGCAGTTTAAACTTTACAATTCAAGTGTCATCTGTGCGTGTATGTGTCTGCAGGATGTGGACGACCTACGGGACAAGATTAAGGACTCAGAGGTCAAAGTTGAGATCGAGTCGTCCGATTCCAACTTGACAGAAGCTCTGAACAAGATTCGATCCCAGTACGACGATCTGGTGAAGAAGACGGAGAAAGAAACAGAGGACTGGTACCAGAGCAAGGTATGTCAGGAACAACTCAAAACTTCTCAAGATTTGAAGTTGTTTTTCATGAATACGTCGTTTTATTTTTTAGTTTAAGACCATCAAAGTTGAAGAGGCGAAAAACACAGAAACTGTGATGAAAAGCAAAGATGAGCTGAAGGATTTGTCAAAGGAGAAGCAACTTTTGGAGATTAAAATCCAGAGCGTACACACCACGGTGAGTACACGAGGCGAATGAAGTACAAGGAGTAAAGTACTGTACTTAAGTAGAATATTTAGGTATCTGCACTTTACTTAAGTACATATTACAGTGGATACTTTTTACTTTTACGTCACTACATTTGAGAGCAGTATCTGTACTTTCTACTCCACTACATTCTTACTTTTTATAAAAATTTGTGGCTTTTTTTACATGTTTGTGGTAACATCCTGGCTAAAGTTTTCGCAGAAGGTAACGAAGTACATGCAGTAAAATACTGTACTTAAGTAGAGCAATATCTGTACTTTCTACTCCACTACATTTTTACTTTACTTAAATCTTACTTTTGATAAGATCTGAGCTTGGAGCCTGGCTAAAGTTTCGAGTTCAATCTTCGGCTTTGAGCAAACAAAAATAAAAGAAAAAAGAAAAATTCAGAAATGTATTTGTATTGTTACTGTGACCAAATATGAATCATTTTAATCAGTATCACTACATTTAACACTTAAAACTGGAGCGAAATACTTACTTTTTACTCTTTAAGTACATTTTAAAATAGGTACTTTAATACTTAAGTCGACTTTTTCATGTGTTACTTTTACTTGAGTAACTTTTTGCCTCTGTATCTGTTCTGTAACTTAAGTAACAAAACTGAGTACTTCCTCCGCCACTGCAGACAATACACATTCTTCCACTGTCATAACATTATGTCAGACACGGGTCTTACTACACCTGCGGGACTGTCTTCCCAACCCTGTCATTTTTGCTCCAAACAGCTGGATTCCTCACATAACAAAACAAAAAAAGCGTCTCAACATGTTGGAACGTGAAAAATGATGCCCAGGCAACATGTAGGGATTCTAATTACATCTTTTACAGATTTACAATTTGGAGCAGAACGTGAAATCGACCAAAGTGGAGTATGGTATTCGCTTGGGTCCTCTGAACAAAAAGATTAAAGAACTCGAGGCTGAGTTAAAGGAGTTTAGAAACGAAGTAGAGAGACAGCTGGAGAAGAACAAAGATCTCGTGATGGTCAAGATGAAACTGGAGGAGGAGATCCGCTACTACCAGGAACTAATGCAGGGAGTGACTGCTGATCCCGACAGGTAAATCCACTAAATATTACTCTGAAAATGAAAAAAATACTGCTTCCTTGTAGTAGCTGCAGCCCATATTTGGCCCTGTCCCTCAAAACGAGTGCTCTTTCCTTCTGACAGCTTGGAGTTTTCTTTAGACGATGCGCTGGATCAAGGTAAGACGGAGAAACGGTTTAGTCTGGGAAATTAAAAGTGCACAATGTAACTTTTCTCGTCTCCGTGGGGATGTTATCGGCTTGCCTGAGATGTTCCACCGGAGCTTTAAATGTAAAATCTTAATGCCAACAAGCAGGTGACGGTTGCAGGTCACATCAGACAGGTTTGTTTCATCACAGTGGAACATCTCCATGGAAACAAGCAAATGGCAGATCCTCCACCTGAAAAGTTGCATGGTACACCTTTAAAATGCAAAGTCTAGATTGTAGTGTGCACCTAATCAATCATTTCTCACTCCAATGACGCACCTAACTGCACCAGACCAGATCATTTTTGTAGTCACCACTGCATGCTAACACACCAACTCTCCAGTGTATGAAAAAATTGACATTAATTTTGAAAAATCTTTACATTTGATTTGTTTTTTCCAGATCAGCCGAAGCTTAACATCGAACCCCCGAAGCGAGAAGAAGCAGAGGAAGAAGTGAAGGAGGAAAGCGCCCCATCCATCAACAATTCGACGCCTCCAGAAATCGTAACCGAGACCGAGACCAAGACCGAGACCGAGACCGAGACCGAGACCGAGACGCCCCTCCAGGCCCAGACGGCAGCTGAAGTGAACAACACAGCCCCTCTGCCTCCTCCCAGCGACGAGAAGAAGAAAGAAAAGAAAACTAAAAAGCGCTCATCCTCATCATCTTCGTCCTCCTCTTCTCCTCCTTCTTCTTCTTCTTCTTCATCTTCATCATCTTCTTCTGAATCTGAGGATGAAAAACCAAAAAATGAAACTACAGAGTAATACACACTGTAAAACTTATAAAAGGTTGAAATGACTTCTGTTCTATTTCTTAAACCTGAGGGATTTTGAATGAGCTGTGGCAATATAATAAATATAATAAATACTTTGAAATAATCACACTGCGTTGGGTCATTTGAAAATCATTTTGAGAGATATTTGAAATTAAATAAAATTAAAATAATGAGTAGGTAACATTGAACTCAAAAGCTGTTGAGCAAAAATTAAGAGCTTAAACTTAACTTAGCACCATCTGTTTTGTTTATAGCTGTAATTAGGCCGTGTCACAGTATTACAACTCCCCAAAGCAGTATTTATACACAGAGTTGGGCAGTACATTTACTTTTCAAATTAGGCCTGTCACAATAATTACTATATCGACTTTGTTCAATATATTATAAATTGAACATTAATTTCTGGAGGCCAATATTTATCGTGGGGATTTTTTCTTCGTAATAATGGAATTTTTTGGTAATTTCTTATACAACATGATGATTCGAGCTGTAAAAGGCTAAATTATAAACTCAGATTACACAAACTGATCACTTAAGTGTTGCATTCTGCTGTTCATTTATACAGATCAGCAATATTTAACAATACTGTACATTTTTTGGGAATAATTCTGCTTTATCGTTTATCTATGTTGACTCCAGCAATATATCGCACTTCAAAATGTGTTATCGTGACAGGTCTACTCCAAGTACTTTTCAGAATCCAAACTACTCCTATTTGAGCAATGTATTTACACGATAAAAACTGTTACTTTTTACACTTCCCATCCTGAGTAAGTTTATAAGTGACAAAAGCTTTAATGACAGTGCAAAATGGTTTGTTTCTTGCACTACTACTTCAGATATTAAGATTTTCTCACAAGATATACCAGATGTGTTTTTTTCTTTCAAATTACAGTAACTTCATATGTTAAAAATACACATGCCCAGTTGTACTTTTAACTGCTCTTGGTTGTGACTCCCAAATAAATCATATCAGTGTTATTTATTCCCTAAACTTTTCCAGGTTTTGTCTTCAGGGCTAGAACACATTTCTGTAGCCTTTATTTTCCCCTTAAGGAAGTTTGACCTTTCTGCATTTAACCCATCCTTCAAAAAACATGCCTCACAGCACATTGTTTGGAGTAAAAGGCGACCACAGAGCAGCACCCGGGAGACCCAGCTCCAGATTTACTTAAACGGTCAAAAATCATAAGTCAAAGTGCACAAGAAAAATGACAACAACTTACATCAATAAACTGCCTCAGTTTTCAAAAAAACTCACATTTAGCCTCGTGTTTAAAGATTCAAAGCGTCTCTTAAAGACCAAACCTCCCATCATGCATCAGTTCATAATAAACCCAAAGCAGACAAGCTTTTCAGAGTGATTTAATTTTCTTTCAAATGACAATGGAACAGACGACAGAAAGCACAGAGGGAGGGGTCTGAAACATCCCACAGGAGGATGCCACAGGGGGAGGGGCCAAGCCGAGTACCAAATGGAGTCAAAGATATCGTATCAAAAATGTCATATTTCATATATATATTTATATAGGACTAATAATTCTCTTTTACTATGCAAAGCAAGGAATGCCCTTCTTATTACAATGAGCAGCGGCTTTTCCTAAGGAAAGCCCACATTATTATTCAATACAAAACAAATAGTGGATTTGTTGGGGCGAGTTTGGAGGCATCCTGGGTCCTGTCCGATGGCGTTCAGTCCGAGTGTGGCGATTTTGGATTAGTCTGGAGGAAGGCGGGGCAGCCTCAGCGGGAGAACGTCTTTCCACTGAAAAGGATCAAGAAACATGTTTTTTGGTTATGGATAAAATATAATTTACTCAACAGTTTTGCAAGTGTATTTGTTATATTTTTTTCTGGTAATAGTTAGTTGAAAAAAAACAAAACTAGAGGGGAATGGAAATAATAGGCTGTAACGTGGGGTAAACAGCAGTCCCATAGAAATGTGTGTTAAGTTCAGAGGAATCTTACAGAGGGCAGGGGCTCTCAGAAGATTATATGATAAGAAGGCTTTAGTCCAACAGAAAGCAGTAAAAATTCCAACGAGACACATTTTAAAACTAAACAAAGTCACACACCCCCCGAGCACACAAGTTCAGAGTCAGATATCGAGATACATACACACCAGTGTGATCCCTGGTGAACAAGCTCACACTCAGAGTCCACAGCACTGACTGAGGACAGACCAGAAATAAAGCTACTCACGAGATGGTCTTCATCTCCTTCTTCTCAGCGTCTGGTCGGGCACGGTTCAGCACTTTGAGAAAATCTGACGTCTTGGCCCTCATACGTGTGTGAATGTAGGCCTAAAACACAGCAGCGTCACATCATCCATCACTCTGCCAACAATCTCTTTAAGATTATCACATCTGAAACTAAAACTGAGTGTCAATTTCTGTGATTTCTTTCCCCAAAACCAGAGTAACCTGAAAGTAATTGACTAATTACACATAATTATAGACACATTTCTATGTAGTAGGAAATTACAAAGCGCACTTGTCTTTGGTTTCGCAAACTGATAACAGCTACCCATTATTGCTACAGTATTTGTACATTGTTTGCACGTTTAACCCACCCACTTCTGTCCATAAATTGTTTCTTTGTCATAGACTCCAGTCTGTCTGCAGTAAAGTGATTCACTATAAAACATCTCTGTTGTCCTTTTAGTTCATCTTATAACATATGTGTTTTATACGTGTGTTGTCCACAAACCTACTGCAGAAATGTGGCTGAAATAAGTACTCTTCTAACAAAGGAAGTAAAGTTCTGCTATACACAAAGCCCTGACCTTGGAGCACTTTATGTGGTAGTGCAGATAGTCCCTGAAGGTGTGGATGAGGTTGATGGTGTTGTCTCTGGCATTAGCATTGGTGTGACGTGGGAACAGCACTGCAAGAACAAGAGAAGACATCACCAACAGTTTAAATATGTATGTAGACGTGTACAGAGGATGTTTCCTGGACTACAAACCAAAAGTGATGTATCCGATGTTGTCTCCGACTGCAGCATCTGTGTCCTTCAGCTCCAGCGGAGGCTCCCTGTGGCTGAACAGCACCTGGGGCGCGGTGTGACTGGCTCGCCGGCCCTCCTTAAACTCCTGTGTGTGATTAAAAACTACACTTTATTAAGTCTGCTTTTAGAACAGACACTATGCATGTTCTTGTAGAGGGACATACAGGGAATTTCAGAAAGCTGCTGTAAGACAAAAGCATTCAGGTGGGAGGTGGTAATTGAAGGGGTACAGAGTTACAACATGGGCTTTGGTGTAATAAATACCTGTCATGTTGGAATGAACTGAGACAGTTTCTCTGAAAATATGCAAATCAAATAATAAAAAGGTCTAAATGTGGAATCAGTCAATCAGACAAACCACAATGGAATGTGTTTGTGTAGAAGCTCCTGTTTCTATAGGAAAAGTATTTCTCTGGGGGGTCTCTGTGTGGCCGACACGCACCTGCATGAAGACTTTGCCAATAATGACATCGTCATCATCTTTAAAGACTGTGCTGAAAACCACGGTAACTCTGTCCTTCTTGGCCTCCACATACCTGAAAATACACGCACAGGTTTAGGTTAGGAGTACACAACGATCACTTTAAGACATCTCACTATGCACAACAGTCCATACAAAAATTAACTTTGGATTTAAAATGCCGTACATCGACTCATCATCTCTGTAGTGAACGACAGCTCTCTTCTCTCCTTCTTTGCCTTCTTCCTGGAACTTAAAGTATTTCTCAAAGACAGATGCGAAGCAGTTCCTTTTCAGAATCCCTGCCTGGTGAATGACCTCATCTTTGTTGGCTGGCAATGCCTCCAGATCATACAGGAGAGACACGTTGTAGCCTGGCAAGCACCAAAGAGGCTCATTACTGATCATTTTATTTTAACCAGACAAACATCGCAACATTTTATATATGAACATTTAAATTGAAAAAAAATATTATGCATACCTGCTTCAGGTGCAACCAGATAGTTCCCATAGACCTTCTTGAGCAGCTGTAAAAATAAACATTATGTAATGTCATTATCACAGCATCTGATATTATGAAACTAAACTTCTGTGCAATGTCTATTTTTAGTTTGATTCATCAGAGGGAAAACTCTCACAAATGTTTCTTTATGCTGCACAAACAGACCTACGACTGGCCCAGTGAACAGATCACAGTCAGTCAGTTCATTCACTTATCCCTCTGTACTGGGGATGTAAAGAGAAACTAGTTGGATGTGAGCCAGTACACTGAGACAGTGGCCGCTGCAGTCAGCACTTCCTGGCCCGAGTGACTCAAACAACTCACTTCCTGTTTCAGAAGCCTGAGCAGATAATTTCTTCCTTACATGGCAAAAGGAACTTCTGCCACTCATTTGTATATTTCTATAAAAAGTGTTTGGTCTCGTCTAATATATTTTTGTGAGCAAATCTAACAAAGGCATGTGTGTTGTTTTAAACCTGGCAGTAGCTTGTACCTCATCAGCTCCATGCTCCTGAAGCTCCTTATAAAACTTCAGGGAGATGCTGATCATCACTTTGGACTTGTCCCCATTGGGGTTGGAAATGTGGTACAGGACGCCATCAAAATCTGCAGCAAAAGATATTTATTAAGAGCAAACACAAACATTTTTATGTTTTTCCAGTTTCGCTGCCCACACATTTGACCATAAAATATTATGACACCAAAAAAATATAATTTATACCTCAGCTGTTTTAAATTGAATGAGGAAATAACAGTTATTTCTTTTGAAATAAAAAAGCCTTTTTATGACTACAACAATTACACTCATAGACATTATGTAAACAAAGCTGTATCTACTGTCAGGGATTATAATACCTCTGATTACTGATCTGTTTTATCTAAAATCACAGTGTGCATGTGTATTATTCTCACCCATCATCGTTATTTCATTGCATGACATAACAGTGTGTATTGTGGTTGCAACAGTGTTTTACCTGCAAAGGTCACTTCCACAGCCTCTGGCTTGGTTCTGCAGGAAGAAGATAGAATTTAAAAAAACAAAAAAAATAAAACTATAATACAAAGGAGGAAAACGACTAAGGCCATGTTATTTCACTGGTTGAACATATTTGTTTATATATTGATCACTTGAAAAGTAACTTTGTGCATTTTAATGTCACGCACCTCAAATCATTTGTATAGAAAAAGTGGGTTTAGCAGTGGTTAAAATAAGTGCATAAAACAGCAGCAGCAGGAGGCTGTTAAATGGGACAGACTTGACTCAACAGGACCTGAGGAATGCGGAAGACACGGACACTGCGAACGAGCTGCTTCATCATCTGACCTGAGCCAACGTAACAAAATATTATTACCAATATTAAGCACCAAAATATATTACAAATACGATTTACATTTACAATAGCAAATGTGCTAACTACAGTGGTCCACAATGCTAACAGATTCAGTGATACATGTTGATGTGTTTTAGCCTGCTAAAAGGCTAACAGTAACTGTACAGTAACTAGCCAAAGGGCAGTGCATTTTTTATCTATCAAAATTCAATTGCAAAGTATTTAATTGCAAAACCTATAGTAGACGTAGACCTGCAGCACTGCATTAAACCCATCTAGACTCAACAGTGAAATCTGTACAGTTTAGTTGATTCGTGGTGGAGCTCTGACACACCCCAGCTGTGGGCAGGACACAGGCGCAGCTACAAGTCACATTTAAACAAAGAAAAACACCACCTCAGCAATGACACTGGACACATACATGTTTCATTTACGTCCATCAGTCCCCTTGTGCACATCTGTGTAGTGTAAATCCTGAGCAAAGCCTTTTGTGAGGCTAGCTGCTGTTAGCATTGCTAATCAGGTGAGAATCAGTTCTTACCCATTGGAGGCGCCGTCGAACTTCAGCGTCAGCGTCTCTTCTATGATGCGGTTATTAATTTCTAAAAGGATCATGGTGGAGGCCGAGGAGAGGGGGATAGTACTGGAGATTTGCTAAACCCCCTTTGTGTCAAATTCTACGATTTTTTCCACCCTTGACAGACGAACCCGCTTCCGTCCAGACCACTTCCGCCTGCCCAGTCACTTCCGCGTGTTTCACCCAGAGCGCGCACGCAGCGGAGCCGTGCACGAGCCGAGCGCGTCCACAGAGCCGCGTGCAGTGCGCGTGGATCTATAATGTGACTTTGTTATTATCTGTGTATCACCCCGGAAGTATAATACACAGACACGTTTCACCGCGGCGACATTTAGCCGGATATTAAAGCACAATGATCAGGTTCATATAAGGAGCATGTTGGCTTTGTGTGGTGTTTAGAAGGAGCATGTTGGCTTTGTGTGGTGTTTAGAAGGAGCATGTTGGCTTTGTGTGGTGTTGGTAGAAGTGCTTCTCAGTTCAAGACTAATTGACAGACACATATTTACACATGCACATGTAAATTAAGTAAAAACCTTGACATGGCCGAGGCTAATCACCCAAACGCAGAGCAGTTTTCATTTTGACATTCAGACATGGAAGTGCTCCAACTGCTATGGAATAAATGTTTTTTGTCTGTAGGGTTTGGGGGGAAATGAGCTACCACAGGATGTAGCAAAATGAAAATAATATTTTTTAACAAAATAATATTTAGTGATCATCCTCAATGTCATTTTGTGCAACATGGAACAGTTGTTCTAAAGAGCAGCAGCCACAGTGGAGAGTGGCACAAAGTCAAACCCTCCATACAAATTAAAACATATGAATTTTAAAGGTCCTATATTATGCAAAAGTGACTCTTGGGAACTTTAAGCCATGTTTTAATGTTGTTACCTCCTCAAAAACAGACCTGGAGTTGTGTTTTGTTTCATTCACACATGTTTGAGTAACACTTTATTATTAGTCTGTACATCTCCAAAGCTCAAAATGTTCTGTTCCACCTTGTGATGTTATGAAGTGGTAGTTTTGAAGTTATCCACTACTTTTTACCTTTTATTTAGTTGAGATTGGCAATTCCAGGGCTGAAATTATTCAAATGAATCTAATGAAGGTGTATTGAGTTTAAAAACACAGTGGAGCACTTCCTGTATTATCACATAATGACATCACAAGGTGGAACTTTTTGAGAGAAGAACTCAGCCTAAACACTCAGAGTTTGTGTGTCAAACATGAAACAAAACAAAACTCTGGATGTGTTTGTGATGAGGAAACAGAAAATAACACGTGCCTTAATAAAAAAGATAATATAAATGTGAGGAAATGTGAGGAAAAACAGAAGAGGAAGTGTGTTATGACTGATTACATTTGCAACATCATTCATTTTGATGCATGGCTTTTTATAGAGTCTTGCTTTTGACCTTTTTGAAAATAGAAATGGTTGCTGGCTATTCCTAACTTTTTTTGTTTTTTTATTATTATTATTTGACCAATATTGACAGTGCAGTTTTCATTTGCAGTCATGCTACACACAGCTGGTTGTTCAACTGTGGCTCCAAAGCATCTGAATCTCCTTCAACTTATAACAGTAAACCAGGGGTGTCCAAACTATGGCCCGGGGACCAAATGCGGCCCTCAGACCAGTTTTTATTGGCCGTCAGACCTCCTGTTGAACCGACCCAACTGATCATAAGCAGTACTTTTAATACCAAATTACTATTTCTACCATTATATCCTCAAACATCACATTGCAGTGACTATGTTTTGAGATGTGGCCCTCGATAAAAAAAAGTTTGGGCCCTTCTGCTGTAAACACTGAGATGTTGTGTGCACTGAGCCTTTAAACCTGTGATGAGGTGATTTATGGAGACTGGGAGTAGTAGGTGGGGACGATACCTGTCTCTGAGCGTCTTTACATTTACAAGGTAAGAGCTGTGTCCGTCCTCTCTGCATGAGCCTGTTATTAGTCACATGTTTATAGCCTGACGGGTGTTTGCCGAGCCATTAAAGACGGATTCTCCACTGATGCAGACGCAAGATAACTCAAATCAGAGAAACAAAGGCATTGTGGGAAAGCAGCTGATTGCAATAGCAGCAAAGAGAACAAAGTGTTGCGTTTTGAGAGAGTGACAGGATCCTGTACAACACCTTACCGTATTGTTACTCAAGAGACGTTGATGCAATGTACTCCTCACATGCTCAATTGTGTTATTACAAATGTTTTTAACCAGGTCAAGTAGATTTTTGTGGCTAGTAAAAAATTAACCTCACAAAATATTAAAATTTAAGGTGGTAAATAAATGCTGGAAATTGCATCTGCTGTGTTTAAAATGTGATGAAGAAGAAGAAAAAAATGTATCTTTTGTGATTTGGATTGAAACACAAACAGTATCTGAGTTTGCGCAGTTGTAAAACATAACATCTGAATTATAAAATTAAACTACAAATATGTTGCGGTCAAGTGATGGCTGATAATGACGCAGTGACGTGGGTTAAAAAAGTAAGCAGATGAAAGAGGATACAAAACAGGAAATTGGGGAAACAGCTCTTCAGAATCCTCTAGTACGGACATTGTACAAGTGGCACTAGCGCAGACGGTAAGCTCATCCTTCTTTCTTATCTTAACGAAGAATAATTCAATAGCTTTAGAAACGTTTTTAATATTTGGTTTTCCAATCGCAGCCATGTCTATCATTGTGACGTTCGACGAAGACTTTCTCTACGAATTAAACGACAGTAGCCACAACAATATTACGACCTACATAGTGAACCCCCATGCCGTCCCGTGTGAGTTTAAGCTCCTGGATCCCGCAGTTGGCATCACTATATGCGCCCTCCTTATTGCCATCTTTCTACTGGCGATCCCTGGCAATATCTTGGTGGGCTGGGTAATACGCACCAGCCAACACGCCCTCACCCCGTCGGATGTCTACCTGTTCCACCTCACTATCGCGGACGGACTCATGGCTTTGACTATCCCATTTTGGGCAGTTGCAGTGATAAGGGGGTGGCTGTTTGGAAACTTCATGTGCAGAGTTATAACTCTCATTTTTGACACCAACTTCTACACCAGCATCTTGTTCCTGGCGTGTATCAGCATCGACCGGTACCTTGTGATCGTGCACGCCAGTGAAAGCCTCAAAAGTCGCCAGAGGATGTGCAGCCAGCTGTTGTGTGGGGGCGTGTGGGCCCTGGGTTGCGCTCTAGCTTTGCCCGCTCTCTTCAACGACGTCATAAGCCCGAGGAATGACTCCAGTTGGATGATATGCAACGAAAACTTTGACATTGGCAATGCATCAAAATGGAGGATTGCCATTCGTGGGTTTAGGCATATTTTTGGCTTCCTGCTTCCTCTTGGTGTCATGGTAACCTGCTACAGCATCACTGTTGCCAGGATTTTACGCACCAGGGGTTTTCAAAAGCACAGAGCGATGAGAGTGATTATAATAGTCGTGATTGTGTTTTTGCTATGCTGGCTGCCGTACCACCTGAGCATGATCGTTGATACGCTTTTGAGGGCTGACCTGATTCCATACGACTGTGCGAGGAGGACGTCGGTGAACACAGCGCTGGGGGTCACAAACAGCTTGGCTCTCCTTCACAGCTGCATCAATCCAGTCCTCTACGCCTTCGTGGGAGAGAAGTTCAGGTCGAGAATGAGGATGCTGCTGAAGCGAAAGATGGCTCAAGAGAGGATGTCAGTGTCGAAATACAGCAGGTCCACTTCTCAAACCTCTGAAGGCCACGGAACAGCTCTGTGAAAAGTTTAACAAACACTGGTTATAAAATATTCTCATAAAAGTCTCCTTGGGTCAACTTTGGGCTACGCTTTCCTAAGCTCACTACTGTCATCCAGTGGTTCACCTGCTGCTTGCATGTATATTATGTTGGAACAATTTAGTCAGTTGTATTTTATGTAAAGCAGGCATGTATTTCTAAATCAAATAAATAGCACGTTTTCTTTTTGAGTTATCTGTTACTCCATTCTTATTTATTCTGTCACCACAATAAACTTTTTATTTGACAAACAATGAAATGGTGTGTTAAATAAAGTCGATAATAGCAGCTGTCCATAACTGAGCTAGCTTAGTGCTAATAATGACCATGACCGTGAGCCGCACGAGCTTGAATCTCAGCCTTACATTAAAGTCTTTATGATTAAAACTAGATGAAACTATATATAACTTTAACAAGGATGAAGAAAAACACAAGAGCGTTGTTGAGAAATCAATAAATATGAAATTAGTGAAACGTTCGTCAATGACTCGACTCTTTTAAGCGGTTCTTAGCATGAGCGGTTTGAACCGGATCTCAATTTTTAAAAGAACCAAATCTTTTTCTTTATAATTTCTATGGATTTTATACTGACTAATACTGAAACAACACGAGAATCAGCTCAAAAGCAGAACAGGCAGCATGAGTGAGAGATTTGAACAGATTTGGGGCGACAGTGGCTCAGTGGTCAGAGCTTTGGTCTCCCAACCCGAAGGTTGGAGGACCGAGTCTCGCATGGCCCAAGTTCTGTCATTGTGTCCTTAGGCAAGACGCTTCACCCACATTGCCTAGTATGAAAGTGGTGTGTGCGTGAATGATCGGTGGTGGTCAGTAGGGGCCGATGGTGCAGATTGGCAGCCTCACTTCTGTCAGTCTGCCCCAGGGCAGCTGTGGCTACAATAGTAGCTTACCATCACCAGGTGTGGACGTGAATGAATAATGACTATAGTGCAGCGCTTTGACAAGCCTGTAAGGCATTATTATTATTATTATTTTATTTGTTCGTTATTTTATTTGGCATAATTATTATTACATTGTTATTATTATATTATTATTATTATTTATTATTATATTATTATTATTATTATTATATTATTATTATTATTAGTAGTAGTAGTAGTAGTAGTAGTAGTAGTAGTAGTAGTAGTATTGCTGTTGTAGTGCAAAGTTTTATTAAATGTTCATAGTTCCACATAGTTCCACAGCTCAGATGTGTCTGAACTATTTTAAACACATCTGATCCTGGGTCATGTCTCTGTGATTAGTTTGTAGATAAAATGAGTTCCCACACTGGCTTCTGTCACATTAATAAATAGTAAAAGAGCCAGTCTTTTGAACGGCTCTTTGAAAGGAAAGGACCCAAAAGATTCGGATGCCATAAAGGAGCCGAAAGTCCCATCACTGCTTCTCCACCAGAGGGCGTAGGTGAGACGTAGTCGCGGCTAAAACCACGTGTCAAAAATAAACTCTCTAAAATCAGTGTAATTCCAGTTTTCCCTGAGCATAGGTCATTGTCTTTGCGTGAAAAATATGTCACAGACTGGTTAAAAAATCAACCATCAAAATTAAAATGTACCCAAAAGTGAAATGTCATCATTTGAAAACAAGCTTGCACAACGATCACTGTGGACTCCATATCCCAGAATCCCCCGCGAGCTACACAGCGCTGCTCAACTGAAGAAAGCAGCAGATTCTGATGCAAAACACGAGGTGAGTTGTGTTAACCTGCATTTGCATTTCTCTGAACAGGGCACTAAACCAGCGGATTGTGTAATTTACTCCGATTTCGCAGAATATCACAAATATCACTGTTTATGTCGGGAATGTACTAAAGTGTTTTATTAGGGCAGATGCTACTTTTAGCCGGCTACACAATTGAGTTGTTTTGTGCATAAATCTCCTTTAAGCTGAATAAGAATGCTAGTAAAAGAGATGCAGCCTGTTTAAAGCTCAGTGTTCAGTTTTATTCTCTGTAATAACACAGCTGTGACAGAGATGGACTAGTGCAGGCTGCTGTTCAGAGGAGCCAGTGTTCACCCTCATACACTGTCTCCAAACTCTATTATGCATCTGATTATGTTTTCAGACAAGATAAAGATGACTGTTTTCACTAGTAACTCTTAAGCATATATTCGTGTTTTTTTTACTTTTATGTGAAGCACTTTGGTCAGCTGAAGTAGTTTTGAACTATAAAAATAAACTTTACTTGAAAATTACTCCACAAAAAATAACAATTAGACGTGTAAACATGTTTTTCTGTAGCCCCCATGCTGTGTTGAACTAAAAGCTGTTTTTTCTTTTCAGGTGAGCAATGACAAAAGACTCTGGATGACTCTGTCTGTTTGGATTGACACAAAGGTCAACATGTAGTATTTTAACCAAGCTTGTTAAAGGGCTCAGTGTTCATTCCTCGTTATTTTCTGGTATGACATCTTCCAAATTGTGTTCAACTTTGATTTAGAAGTTGGATCTAAAGCCAGATTACATCACACCCCCTATGTGGATGATTTAACACAACGACGTCCCACCATCCCTCAAGATGGTAGCCGAAGACCCGAACACCAGCGGAGACGAGTTGGATGGAGAGAGAAATTTGACATTGCCTGGAGTGGAAGATGGAGCTGTGGACATGGGCATATCCCCAGATTCTCCACCATCTCCTCAACTTGTCCAAGAAGAACCGAGGAAGTGGAAGTTTGCTGTCATCTTTTTGTGCTTCTATGGTTTTATGGCTTCTGTTAAGCCAGGGGAGCCTTTTATTACGCCGTATCTACTGAGTGTGGAGAAGAACTTCACCAGAGAACAGGTATGGAAAAATACACATGTCATTGTGACTTTAGTGAGTCCTGCACTCCTGACACTTTGAGTTTAATGAGTGCTCTGGGGCGAGTTTGCTGATCCAACCCATTATGGTCAAAGTTCAAATTTTTTACAAGTGGGTCAGAAGAAAAAAGTCTGCAGGAGTACAGCGTTATGTCACACCACTGAGTAATTGGACTCATTAAATAACAGATTAATGATAGCTTTAAGTTAATATTCAAAACGTTATCATGAAACAGCCTGATTATAAACACTCACTGGATATGTGTTGTGTTGTTGTTTTGCTTGTTTTCACTCACATTCCACTCTCAGCCTGATTGTCCTGGTGTTGTGAACATGCTTCACAGCTGCGCTCTGTTACAGATGAGATAAAAACAAACAACTGCTCTGCTCAACGTCGTGGCCAAGACATCTGCTCTCAGAAAAGACTGCTACCCTGGATAAATAAACCTTAAATAATAATACAAGTTTTATCAAACTTGAGTCCAGTTAAGCGATGTTCTAGTAAATTGCATTAGAAGAAATGAATATCAAAAGTCTCAGTGTATTATGTAAACAAAATGTACGTTGCCAGATATGAGGTGGAGTGGAAGATCAAAACGGAGCTTTATGGAGGTTGTGAAGGAGGCCATGGAGTTAGTTGGTTTGACAAGAGGATGTGGGGCAAATTAGTAGGAGGAATGTGATTCGTTTTAATGTGAAACAGGAACAGCAGGACACAAAGACCCTGTTTCACAAAATAGTTTCAATTAATTCTGGGTTTTAGAGTTAACTCAGGGTTCATCTGCCCTGAGACAGACAACTCTTGAGTTTTTTTGTTTCACTAAACAGGTTTGGAGCAGAGTTGGAAAATTAATAGATAGTAAAGATAGTAAACCTTGAGGTTAGCAGAGGACAAGACTTTGTCTGTGGATCCCACAAAAGAGCATTCACAGTGGCAGCTGTGTATCCAGGAGGCTTATATTTTAGGGGTGTGTAATACTATTTTAGTAGGAACATTCAAATAATATGACTAAAAAAGCCTCCACAATGCTGCAATGTTAAACTGTTATTAAGAAGTTTAAAATGACAATTTTAATATTTGATTTCAGATTTTAAATTGAGTAGCTCTTGGAGTTTTTGAATGTATCCTACATAAATCAAAATTTTAAAAGTGTACATGGATTAAATTGAATAAAGTGTGGTCCATGATCTTCACTTTAGAACAGAAGGGGATGAAAGATCAGGCTTCTAAGTCATTTGAGTAAGTAAGTAAAATCATTACACTCTTGTTAAGGCTTATTAAGTGCAGCCGGTCCATCTGTAACTGTCCAATCAGAGCTCTCCTTCAGGAGCAGACTCTGGTTAAACTCGGGGTTAGAGGACTCAAACCTCTGGACCAGCTTAGGTTCACAGAGCGAGTTACCATGGTGACTCAGGTTTTAGGTTAACTCTCTCTCTGTGAAACTGAAAACTCTGAGTTGACCTCTTTTCAGGATTAAAAAAGTCTGAGTTTGGCCTCAGCCTGATTAAGGCCACAAGTCTGTACTATGATGAACAAATGCAAAAGGACAAAGTAGAATAATTATTTGGACATTTTAAAGCTTTCACATGTTGCTTGCCTGTAACTGAGGTCTTTTGTCTCACAGGTGACCAATGAGATCACCCCAGTGCTGACCTACTCCTACATGGCCGTGCTGGTGCCTGCTTTCCTGCTGACCGACTTCCTGCGCTACAAGCCCGTTCTGATCATTCAGGGGCTCAGTCAGGTGGTCATCTGGCTCTTGCTCCTCTTGGGCACGTCCCTCCTCCAGATGCAGCTCATGGAGTTCTTCTATGGGATCACAATGGCCTGCCGCGTGGCCTATTCCTCCTACATCTTCTCCTTGGTCAGCCCCGTCCTGTACCAACGCGTGGCCGGCTACTCTCGCTCCTCAGTGCTGCTCGGGGTTTTCACCAGCTCCGTTTTGGGACAGTTATGTTTATCATTGGGTAACATCACATTCTACACCCTAAGTGCCATTTCATTAGGATTTGTAAGCTTCGGATTGCTGCTGGCGGGTTGCCTCCCCTGGCCGAAGCAATCGCTGTTTTTTAACCGCAGTCAGGAAAAAGCGGCAAAAGCAGAAATAGACAGAATGAATCCTAATAAATCTCCAGAATCAAAGTGGAAGGACTCAACGATAGTGCAGATGCTGCTGGAGCTGAAACATGTGGTCAAGATGCCAAATCTGAGGCTGTGGTCGCTTTGGTGGATCTTCAACTCCACAGGGTACTACCTGGTCCTCTTCTACGTCCACATCCTATGGAACAAGGTCTATCCAGCCACAGAGAACAAGAACGTGTACAACGGTGGAGTAGAGGCCGCGTCTACTTTATTAAGTGAGATTTTAAATTTGTAAACTTCATACTGGTCTGATTTGAAGTCATTTGAGGTTTGCATTTGGAAACGTAAGGTAACTTTCTGACCATAAAGATCAAGGTCACCCACAAGTTACATTATGACATCATCATTATCAAGTCGACACAACTTCAGTGGACTTTGTACTCTGACACTATCAGGCCACATGACCCCTTTAATCCTCTCTATTGCATGATCAGAAATACTACACAACAGCTGTAGATTTGGAGACAGAGACTGAGACAGAAAGGTACTTTTTAGCTGCAAAAAGGACTGAGCAGTTAAATCATAAATAAGTATGGCCTTCAATCAGACCTATTGTGCTTGTGTCGCTCTATAGTTATAATCTATGACACCCTGGATCATCATGTTATAATTTTCACATTTTAAATCACAATATTCACCTAAAACAACATAATAAAAGAAATAAGTCCGGCGACTTCCGCATAAATGTCATCACAAGACTCAGCGCCTCCTATGGAGAGTCGCACATCACATTAGCAAGTAGCGGATTTTTTTTTTACTACACGACACTTCTGAATCCTCCGAGTATCACGATTGGGCATCTACCAGTGAAAGATCTGCTATATGGCGTCTTGAAAATAAGCAATTCAAGATTGCTCAAACATGCACGAATCACTCCAAAAATAACTCTGAGCGGATAAATGAGAAGGAAATAATTATAAAATGATTTTGCAGAATAGGTCTGCTTTAATAAAAGACTATGAACATGGACAAAGCTTGAATCACAAATTGACGTGTTCCACCCTAGTGCCGTTTAGCACCCACAAAAAATTCTTAAAAAACGATGCCTTATTCTTTCAGGGTAATTCTCTCATGATAATGTGTAGATATTGGAGGTTGTAAAGAGGGTCATGGAGTTGGTTGTTTGACAAAAGAGGATGTGGGGAATATTAGTAAGAGGAATGTTATTTGTTTTAATATAAAATGGGAAAACTCAGAGATAGTAAACCTTGAGGTTAGCAGAAGACACAAGTCTTTATCAGTAGCTCTCGACAGATCCACTGACCCACGGGTTGGCGGTGCAATTCCAGCTCCCACAAATTAATACTGTCGTTGTGTCATTGGGCAAGACACTTAACCCACCTCGCCTCCAGTGTCTGTGTACACTGGTGTATTAATGTGTGTGGGAATGGGTGAGTGGTTCCTTGATGTAAAGGCTTTGGGTGCCTTGAAAGGTAAAAAAAGTGCTATATAAAAATGTGAACATTTTTCATTTTTATGTAGATTCTCTTTGGTAACTTCTACTAATTTTCAACATGTTGTATTTTTGCATTAGAAAAATTTAAATTAAGGATCTAGTAACTGATTGTGATGATTCTTGTGTGAATTTGAAGGTGCCTTGACATCCTTCATTGCGGGCTATGCCAAAATCCGATGGAACGTTTGGGCTGAGCTGGTCATAGCCGTGATCACTGCGCTCCAGGCTGGACTGTTACTGCTCATGGGGACCACAGACAACATCTGGGTGTGCTACGTCGCCTATGTGCTTTTCAGAGCCTTCTACCAGTTCTTGGTGCCTATAGCAACGTAAGCCATCTAAGCGTGTTTTTAAATTGTATTATCGTTTACCTGGTATTCTAACGTGTGTGTAACATATTCAGATTTCAGATCGCCTCGTCTCTTACAAAGGAACTATGTGCGCTTGTGTTTGGGATCAACACTTTCCTCGGGACGATCTTGAAGAGCATCATTAACTTAATATTTTCTGACAAGAAAGGGCTGGGGCTGGATGTGCACTCACAGGTTAGAATCACATATTTAACTAAATCTGTGGTACATTTTGTAGTTGTGTCCTTGGGCAAGCCACTTAACCCTCCTCGCCCCCAGTGTCTGCTCACACTGGGGTATGAATGTGTGTGTGAGTGAACGGTTCAGTGGTTTCTTGATGTAAAGTGCTTTGAGTGCCTTGAAGCGGAAAAAGCGCTATATATATATTTTTTTTTTTAAATATGTGTAAGTCAAGAATTTGCTTGTCATATTTTGGGTTGGTGGTAGAGTTCTTGTTTCGATTTGGTAGGTAATACAGTGTTTTAGAAGTTTTTGAACTTTAAATTCCGATTGGCAAGTATTAACTTGTCTAATCTGTTTGGCAAGTGGAAAATTGTGGCAAACTACCAGTTGAGCCAGTCTGCCTAATACAATCCAATGACGTACCATTTTCTGTACTATTACTATGCGTGACTTATTATAATTGAATATTTTAATGTTTTTTTTTCAGTTTCTTGTCTACTTCATCTACTTCACCCTCCTCACAGTGGTCTACTTTGTCAGTGCTGCGGTGGTCATAATCCGCCACTTTCGCAGCCAGCCCGACAGACGAGACGGGGGCAAGGAGATGTCCACGGAGCTGACCCCAGTGGCAGCCAGTCCAGAGACAGAGCCGCTGTCAAATGGCAAAAGTGTCAAGTCTTAAAAATATCACATCTTATTTGAAATATTTAGAGCAGTGTTTTCATAACAAGTGCCTCCTCTGACGTCAAAGAACTTCTCATCTAGGATTTTTATCATTTTGCAACATTACATATTACCTTTTATAACTACAGTATTGTTGTACAGGGGCAGTCATCTTAAATCTTTGTATTTTAGGTATGAAAAATGAATAATACTGAACTGTCCTCTCTGTGACAGTACAAATGTGAACGATTACTGTGTCACCAGCATGTTCAGGTACACTTCCACATCGGTGTGAGATGTTTTGTAAACCTGAACAAGGCTGTTAGAAAAATGGTTCTACTAATACTACTGTAATGAGGCTAAATGACACAATCTTTGTAGATTATAGAACTTATTTCCCTTTAACTGACTTGTTTACAGGTTGTTGTAGGGCATTTATTGATCTAACTGTTGAATTTCACTTTGTTTTCATGGTACAACATTATTCTGGCTATTTTTTCTAGCATTTTTTTTTGGAAGATGGGCTTGGACACAATCACTGTACCTTAAAGGTTCTTTATTATGCAAAATTTACTCGTTATAATTTTATTACCTCCTCAAAAACATACCTGGAGTTGTATTTTGTTTCATTCATACATGTTTATTAGTCTGTCTACATCTCCAAAGCACAAAATTCTCTGTGGTAGTTTCCAAGTTAACAGCTACCTTTTACCTTTAGTTTGGAGGAAACTAGCAATTCCAAATCTGAAATTGTCTAAATGATTCTAGCGAAGGCGAGTGAAGCTTAAAAACATGAGCACTTCCTTTATTACCACATGACATCACAAGGTGGAACAGAGTGTTTTCAGTTTGAGAGAAGGACTCTGTTTAAATGGGCAGGGTTTGTGTGTTAAACATGTGAATGAAACAAAACACAACTCCAGGTCTGTTTGTGACGAGGAAACAACATTATAACATAGATCTGAAGATAATGGGCCCTTTAAGGATAAGCACCAGCCACTTGTTTGCTGTTACGAAGTTTTTCTAGAATATTTCTATGGCCAAAATCACTTAATTTGTACTTTAATAGGCATCTCACTTTAAATTCGAGACATTGATACAATGGCTTTGTTGAAAACCAGTGTTACTTGGAATACAGTGCCAAAAGTCTCATCGTTTGCCTTTTTTTATAGCCACAGTATTGATTCTTACAAAATCACGTTTTTATATTTATATAAAATGTCACGTTGCTGCATAATTTTAAAATGTGAAGAAGTCTGACTGCTGTATGCAAATCACCCATGTTTTATATTCACAAATAAATAGCTGCTGCATTAGAGTAAAAATCCTTTGTCGGCTGCTCTCATGTTAAACCAAAGACAGAACTGCAGAGCTTATGAAAGAAGAGGATACTGACCTGGTGAATAAGGTCAACAGAATGAAGGAAACATGATGCCAAATGTCCATATTACTACACATAGAATCAAAAATAATTGAAAAATACAGAGCCAAGGAAAATTTAAAGCACAATCCAAAAGTGAAATTTAATTGCATCACTGCTATTTCAAGTGTTACAATGAAACAACGATACCAGTTTGGAGAATGCATGAACATCAAGTCTAATCCTGTTTTAAGATACAGTAGAAAAAAAGCAGTGCTGCCCTCTAGTGGCTAACATTAGGAGTGAAACTGTAGTATATTTATTGTGAATAATTGGTTAATATTTATATTTTAAAGCTTTGGTAAAACATGAAAATATGAATACGCCATATTCCTATAACAATAGAGATCTCAACATCTATTAAAACGATGGACAATATTTTAAACAAAATCATTTTCAAACAGTAACAGCAATTGTCCAATGTCAAACCTAAACTATCCAAAGAGTAAAGTCACACAAGATGTAATAATGAGGTTAAATTAAATAATTATAAAACATAAAAAGGATGTTAATATAAAACCTCATCCGTAAACTGCAAATAACCTTTAAGGCTCTGACAGGAAAACCCTCTTCCGTTCTCGCCCAGAATCTTTCCACTTCCACAGCATAACACTCTCACTTAGCAACTCATGAGATTCTTGTAGTGTCGTAGTAACATGTTCTTCATTAGCTGCTTTCTAACATGGCATTCCTTTCTGCTAAAAGTTAAAAAAAAAAAAAAGGTGATGGGCAGTTCAGTACTACGACACAACTTAAAGGCCCCATATCACGCTATTTTCTGATCGATGTTATAATGTTGTTTCCTCATCACAAACAGACCTGGAGTATTTAGGCTGAGTTCTTCAAACTGAAAACAGCTTGTCATGTCGTGGTAATACAGGAACTGCTCCACTGTGTTTTTAAACTCCACACACCTTCACTAGAATCATTAGGATAATTTTATCCCCGGAATTGCCAAACTCTACTGATCTAAAAGTAAAAAGTTAGCTGTTGGAAAACTACCGCTTCATGACATCACAAGGTGGAACAGAATATTTTGAGTTTTGGAGATGTAGACAGACTAATAATACAACATGACTCAGATGTGTGAATGAAACATATCTCCAGGTATGTTTTTGAGGGAGTAACATTATAACATGGTTTAAACCTTACAATTTTAAATTCTGTGTAATATAGGACGTTTAAATGAGGGGCCTTACCTGGCTGATCATCATTAACATGGTGAGGTTCAGGGGCAGCTAAAGAACAAAAACACAGATGAATGTTCTGTCTATTTCATTGAACTGTGAATTAACTGTAAGTACAATTATAGCTGAGTAAGAAAATCTTACCTTGGCATACAGGCTTCTGCCAAAAGTCTGGACACAAAAAGTAATGTGATTTTTAGAAATGCATCATACAATAAACTTATATTACAAATTTTAAATATGATATATTTACCAGCTTGCCATGGCATTGAATCTACAGAAGGCAAATCAGTGTTAATAATTTTACAAGACATTCAAAATCAGACATGGTTAGGCCTGTCACGATAACAAATTTTGAAGTATGATGTATTCCTGGAGTAAACTGAGAAAATAAAATATAATACTGAAAGAAATTCATGCTACTGGCGCAAAAACCCAAGAGCAGATGTAAACCACAAAAACTATTTTAAATCTCTAAATATTGTTAAAAATCATGAGCTACAATGAATAAAGAGCAGAATGAAACACTTATCTTATCGTAAAACCAGGAAATAACCAAACACTTCCCAGCAGTGCAGAGAAAAAGTACACACGATAAATACTGACCCCCAAAAATAAATGGTTCCAACTTTCAAATATAGAAAGATAAGTTGATGTAGTGATTATTGTGACAGGCCTAGATACTGTGTAAATTATTCATACCTTTTTGAAAGAACCACATCCCTGAAGATAAACATAAAATACATTAGACAAACATAAATATTTTTCATATTATCAAGGCCTAGTTATGCAGTACCTGATTTAACTTTGTGCACCAAAACAATCCCAACTACACAAGCTAAAAGACACGCAAACACTACAAGCCCGGTGTTTATCTTCAGACCTTCTGTAAAACAAAACAGCGTGTCAGCAACATACAGATGTAGAAATATATACTTGCAGGTTTCACACAAATGACAAAACTGTTCGTAAGGAGCAAAACAAAAGAATAAAAAAGAGATAAAAACCTGGACTTGAACTGAAAGGATTGTCGATCGGATCGCTGCTCTCAAAACTGACTGGGTTGTGTAGCTCACAGATGAACTCTGGTGCTGAAGTCTCCTAAAATCAAAGGCAAAAGATGTGTGCTCAGTAGTTCATGTAATAATCACATAAAAACTACTAAATACAACATACCGGTGTTATTTCAAAGTGTTCATTTGATTGTGATTTCTCTGTGTCGTTGAATTTCCATTTATATGTGGGTTTGGGTTCCATACCCGTCACATGACTCTTGCATGTCAAAGTACACTGGGTCTTCTCCGCGTTACAGGAAACAGAAATCTGTGGTTTTGGGACCGGAGCTGGAAGTAAACAGTATTGTATCACTGAAGGTGTACTTTTGTCACTTATCAGGATCTGCCACCTGCTTGTCTCCATGGAGTTGTCTTTTCCTGGACTGTTCCACAGTATGACAGTATGATTAATAAATGTATAGCTACACAAATAAAGCAGGCTACTAATGAAAGCAACAAGTCAGATCTGTGGAGAGGTAAGCCTGCTCAAAGTATCAATAGATGACATGTTTTCTAAGTAGTGTTATCACAAAACAAAAAATTCAAACTAGAGTTTGATCCTGGCTGATAATTGATACCAATTTTGATACCACAATGATACTAAAAAAAAAAAAAGCCGCTTTAAAAGAATCGCCAGTTTCAACACAGAACAGTCTAATGGTAATGTCAGTTACCATGTGGTCTCAGTTTTATACTAGTTTTTATACAGCTCAAGATTAATCTAAAGCTGTTCAGGAAAGGTCAGATCTTATCTTGTTTGTGATTTTTGTAGTATTAATACCTGTTCAAATGATTATCTATTTTTGATACTAGTTTTTGTCTCGATTAGTATTGATTTTTGATAGTTTTGACAACCCTTTCCCCAAGCAGTTTTTAAAAAAAAAAAAATTTTTTTTAATCACACCTGCAATTGAATAAATGCAAGATGGGTAAATTTAATGTGGAACATTCAAAGCGAAGAAAGCAGTGACATCTCCATGGAGGCAAGCATGGGGACGTCCCTGATCAGAAAAGTTACTCAATACTCCTTTAAAATGCAGTGTGAACATAACGTTTCCTGTGCATACTTACAGATAACAATCAGGTTTATGTTTCCAGGGAGGGTCACCTCATTGATCTCGACAGAATACACTCCACTGAAATCTTTAGTCACATTCTTGAGGGTCAGTTCTCCATTTGAACGGTTCAGGTTAGTATGTCCTAGAATAAAGAACATAGTGGTATAACTTTGTGACTATTTACAGTTTTGTGTGTTTGAGTGTGTGACGAATACCTGTAAAGATCGTAAACTCATTGACATAGGTAGCGTTGTCTATTTCCCATTCCACTGCAAAGTGACCGTTTCGCTTCCATATGATGTGGGTGATGGAGCTGGACATACTTGGAGGAGACAGGACAACATCTGCTCCTACACTCCTGTAAATCACTGTAGAAAATGCAAGTATTAATCTGAAATTTTTCAATACTGACTTGGATTGACTTAAACTAGACTCTTGTGAGTTAAAATGTTACTTCCTCAGAAACACACCTGGAGTTGTGTTCTTTTTTTCATTCACACATGTTTGCGTATTACTTGTCTACATCCCCAAAGGTCAAAATGCTGTTCCACCTTGTGATGTCATGAAGTGATAGTTTTAAAGTTAACAGCTAACTTTTTGACCTTTTGTTCAGTAGATATTGGCAAATCTAGGGCTGAAATTATCCAAATGATTCTGGAGAAGGTGTATGGAGTTTAAAAACCCAGTGGAGCACTTCCTGTATTTCCACCTGACATCACAAGGTGGAGCAGAGTGTTTTCTGATTGAGAGAAGAACTTAGGCTAAGTATGCAGGATTTGTGTGTAAAACATGTGAATGAGGTCAAACTAAACTTGGTATGTTTTTGATGAGGAAACATGAAAACAGAACTGAAAACATAATATAGGTAATTTAAGCAGCAGAACATGCAAAAAAGCCATAGTGATTTCTATTTAATGTCAATAAATGCATTTGACCTGACTATTAACATTAGCATGTTCGACTATCAAGAGGCTGTTAACCCTTTATTACACAGAACTGAACCGTGCAGTAGTAGCCTGTGTTCATAAATGTCTCAGCAGTGTTAGCAAGAGCTGATTTTGCTAAACTAGGCGTAGACAAAAGTTGCAAAAACCTCAAGAATAAACAAAAAAACTCACGTGATTGTTCGGATCTTGCAGGCGACGAAGTAAACACAAAAGCAACTAAAGCCAGAAAGAGCATGAACTGCGACTTCATCCTCCTCAGGCTGCAAAACTACACTAGATCTGATGTGGACAATGACTCACTAATAACTATTAATGGTCTAATAGTTGAATGCTACTTGCTAGCCACCAAGAACACATAGAAACTTGCCCGATGAAAGTGAAAGTCAAGTCTTTCTCCGTGACACAGTTTTGAAAAGGACAAAGCGACTATAGTATAAAGTGAAAATGTTGTTATGACCCCACGAGCATAAAGCAGAAATCATTCAAAGTTTCATCTTGAAGTTGGCTGATTTCTTGAATGAAGGAAAATCAAAGTAGTTCCATCTATCAGCGCCCTCTACTGGCTGGTAAGAACAGAAACGCCCATGACGTGACACATATATAAAGATTTAATAAAAAAAAAAAAAAGCATAATCTCAAAGTGTAAAGCTACATAAAAACAAGAAGAATCACTGCCAATGTAAAGCACGCTAGGAAAATGACTGTGTAGCATGATTTGTGTGAAATATTCTTGTTCTTTTTCACTTTTTGGGTGAGATTTCTTTAAGGCAAGAGCATATTTTGGTTCTATTGATGCATTAGGCCATAAATTGCACTTTTACAACTATTCTTGAAAATCTATTAAATAATAATCAGGTGAGTGTGTCCTCTGATCTGAAGGTTGGCAGTTCGAATCCCGCTCTTGAAGTAAACATCGTTGGTTGAGCAGTCAGACTGGTGGTGCGATTCCAGCTCCCACAGATGAATGCTGTCGTTGTGTTTCCTTGAGCAAGACACTTAAAACACCTTACCTCCAGTGTCTGTGTACACTGGTGTATGGATGTGTGTGTGTGAATGGGTGTGTGGGTCCTTGATGTAAAGCGGTTTGAGTCTCTCTATGGAAAAGTACTATAGAAGAAGCTTATTTGGAGCAACCTAAAACTGGAGGTGCACCACAAAAGGCTAAACATGTTTACAGTCAATAACTATGATCCTTTAGGGTTGAGTGGTTCCACCTGCAGCCACAGTCCTCCTTCAGCTCGCAGGACCAGTTGAGGAAGGCGTCGCACGTCACTTGTCCCTCCGTCCGGGTTCACTCCAGGACTGAGGCGAAATCGGAGCAGGGTCAACGCCACCACTACTCTCAGTTCTGCCAGGGCAAATTTCTGTCCAATGCAGTTCCTGTAGACATGCACAATTACATTACTATTAAATAAGTTACTTTTATTTAGTGAGTGATGAGGGAGCAGTACCGTGGGCCTGCCGAAAAGGGGATGAAAGCAGAGGAGGACTGTGCATCTCTGTTGTTTGGGTCAAAACGCATGGGATCAAACTCCTAAAAGAAAAATTAAACAACACGTATGCGTATCCTGTATATTGACAAAAGCAAGTAATTTTTTTTCTTACATGGGGATTTGACCAAACAATGGGGTTGTGATGCGTGCCGTAGAGACTGACCAAGCAAATTACACCTAAAGTGACAGAGAAGGGAGGTATTACATTGCACTGGTTGTACACATAAACAAAATATGCCGTAGTGCGTCTCATTACCCTTAGGGACAGTTCGGTTTCCAGGGAGAGTCATGTCTTGGGTGTATTTCCTGGTGACAGCTTGAACTGGAGAGTGGAGCCTTAGACTTTCTTTGATGCACATGGTGGTGAAGGGGAGATTGGTCAAATCCTCCCTACACAAGAGAACACACATACATAACTTCATAATTACAAATGTGCCTTTCTTTCTGACCATTCAATTTCTTGTCCGTCCCGTTCTTTTAACAGCTCCATCACTTCCTCTCTGCATTTTTCTTGGTAATGGCTGTGGCGAGATAAATTATACAGAGTCCAGCAAATTGCACTGGCTGTTGTGTCATGACCTGTAGGAAAAACAGTTTTTATAGTTAGCTAATTTTTTTTATTTCCTGCTACTTAAAGGTCACAAAATTGACTCCTGTGAGCTTTAAGCCATGTTATAATGTTGTTACATCTTTAAAACAGACCTGGAGTTGTGTTTTTGTTTCATTCACACATGCAAATATGCAAAGTTTGTGGGTTAAACACGTGTGAATGAAACAAAAAACAACTCCAGGTCTGTTTGTGATGAGGAAACAACATTACAACATAGATCAGAAAATAGTGTAATAAGGGCCCTTTAAGAAGATGAGAAATATTACCTGCAAACATGAACGTGTTGGCCTCAGCTAGAATCTCCTCATCTGATAAACCTTGTCCGTCTTCATCCTACAGATACCAATATAGCTGCGTTTCAGACAACATCAGAACATTCTATAGCCAATAATATTTAATACAGATGGAGAGGAGGGAAGCACAGCTAAAATGAATGATCTTAAAATGCAGATCTGTGTTGTATCAGTGAATTCTTGGGTCTTGTTACTAATAGAAATGATCAGGTTTAACATTTGTGAAATTACCTTCTGGATATTTCATGTCAAAGTACAATGTAATGAGAATGAGAAAATTTGGCTCTTGCTCTCCATTTGACAGTGTGGAATCATCACATTATAGAAGCTTAAAACCACCAGCACAAGTTGCATTTTCATTGTTCCGCCTCAATGTTTATCTGTTGGTCATGTGACATAACATTCTGAAGGGCCTACACTTAATCACTCAGCTCCAGGGCAGTCAGGCTTTTATGATTAAAACTGCAGTTAAAATGTCATGAAGCGCATTTTGTGTTTATTATAAAGTTATTTTAGATTTTTATGTTATACGAGTATTTCATGAGGAGTTTGTGGTGCTAAGTCATGATCAAAAATTATTTTAAAACAACAACAACAACAACAAAAAACAAGGTTTGACATTTGTGCTTTTTCTGTTGTTTAATTTAATTAAAAAATACTTTTCTCCCATTGGGCAGTGGTGGAAGAAGTACTCAATTTTAAGTAAAAGTACAAATACTGGAGCAAAAAAATACTCAAAATACTCAGTAAAAGGTAAAGTATCCATGAAAAAATCGACATAAGTAAAAGTAAAGTAAAAAAAATGTAAAAAATTAAAGAGTAAAATGTAGAAGTATTTCATGCAGGTTTTGAGATCTAGTAAAGCTTCAAATGTAGTGATTTTGATAAAGATTTCTTCTGAATTTGGTTCAACAGAAACAATTGAATATTTTTTTTTTCCTCGCTGTTTCTATTTGTATATTTTTGTTTGCTCAAATTATGAAAGTGTTAAAAATAAACCCTCCGTCTTTTAAGTGGGTCTCAAACAATAATAAAAATAGGTTTACTGTTCAGTTCATTTCAAATATGTGGTGGAGAAGAAAGTACAGATACTGCTCTCAAATGTGGTAAAGTAAAATAAAAAAAAATCCACTTCATGACTTTTACTTTATGTTCCACCTCTGCCATTGGGGTAATATATGCCTTCTTTTGATTCGTCTACTTCTACAGTGTGTATGCAGTACCTTTGCAGACAGTATAATATCCACAAAGTCTTTCCTCCTCTGTGCTGCCATAGAGATCCCACTTTCCTTCTGTTGACTGATGAGAGCGCGCCGCTTCTGAACCACATCTCTAGTATATCTGAAATGGATAGGTTAGTTGTTATGTTCTTAAATTTTAAAAATACATTTTAAAGACACTAACCCATGCACAATGCTCAATGCCTTCTTGAACCGTTTTCCCTGCTCTGTCTTCCAGTAAAGCCAGTCCCAGTGGTGTAACATTTTAAGCCTCCTTTCCATGATCAGATCACTCATCTCAACAATGGCCAACACATACTCGCTGGTGGATCTGAAATGTTACAGAAATCATGTCATAAATGGGATAAATAAATGTGTTCAGTGTATGTAAATATAAAGGGGCTTACTCCTGACAGTTGCTGTTGCAGCTAAAAGCACATTTGAGTAAACTATCCAAAGTCATCAGGGTGACATCATTAAACATCTCTATATTGTTTTTTCCGTTCAGGATCATACGCTTCCACTTTTCCTGAAATGAGATGATACAGGCCAGAGTAGACGAATGCCATAAAATACACAAAATGCCAGAGGTGGAAGAAATACAAAATTTTGCAAAAAAAACAACAACCCTCAAGTAAAATTATCACATGAGAAAATCTACTAACGTAAAAGTATTTAAGCACCCATTTAAAAATTACTTAAAGAGTAAAAAGAAAGTATTTTGCGCAGATTTTGGAGAATAAAGCTTCTAATGCCGTTATTTTGATGATGATGATTGATTAAAACGTGTTAAAAATAAACCTTCCGGCTTTTCAACAGGTCTAAAACAATACAAATATTTTTACTTTTCGGTCTTATTCAAAAATGCAGTGGTGTAAAAGTAAAAAGTATCCACTTTAAAATCTACTTTAGTTAAGCATTGTGCTTAAGTATACATTTTAGGTATCTGTACTTTACTTTTTTTATTTAGTTTTGTTCCACCACTGTATATGTGTTTTTCCTTACGTGCATGCTGTTGGTTGAGGAATTAAATATGACGATGTAGTTCTTCAGAATGTCAAAATGAAATGCAGGAGTTAACAGACGCCTTTTACGAGACCACACGTCACCGTTACTGATCAACAGACTCTCTCCTGGAACAGACAAGTTTGTAAAGTTGAGAGGACTGAAGACAAAATGTCTGGCAAGATGGAAAATGACTTACCCAGCCATGGGCGCAAGTGGCCATAAATAAGTTCATCTTTTACCGTGATATTACCTAAAACAGATTACAGGGCCTGTATTACTCTCTTCTTCTCTGAGATAGAAAGCACTCTGTTCCGTCTTGTGACGTTATGTGGTAATACAGGAAGTGCTCCACTGTGTTTTTAAACTCTATACACCTTCACTAGAATCATTTGGATAATTTAGCCCTGGAATTGCCAATCTCTACTGAACAAAAGGTAAAAGGTATCAGATAACTTGAAAACTATCACTTCATGACATCACAAGGTGAAACAGAGCATTTTGAGCTTTGGAGATGTAACAGACTAGTAATAAAGTGTTACTCAAACATGTGTGAGTGAAACAAAACACAACTCCAAGTATGTTTTTGACGAGGTAACAACATTATAGCATGGCTTAAAGCTCACAAGAGTCAATTTTGAGTAATATAGGACCTTTACCAACATATTTTTTATTTTCTGGAATAGCATTTTTATACTAAATATATAAGTAACATTGATTACCAGGTGCCATGAGCAGAGGTTTGGCAAAGTCTGGGTGGAAAATCCTGACAAAGTGATAGAAGGGCCCAAAGAACCAGCTGCAGGAGTGTTTGTAAGTCTTCACCAGCTCATCCACTTGGAGAAGACCTTCCTCTGTGCTCCGCATCTGGTTTAAGAAAAATATATTGCAATTTTATACTGCCCGCTTAGTGTGTAGTAAAGTGGTTTTGCATCATGAAAATACTTTTGAGACTAATGTAATACAGCGTAAGACAAAATCAATAAAGAAGTTGTAAAAAGATATCACTCCTATTTCCAGTAAAGTTAAATTGTACGACTTTTTGACTTGCAGCTGGAATTGGTAAATTTGGTGCTCTGTCCTTAACAGTGCTATATACACATTTGTATACACAAAATGGTACATTTATTGTAAGAGTCACCACCTATAAATGTATTGGATTTTGGCTTAACAGAAATGTATCTTAAAACACATATCTCAATATTATGTGACAGTTTAAAATCAAAATGATAATTTTATTATAGAAACAAATCTTGTCTCCCATTGAATTACAGAAAAGAAATTGTTGGAGCAACCTTTCTGTCTGTACTGGATTATGAAAATCTAATCTAGATGCAGACTTCTGCCTCAGCCCTTCATTTCAAAACCCATCACTGTACAAAAATGTGGATTGGCCATCGTTATCTGTCAGAAGAGAATGACACTGTATAAAATGAAAGGCATGACTTGACAGAATGCCTGAATATCTCTCTCTTGCAGGAAATTTTAATAGAAGATCTCATAATTATTAAGTCTGAAATCTGGCCGCACCACAACTGAAATGGAGAAAATTTTGGTTATCTTGCTTTGCAAAAATTGAATACATTTCAAGGACATGCAAAACTGGATAGATTGGTGCCACTAATGCACTTTAATAATCTGGTGATAAACATTTACAATCACACCTGCTCCTTTTTTAATGTTTTAAATAGCTCTATGCAGTTATTCATTTTGTTTCTTTTTGTTTGTATTGTACTTGTATTTTATTTCATTTTCTTCTCCCTGTACAAATAAAGATAAATTAAATGAATGAATGAAATATTACACCTTAGTTAGTTGCTTTTCCTACAGTGCTGCAACGTAAATGTGTAGTCAAAACATTTTACACTGATCCTACCTGGCCCAGATGCCCTATCAGCCATGAGTGTGTAGGCGGCTTGCTGAAGCAAGACAGCTTGTGTGAATACCAGGCGTGGCGCATCAACAGGTTTGTGGTCCAGATCACAACTATTGCCCCCAGTCCTGCTCCGATCACAGCCAGGATGTGAGAGGGGCAGTAGAACCTGAGCAGCACATCCACAGCACCATGAAGAACAGACATGATGGGGAAAAAAGCAAAAACACACTGCGAAACTGTATGTGATGCGAGCTATGATTATAAAGAGAAGTTAGTGATGTTGAAATACAAACCAGATGTTCCTTCTTGATTGTATCAACAGGAAAACGTTGCAACCACTGACCTATTACATTAATGTGCATTACTGTGACAAAATAAACTGTTCACATTTTGTTTCCCTTAAGCAAACTTTGGACAGCAACTCCACGGCTAATGCTAGAACTCACCACTAGATGGCGATAATGTAACCCAAAGTTTCTAGTCCTACGCGTTGATGAGAATCAAGCAGACCAGCGGCCAGTGTGACACGTGACACGCCCATCCACACACCTGGGAAATAATGAGCAGAACGTCAAGGTTAGAAATGCAACGCCAGTCAAAATAACAACACGAAAGGACACTTTGATGCTACGCACTTTTCAGGTGACATCTGACATTTATTAAGTGAGATTTTTGAGAGAATTTAGATCAAGATTTCGCAATACACCACCTATATGAATGTCTCAAGTCATGCGGACTACCCAGGTTTAAAAAAATTGAGGAATATTGTTTTTGCTTTGTTTTTCATAATACATATTTAAATTGATTGCATCTGCTAATTGGCTACAACTTCAGTTTTTACTTATAGTTTCTAAATCACACACATTCTTTGTTGTCCAGGTTTCCATCCTGATATGAATGAAAAGACAAAATCACATGAAGCGTGTGATAAGAACTGGAGTGGCCTCACTGCTTCAACTCCCCATCACAGTTCTAAGCTCCTCTGGCAGCCTGTGGAGCCACATCTCCAGCCTGAATGTACAGAGAAACAAGTAGACAAGGGGGTTTATAGTACTGTGAAGAAATCCAATGAACACCCTCCATCTGATGTTCTTGAGGAGCTCTTCTGTTCCACTCTGCCCTCTGCTGCTCTGGCCCCTCTGGCTCTTGGAGTGAACCCGGGCCCCCACAGTGATGTCCTCAAACAGGGCTATCTGGGAAAGCAAAAGCACAGAAGATATTTTGTCCTGAGAGCTGGAAGTCACTCTGGGCCTAGTCGACTTGAGTGGTACAAAACACAAGAGAGGTTCACAGCAGTGGAAACGTCTGCTGGCGAAACAGGGCTTTTTGGCTCTCACAAGCAAGGGTAAGAACGAGAGCTTTTCTGGCCCCAGAACAGCCAACTGACCAGTGATGAGTTTGTCTGTGCTCGTATTCAGGGTCATTTTCCTGAGGTGCTGCCTTGGTGTGAGTCTGATCACAAGTTCCAGAAAAGACTACAAAGTTGCCCTGTATGCTAAAGACCAAACTTTGGTGTTTGTGGGGAAGGATGAACAAGAACAACAAGGGTGGTATACGGCCATTAAGGAGCTGATGGAGGAAGAGCTACAGGATGCAGACAGAGAGGGCTTTGATGAAGAGGATGCAGGTTACTGCACTTTACCCCCGGCTTCCTTCTTTAAACAGGTCAGCAGCACAGAGTCATGTTTGTGAGTGTACAAGGTTTTGGATTCAGCACTTGTGTGTTCTCAGGTGTGGCCAGTCACTGTGAAGCCCAGAGGTCTGGGCCGCTCCAAAGCTCTCACAGGTGAGATCCTTCTGTGTCTTACGGCTTCTTCTCTGGTCTTGGTTCGAGTGGGTCATGACCATGAACTGCCCTCAGTCACTCTGCCCCTGCTGACTGTGCGGCGCTTCGGTCATTTGGATGGATCTTTCTTTCTGGAGCTGGGCAGATCTGCTCCTCATGGGCCTGGAGAGATCTGGATGGAAGCAAGAGAGGAAGGTATTTAGAAACAGTATAAACATTATTCATAAGGGAGACTGATTTTGATATCTTTTTGTAACTTGACAGGAAATTTGTCACTGGCACAACAAATTCACGAGGTTGTCCGTGAAGCAGTGAGGGCTCTAAGAGTTATTCCAGACTTTAACTGGTCCTCAAGTCCCAGTAAGACCAGTGGTTCTCTCTCCCACAGCCTGTTTGCCCTAAAGCGTAGCCGCCCAAAACAAAGGGAAAAGCAGGGCCACTGTAGAGCCAACAGTGGCCCTCAGGTCTTATGTGAAAGCCTGCCCAGTCACAACCATAGTGACCCTGACATGGAAGAGACACTGAGACCAGACAATGTGAGGACAGAACCCAGCTCTAAGCCAGAGGTTGACTGTTATATGGAGATGAAGACAGAACATTCTCCGCCTAGAGAGAGGCCTGGATATGTGCTGATGACCCCACAGAGTCTCCATCAGGACGACTATGTGTCTATGACCAGCCCACAGAAAGATGCTCTGACCAAACAAGCATCACTCTCTTTCCTACAGACCTCGTTCAGGTACGATCCTGTTTTTATGTTCACAATGAGGTCTAGAACTTTTGATTAGTTGTAACACAGTTAACCAGTCCTTATGTTTGTGTAGCTGTCGCTCAGATGTGCAGACTCCACCACCCTGGACACTGTTCTCAGGTCAACAGTCAAACCCACAAGCTGTGACGGTGTGGCACACATCCTCTCCCATGAGGAGATCTGGGGGCCTCAGACCCATCTCCCTCTTTGGCAGAGGGTCTTTGGAAGTGGCCGGTTCACTGCCTACACCGCAGCAGACTGTCAGAGGAGGCCTGCTGTCATGTCTGCCATCCTGTCTCCAGCCAAACAGATCATGATGTCATCGCAAACAGACGCAGAAGGCAGTTTGTAAACGGCATTCATCTGTTGATTGTGAAAGGCAGTTTAGGTTAGTTTACCTCAGGAGCTGACAATTCTGTTGCAGGGAAAAGTGTGATTTTACTCTCCCATTTGATACAGTGTGTGATTTTTGTGCACTGAAATCTAGACGATCACAACCACTGTACATGAGAAAATAAAGCAATACAAATGCATACTTTTGACCATGTTTGTAAATTAGAATTAAAATGTATTCTGTAAGTCTGCTTATTTGTATGTCAACATTTGAAACATGACATTATGATAAATATAATTGCAATACCTCTGAGAAAAAACAATTTCTCCTCAAACTAGTCATGTTTGTTTGTCATTAGTACAACAGTTCCTGCTCAACTGTTACATGTGTGAACCACAGAGGCACAGGCCAATCTGAGGTGTAAAAAGCAATGATGCAACAGTGTGTAAACAGCACATCTGTTTAACTTTTTCAAAAGTGAATGAATTTCATGATAAAACTTCATTTAAAAAAACATAAAATGCCATTTAATGTTTACAGCATACATATTTTATATCTATAAAAAATATATATATTTTATGAGATTTCTAGTAACACGTACATATAGGCCTAAATATGCGATGTGTTAATTTAGGCAGAGCACAGATCAGATATTACATTTTAGGACAGGTTTTCTGTTTTGTTAGTACACTGTTTTTATTTACTTCTGTATTCTTTGGTAAAAGCTTTATGCGGTCACATTTTTGAGAAGTGAAAGTGTCTGTCTTGTTGAAAGCCATGTGACCTTCCTCTGGGGGGGGGGGGGGGCTCTGGGTTGATGACAGTAGATAAATGAGGTGTCCTGGCCTGTCCCTCAGTGTGCTCTGATGGAGGGCAGTGGGGACTGGTCTTGGTGCTTCCCTCACTTGAACGGCTCGTGCAGGCGTCTGCAGCAGCCTCACTCCTCCACAGCGCTCCTCTACACTCTTCTGGCTTTGGTCTCTTTGCTCACTGTGATTCTCAATCTGCTGGTGATTGTGTCCATCTCTCACTTTAGGCAGCTGCACACACCCACCAACGCCCTGCTGCAGTCCCTGGCTGTGTCCGACCTGGTGGTGGGTTTGCTGGTGATGCCTATAGAGGGGGTGCGGCACATGGAGATGTGCTGGCTGCTGGGCAGGCTGCTGTGTGCTGTCACTCCTTATGTGTCCTACTGCCTGATGTCGGCCTCTTTAGGAAACATGGTGCTCATCTCTATAGACCGCTACCTGGCCATCTGTGACCCTCTGCGCTACTCGTCCAAAGTGAGCCTGAGCAGAGTGCGTGTGCTCATCTGTCTGTGCTGGGCCTGTTCTCTGCTCTATAATGGCTGTATTCTGATAGGACACCTGAGCCAGCCCCAGCGCTACAGCACCTGTCACGGGGAGTGTGTGGTGGTCATAAGTCACACCGCAGGGACCGTTGACCTCCTCGTTTCTTTCGTGACACCGTGCACAGTCATGGTCGTACTGTACATCCGTGTGTTTGCAGCGGCTGTAGCTCACGTACGAGCCGGTCGGAAAAGAGCAGCTTCAAACGCACTAGAGACAGGCCCCAGAGTGAAGCGCTCTGAGACCAAAGCGGCCAGGACTCTGGGCATCGTCATAGCACTGTTTCTCATGTGTTTCTGTCCTTATTACTATCCCGCTCTCACAGGCGAGGACACGTCCACCAGTCTGTCCTACTATGCACTCTTGTCCTGGATCATGCTGCTGAACTCATGCATGAATCCTCTGATTTATGCCATGTTTTATCCCTGGTTTAGAAAAGCTGTTAAACTCATCATCACATTCAGAATACTGCAGCCCCACTCCAAAGAGCTCATTGTCCTCTAGATGGCGCCAAAAGAATATGTCTAGTCTATCAATTTTAACAAAATCATTTCTACATTTTGAACTCTCCCAATTTCAAATTTGTACACAGGCTGTTTATAAGCTATTTATTAACCTGTGAACTTCATAATATGTTTCATTGCAAAAGATAGAGCTGGAGATAAATGCAGTAAAATATGTCAATGCCTAAATAGGTAAATTAGATGAACCCTTAGTATTGTAAACAGTAAATGTTATACAAAAGACAAGTCTCACTATCCCATAAAGTAAAAGTATATGTAGTCATCAAACATCTGGATGGTTATTTCACTGTTCTCAAAATGGATCCACATTGAAGTTTGAACATTAGTACAGTTGTGGCATGATAAAACTCTGCATTTGCATTTTACATGATTAATCAGAGTCTCATGTTGTTTATGCCTCTAGCTGAGATTGTCAATCATTATTTGCATAAAAAGCCAGTGCAGAAAATATTCTAGTGTTCAAACTCACATCTTAGAAGATGTTAGGTGATTACTCAGGCCTTTTACACATTCTGCTTTTCTTATTGTGATGTGTTTAGCAAACTACACAAACAGGCAGTGACTATAATCTATTTGTGATAGATCCAGACAAAATAAAACTCCAATAATGTGCCACTGTGAATGTCAGTCTTTAATGATATTTATCCAAACTTACTCAAAATATAGGGGTTGTTTCCAAGGTGTAGGTATTTTCTGAACAATAAGGCATTTGAGCACATAACGACCTCAGACGTTAGAGAAACTATAAAACACAAAGAGAAAGATCAGACTGAAGAGATACACCTGAAATCTACTGAAGACTCAAACTCCCAGTATCATTTTATACTTTACACTTCAGATATTTTCTCTGTGTGGTTGTAAATTAGGACCTTTTTATGAATTCCAAACTAAAATTCACCAAACTTTAAACTATATACTAGCTCCACCACTGTGCCCTGTATGTAAGGTCCATAGTGTGCATTGATTGATAAATATCATGTTACCTGTAACTGTCAAGTGTAATTGTTCGTTTGTTGCATCTTTATAACACATTTAGAATAAAAAGTTCATTTGAAGCAAAGATCGGCCATATTTAATTGACTTTGAATAGATGATGACAGATTGCATCATTGTTGTGAGAGGGGGTGGAGGTAGTACATCCTGAGGATAAATAAAAGGCCTATGGTGAAGTCGCATGTGTTATGTCCCTGATGGAGCAGGGCAGTGATCGGTGCTTCCCTCACTTGAACGGCTCGTGCAGGCGTCTGCAGCAGCCTCACTCCTCCACAGCGCTCCTCTACACTCTTCTGGCTTTGGTCTCTTTGCTCACTGTGATTCTCAATCTGCTGGTGATTGTGTCCATCTCTCACTTTAGGCAGCTGCACACGCCCACCAACGCCCTGCTGCAGTCCCTGGCTGTGTCCGACCTGGTGGTGGGTTTGCTGGTGATGCCTATAGAGGGGGTGCGGCACATGGAGATGTGCTGGCTGCTGGGCAGGCTGCTGTGTGCTGTCACTCCTTATGTGTCCTACTGCCTGCTGTCGGCCTCTTTAGGAAACATGGTGCTCATCTCTATAGACCGCTACCTGGCCATCTGTGACCCTCTGCGCTACTCGTCCAAAGTGAGCCTGAGCAGAGTGCGTGTGCTCATCTGTCTGTGCTGGGCCTGTTCTCTGGTCTATAATGGCTGTATTCTGATAGGACACCTGAGCCAGCCCCAGCGCTACAGCACCTGTCACGGGGAGTGTGTGGTGGTCATTAGTTACACCGCAGGAACCATTGACCTCTTTGTCACTTGTGTGGGCCCCTGCACAGTCATGATCGTCTTGTACATACGAGTGTTTGCTGTTGCGGCCTCTCAAGCACGTGCAATACGTTTAAGAATAGCCTCAACTGCTATTGTCTCTGTAGCAACAATGGCCAAACCGTCAGAGAGGAAGGCAGCCGGAACTCTGGGTGTTGTGATTCTTGTGTTTCTCATTTGCTTCTGTCCATACTATTATCCTGCTATTGCTGGGGTTGAAACGTCAAATATGTTGTCATACTTCTCTATTCTGTCCTGGATCATGCTGCTGAACTCATGCATGAATCCTCTGATTTATGCCATGTTTTATCCCTGGTTTAGAAAAGCTGTTAAACTCATCATCACATTCAGAATACTGCAGCCCCACTCCAAAGAGCTCATTGTCCTCTAGATGGCGCCAAAAGAATATGTCGTGTCTATCAATTTTAACAAAATCATTTCTACATTTTGAACTCTCCCAATTTCAAATTTGTACACAGGCTGTTTATAAGCTATTTATTAACCTGTGAACTTCATAATATGTTTCATTGCAAAAGATAGAGCTGGAGATAAATGCAGTAAAATGTGTCAATGCCTAAATAGGTAAATTAGATGAACCCTTAGTATTGTAAACAGTAAATGTTATACAAAAGACAAGTCTCACTATCCCATAAAGTAAAAGTATATGTAGTCATCAAACATCTGGATGGTTATTTCACTGTTCTCAAAATGGATCCACATTGAAGTTTGAACATTAGTACAGTTGTGGCATGATAAAACTCTGCATTTGCATTTTACATGATTAATCAGAGTCTCATGTTGTTTATGCCTCTAGCTGAGATTGTCAATCATTATTTGCATAAAAAGCCAGTGCAGAAAATATTCTAGTGTTCAAACTCACATCTTAGAAGATGTTAGGTGATTCCTCAGGCCTTTTACACATTCTGCTTTTCTTATTGTGATGTGTTTAGCAAACTACACAAACAGGCAGTGACTATAATCTATTTGTGATAGATCCAGACAAAATAAAACTCCAATAATGTGCCACTGTGAATGTCAGTCTTTAATGATATTTATCCAAACTTACTCAAAATATAGGGGTTGTTTCCAAGGTGTAGGTATTTTCTGAACAATAAGGCATTTGAGCACATAACGACCTCAGACGTTAGAGAAACTATAAAACACAAAGAGAAAGATCAGACTGAAGAGATACACCTGAAATCTACTGAAGACTCAAAACTCCCAGTATCATTTTATACTTTACACTTCAGATATTTTCTCTGTGTGGTTGTAAATTAGGACCTTTTTATGAATTCCAAACTAAAATTCACCAAACTTTAAACTATATACTAGCTCCACCACTGTGCCCTGTATGTAAGGTCCATAGTGTGCATTGATTGATAAATATCATGTTACCTGTAACTGTCAAGTGTAATTGTTCGTTTGTTGCATCTTTATAACACATTTAGAATAAAAAGTTCATTTGAAGCAAAGATCGGCCATATTTAATTGACTTTGAATAGATGATGACAGATTGCATCATTGTTGTGAGAGGGGGTGGAGGTAGTACATCCTGAGGATAAATAAAAGGCCTATGGTGAAGTCGCATGTGTTATGTCCCTGATGGAGCAGGGCAGTGATCGGTGCTTCCCTCACTTGAACGGCTCGTGCAGGCGTCTGCAGCAGCCTCACTCCTCCACAGCGCTCCTCTACACTCTTCTGGCTTTGGTCTCTTTGCTCACTGTGATTCTCAATCTGCTGGTGATTGTGTCCATCTCTCACTTTAGGCAGCTGCACACACCCACCAACGCCCTGCTGCAGTCCCTGGCTGTGTCCGACCTGGTGGTGGGTTTGCTGGTGATGCCTATAGAGGGGGTGCGGCACATGGAGATGTGCTGGCTGCTGGGCAGGCTGCTGTGTGCTGTCACTCCTTATGTGTCCTACTGCCTGCTGTCGGCCTCTTTTAGGAAACATGGTGCTCATCTATAGACCGCTACCTGGCCATCTGTGACCCTCTCTGCGCTACTCGTCCAAAGTGAGCCCTGAGCAGAGTGCGTGTGCTCATCTGTCTGTGCTGGGCCTGTTCTCTGGTCTATAATGGCTGTATTCTGATAGGACACCTGAGCCAGCCCCAGCGCTACAGCACCTGTCACGGGGAGTGTGTGGTGGTCATTAGTTACACCGCAGGAACCATTGACCTCTTTGTCACTTGTGTGGGCCCCTGCACAGTCATGATCGTCTTGTACATACGAGTGTTTGCTGTTGCGGCCTCTCAAGCACGTGCAATACGTTTAAGAATAGCCTCAACTGCTATTGTCTCTGTAGCAACAATGGCCAAACCGTCAGAGAGGAAGGCAGCCGGAACTCTGGGTGTTGTGATTCTTGTGTTTCTCATTTGCTTCTGTCCATACTATTATCCTGCTATTGCTGGGGTTGAAACGTCAAATATGTTGTCATACTTCTCTATTCTGTCCTGGATCATGCTGCTGAACTCATGCATGAATCCTCTGATTTATGCCATGTTTTATCCCTGGTTTAGAAAAGCTGTTAAACTAATCATCACATTCAGAATACTGCAGCCCCACTCCAAAGAGCATACTTTTTAAACCTCATTTTCATGTAATGACAAACTTGTTCACTCACCTAATATCTGATTGTGACATCATCAGAACTGCATTCTTGTTAAACGTGATGCTGCAAAACAGAACAAAAAGGCTCAATAACTGTCTAAAGCCTAATTTGTATAAATATAACATATGAAATGAAAAATTATTCTGTATGTTGTAATGTTGTAATATAGCACATTCTTCTTGATAAGCTTGTGAACCATAAGTGGTTTCACATTGAAAACAACTTAATGTTTAAGTTCATGTGAAGTTTTAGCTAATGAAGAAAGCAGTGATCATTTGTTTATATAACACACAGGCAGAGCTGACACTAAAATCAGCAACAATAATACAACCAGCTTGTTTTATGATGCACCATTTGTAACTTGTACAGAATTTAAACCTACAACAGCTTTTAAAGGACTGTTGGCTCCCATCTGGAGCACTAATTACATAATGTGTATAATTTGACAGTAACTATAGTCAATCAAGTTTATTTATGCAGCGCATAAAGAAATAAATCAAATATACAGCTAGCAAGATACATAGAAAGAAAAAAAAACATTATAACACAAAGATACTGTGTCTAGCTAGTATTAAACGCCAGGCAGAAGAGGTGCATTAAAGACTGAGAGGATCTGAGAGGCAGAGGGAGGCTGTTCCATAGTCTGGGCGCTGCCACAGAAAAGGCTCTGTCATCTCTGGTCTGAGCCTGGTTTGGGGGGAGTATAGGGCTCCAAATAAAGTGGACCAACCGAGTTCATACTGATACTTTTAAAGAGCCATTGTCACTTGTTTTAACATCAGATTTTAATAATAAAACTCTAATGTATAATTCAAATGCTTAGAGCATCTTAAACAGATGCTAATTTATTACCTGAATTATTTCAGATCCACTCTTTTATCATGGGAGGCAACAATAAAGTTAATCTTATCTTGAATATATGTTTCCTGTTAGTTTTGGGCTGTTCGATATGGCTCATATATATTGATTGTGATTTTTGATGCTGTTCCATTTTATTTTTACTCATTAAAAATAAATATGTCTTTTAATGTTAAGATTCATGAACATGTACAGACTTTTAGACATTTATAGGTCCTATATTACACAATATACTCTTGTGAGCTTTAAGCCATGTTATAATGCCGTTACCTCCTCAAAAACAGACCTGGAGTTGTGTTTTGTTTCATTCACAAATGTCTGAGCAGCAGTAATCTTTTATTATTAGTCTGTCTACATCTCCAAAGATGAAAACGCTCTGTTCCACCTTGTGATGTCATGTCATGGTAGTTTAAGTTAACAGCTCTTTTGATTTTAGTTTAATAGAGATTGGAAATTCCAGGGCTGAAATCGTCCAAATTCTAGTGAAGATTTATGGAGTTTAAAACCACAATGGAGCACATCCTGTACTACCACATGACATCACAAGGTGCAACAGAATGTTTTCTGTTTGAGAGACGAACTATGCAGGGTTTATGTGTTTAACATGTGTGAATGAAGCAAAACACAACTCCAGGTCTGTTTGTGATAAGGAAACAACATTATAACAAAGACATACATAGTACATAGCATAATATGGGCCATTTAAAGTGGAAAGAAATCTAAATCCTAACTCTTCTTCAAACTGTATGCTTTTACTTCCCCAGGATTGGCAGATAGACAAAGTTGATCAAAAATCTCCAAGCCGAACACTGTAATCTACTAATGATTTGATTAAAGTGGAATCGACTGCACAGCCCTGACACAGTTACATGAAAAGTGTAGTGCCATATCTTTGGAGGGCACACAGAAGAGGACACCAGACATGCTCCTACTCTTGAATATTGGGGAAAGTTTTTCACCGGCCACAATCACACTGTTGTCTTCTACTGCAAAGGTCTTTTATCTCCTGTGGCGAGTTGGGCTAGGCTCATGATAAAAGCTGCACAAGGACAGCGGCTCAAATGTCTTCAACACATTAACTGTTGGTCAGAACTGTACTAAATTACAGTCTCATGATAGTCCAGTGAGTTTCATCTGGTCTTTTGTTTTACTCTAATAGATTATTTTTTCAGAGCAAGGTTTAGTTTAGCGTTTTCATACCTGACAATTTGAACTGCTCACTAGCGCTCTTCCTCAGAGTGGTCACGTGATGTTGCTGTGACGTGTCCGGTTAGCTTATTTAAACAGGTTTGGATTAAGGAGGCAATCAAAATACGGAAACATGCCCGCGAGACTTTAAACCGGGACGAGGGTGCCTTTTTATTTTCACACACCTGAGATACTGTCCTGAAGTTGTTGGACTGCAGATGGCGCTGTCATCTTGCCTCCACTGGTCGGAAGACTGCACCAAAAACCTGTTTAAATCAGCTGAGCGAACATGCCACAGCAACATCACTTGATGCCTCTGAGGAAGAGCGCTAGTGAGAGGTCTAAACGGTCAGGTATGAAAACTAAACTTTGGTCTGAAAAAGAATCTATTAAAATAAATGTAGGCTCATGATTCAACATCAAAATACTTTCATTTTACTGGAGATTTAAAAGTTGACATTTTAACTTACAGAAAAGAGCAAGTACTCTAGCTGGTTATGCTGTTTTAGTTTTATAGGTGATAGTCAAGGTCAAACTAAGTATCGGTATCAGTGAGGAGTAATACAGATATGACTATAAATATGTTTGGATCAGCGCTCAGTGGAATATGACATGTTCACTTTGGTCATTCAGTTCACACCATGAATGGGAAAGAAATGAGTGGAATGTGGAGTTTGTCTGCATGGATTTGACTTAAAGTGCAGTGCATGCAGGCACTTGCCACCATGTGAGTGCGGGCCGTGCGTCTTTAATCCTGACGCGGCTGCCACTGACTGGCTCACAAATCGGATGTTTTCTCATTCGAGCGTTTCCCAGACACACCTTTCTCTCCCACACACACATCAGCCCACGTCCCTCTCTTCCTCTCTAATTCACTTTAGTGTTCCCGGTGGGTCCCTTTCCCCAGGAGGAACTAACATCACAGTTGGGACCAAATTTGAGCCATTCACTTCTTTTTACCTCTTCCTGTGTGACATCAAGACAAACAGCCTAAAGGCATGGTTAGGGAGGTATGTGAAGTAAACGGAGGTGAGACTTCAGACAGTCCAAGGTGTACAAGTTCTGTGGACAGAAAAAAAACTATTACAAGAAATAAGAGAATTAGCCATAACGGTTAAACATCAGTACAAGCTGCCACTAAAGACACTACATACTGCACCTAACCCTATAACTGCAGTACAAAATGTAATATATGTAAAATTATAACATAAGAGAAGTCCATAAGCCAATATCCTCCACCATACAAGCACAAATCTCGTGTCTCAGATCAGTAACCCCGCCCACGACTTGGTACAACCCATCCATTTGTGTCATTTTTTCTCATTCAGCAGACAGGACGCAGACAGGACGCAATCCTACCACCACATGTGTTTGGATTGGAATATAATCAGACAAGATTTTGTAACTCCTTTGGGAACAGGATTTGGGATAAGCCTTGTCTTTTTCTCTACGGTGCCTCTGCATGAGTCCAACAGGAAAGTTTGGACAGATTTAGGAGCCAGCAGAAAGGAGTTCCTTCAACAAGACGTGCTTTGAGCTTTACCCTGAACAGAGATGGGATTAGTGCTACCAGTGAGAGAAGAAACAATATAGATAAGGAGAGCAAGGACGTGCATATGTTTGAAGGACAAGGAGACAAGGGGATAAGGTTTAAAAAATAGATTCAATTTAAGGTCAAGGACAAATTCAAGACATCCAAGATCCAAGAGCAGAAAATACAACCTGCTACCGCTGCCCCTCTCTTTGAAGCCAGACACCTGACCTACAAAATAACTGGAACGATGCATACAGAGCAGGAGCAGAGGAAGTAGCTGCTCCCAACACAATCGCATCTGTGTTCGCTACCAAAGCCATTTTTTCAACATGTTTTATTCAGCCCTGTTCCCTAATTCAAACAACCTGCGTCGGAAAAGCAACTTTGTCCCAGGGTAGAATGAAGAGAGGAGCAAAACGGATATGTGCCCAGTCTGAGATCCCCTGCTGCTCCTCCCTGCTCCCACCACACTCCGCGTCTCCGGTCTCTCATGTACGTTACATGCATCAGTAAACCCATTCACTTCCATCGGCTCACTATGTGGATACCAGCCTTACTCCTATGGATCCTTAACAGCAGCCGCTTGTGCTTAGGACAAGACCACACAGACTATTACCAAGCAGGAGACATGGCCACTGAGGTGAGGCTTTCCTTCAGCATCTGATCTTATATGGCTCTTTATAATCATTTATGTAGAAAGTAAAAATAACTGTCACCTGTAAAACTGCAATAAATTGGATTCTTCTATAAGGTGTTCCAAAAGCCTTCAAACCTAAAGGATAGAAGAGGCACAATGTTTAGAATAAATTAGAAACACTCTGCTGTTTGGCTACACATGTATACAAAACAGGTGAGCAAAGCTGGAAAGATGGAGCGAAGTCTGGGATTTCTTGTTACTGATTAAGAAGAAATTATGTTTCTGTGCACATGTCAATAATAATTATAAGCTCTTGTATTATGAAAACATCACAATACACAATAGTGGGTTATTTAGTTTGTTTAGAATAGAGTTAGCCTGGACTTGGAAGCTAAACACAGTTTAGGAGACTTTCATGTGTTCTCTAACACAAACATTAGTCATAACTGATGACTTCAAAGATTTCTACATCAAACCTCTCACATAACAAGATGTAACAAGGGTCCCACCCTTGTTTCAACAGATATAATTACTTTTAACATTGTATTTCCAACACTAATCATATTGTTGAACCACCACATAAACTGCCAGGAGGAAGTATAAATACTTACAAAAGATTCAACGTTCATTATTGGTTCAGTATTATGGAAAAAGCTATTAACAATTTGTTTGCAGGTCTCACAGTGCCCTGTGATCAAACATAAACTCCAGATGCAGGAACTAATATTGCATCCAATATTACCATTGTATAGACTCGAGTTCAGATGTAACAGGAGGCCGAATCAATTAGATCAAATATTCATGAATATAGACAGTTTTATCACCGGATGGTCTTTTTATTACAGCATGATGATGATGACTTATTGATTAGTGTAGTAACAGTAGAGTGGCTAAACTGCTGAGGGGAGACAGCTGATATGACAAAGCTTCCGTGTAAATCTGAGTGTGTATGCCAGTAATATCTACAGACACACCCCAAAGCTCTGTCCATCATGACCTCATCGTCCCACAGCAATGACCTCATGGAAGATGGCTGCTTACACCCTGAAATCAAAGGAGATCATGACTCAGGACAGTTATGTGGCTAAACAGTTAGAGATAACCATCTCTTGATACACATATGCATTCGAACAGCAGGCCTATACAATCTGTGACCTACTGAAGCATTATTATCTTTCTGTACAGTTTATACTGGTTATTACTTCAACTTTAGATAGAACTGAATTTGACGTTTCGCTGCTCATCCAAGCCGGTTCTCCAGATCTGGTCAGACTGTTGGTGGACACTACCTTATATCTGTTTATCTGTTTGAGGGGAGGAGCCAACTACTACACTGAAACTAACACACCTTTTGCATAATCGTTTAGGCCCCTAACGGTTCTGCAAAATATGACTCACAGTTCACAGTTATTGTAGTTCAATAGACCTGGCCAACAAACAAACTGTAAACAAACAGGTGTGTTAGTTTCAGTGTAGTTGGCGCCTCCCTTCAGACATAACACAGTATCCACCAGCAATCTGACCAGGCTGCCTGACCAGACTAATGCCTTTGCTCAGGTAGCCTCATTTCAAACCATCCGACAGTGGAATCAGCTTCCAGACAGTCTGAAATTGTGTGCAGATTTGAATAATGTTACTAGAAGTTTGAAAAAGTACATTTTAGATAATCAAATGTGTCCACACTAATTTAGTTAATTTGTATTGTTCTGTCTCACTGTAAAAACCTGCACATAACTGATTTTTAAATTGGTCTGGACTGTAGGAAACATCATGGACATGGACATGGAGTGATTTATAGTATTTTACTGGTAATGTCAATGATGAACTGTTTGTCTTATAACGTAATTGTTAAGAAATGTGGATTTTGTGTGTGTTCACCTGCACAGGGACTGCACATGGAAAGTTGCAGTAGGTAAATCTGGTACAAATCATCTCTTCTTTTGATAGATTAATGAATTTGTACATGGTCCCTGACAAAGAAAGAAAGAAAGAAAGAAAGACAGACAGAAAGAAAGACAAAAAGAAAGACAGACAAGAAAGACAAGAAAGGCAAGAAAGAGGAGAAAGACAGAAAGAAAGAAGCAGCTTGGATGAGCAGTAAAACATCTTCATGCTAAACTTTTGTCCAGTTGATACAGTAAATTTTCTTTTGCTGTGGATCATCCCTGTATCAGTGAGGGATTACACAGACTCTACTTCACATCTGTTAAAAAAAATACTATACTAATACTAAATATTATTTCTAACATGTTTAACAATGTATTGAACATCCTATTGCAGGAACATACTAACACAAAGCAAAGTGAAAGGAAGTTAAACATTTGTTGTAAAATCTTTAACTGCCCTCCTCAGGTTGGCATTTGAGGTTGTAATTAACACAAAGAACTAGGCTACAAAACATTTACTGTGGGATTATGGTCACAATTACACCAAACACCCCAACAATAGTCCTCCAAACACAGGCTGGAAGGTGCACATTTAGAGTTTATTTTAAAGTTAACATCAAAAGAAACAGAAAACTCACACTGGTGTCCTTATAGAGGGGCAAATGTAACTAGCAGCAACTTAAAAGTGAAAAAAAAACTAATTTTCACTTTTATTTTTAAGTTAACAACCATTTTAGAGCTAAATGAGACTTACCAGACTCACAGCAGCGCCTGTTCAGGTCACCAACCCAGCGTCTGTTACACAAGCTAACAGTTAGCATTTAGCATTTAACGTAGCTACCATGTCATTTCTCTACTTTTTACCTAACATGGAAGACTACACAACATAATATGAACAAACTCGCTAGAAAAACATCGAGCAAGCGGAGTTACAAATGGATTTAACAAGCAAATATACCTAAACAGTACTTACAACTTGAGAAATGCACCAACCATTAGAAATGCTAACTCTGCTAATGCTAATTTCTTGTTTCAGGTGTATTCAATTAATTAATTATTTTTTATACAAATGCAACTATAGATATATTTTTGAGTATTGTTTAATTTATTTTGTATTATTAATCTAAAGTTAATAAAAAATATAGTTTACATGATAAGGCATTGTTACTGCCATGATAAAAAATAAAAAAAAATGTCAAAAGTTGAAGTTAGGGTGCCTTCACTGTTGTCCTGGTTTAGTCCTGGTTTCATCATATTTAAGTCTGATGTAGACTTGGTTTAGTCCTGTAGTCCTGGTCTAGTCCAGGTTTAGTTCCACTGGTTTAGTCCCAGTTTAGTATCATGTTGATGTGTGTACAGTGATTAAAGTTAAACACATTCTTCTGTTGTTGCAGGCCCCTGTTGTGCCAGAGGATGATTTCAGCGCCGTGTCCAGTGTGGATGAGCTGCTCCAGCTCCTGCTCCCTGAGTACAGTCTGCTGCAGCACTGTCTGAGAAAGAAGTCGTGGCCTTCATCTTTTTCCTCCGCTGTTCCTCCGCTGCAGGCTGATGAGGATCTGTGGCGGCCAGAACCGGTTTATAAATTTGATGGAACTTTAGGAGGTAAAACATTCTGTTAATGGGCCTCATCTAAATGTGAAGCAGGCCACTACAACATGTGTCTATTGCAGTGATCCTTGATGAGATCCAGAGGACGTCATGTCAGCCCAGAGAAGTGTGTGTTGAGGTTTCCAAAGAATACCCCGACTCCACGAGCCAGCTCTACCTCCCTCGCTGTGTGGCCCTGCACCGCTGTGGGGGATGCTGCAACACTGAAGCCTTCTACTGCACAAACACGAGCCATTCACTGGTCAATAAAACAGTGAGTCAGAATGATCTTAGCACTGTGGATCCAAACTATCATTATGGTCGGCTGCATTCAATTAACTGCACAGACCTTATAATATTTAATCACGTTTAATCATGTTTAATAACAAAATAGCTGCAAATAGCATCATGCCATGTAACTCTCTGGCTGAATATGAAAAGCCTGCTATAGATCCAGGTTAGATCTTAGTTTTGGTCACAAGAAGAAAAAAAAACTAAGTAAAACAACTGAAGTAAAGCATTTTGCAGTGTGTACATACGAAACAGTACATGTCTTCTTTTAGCTGATGGAGCTTACCCCACCCCGCATGGATAGGGCTGTCGTCATGGTAACCTTTGTCAATCACACGTCATGTGAATGCTTATCCAAGAGGCCTCTGCACAGCATCATAAGAAGAGCCACAGACCACCTGTGAGTAAGACCAGGAAGCTTCAGTTAATTTACGTTTTGACCTTTCATATTATTTCTTTTTGTTTGTAGGTGTTCTCCACCTGACATTCCCTGTGCTGCAGGCTCCTTGTGGGACCCTGTCAGCTGTACGTGTGTTTCTATGGACACCATCAACTACTCCCAACGAGAAGCAGGTGAGAATACCTTAAAGGGCCCATATTACGCTGTTTTCTGGTCTAAGTTATGTTGTTATCTCATCAAAAACACACCTGGAGTTGTGTTTGTTTCATTCGCACATGTTTAACTCACAACTGCATATTAAGGCTGAGTTCTTCTCTCAAATGGGAAACACACTGTTCCACCTTGTGATGCCATGTGGTAATACAGGAAGTGCTCCACTGTGTTTTTAAACTCTATACACCTTCATTACAATCATTTGGATAATTTCAGCCCAGGAATTGCCTGTCTCTACTGAACAAAAGGTAAAAAGGTAGCTGTTAACTTGAAAACCACCCTTTCACAATGACATCACAAGGTGGAACAGAGCATTTTAAGCTTTCCAGATGTAGACAGACTAATAATGCAGGGTTACTCAAACATGTGAATGAGACAAAACACAACTCCAAGTATGTTTTGATGTGGTAACAACATTATAACATGGCTTTAAGTTCATTAGAGTCAATTTTGTGTAATATAGTACCTTTAAACCACTGTCCACATTACTTAACAGTCCTGGTGTTTGAATACATGTTTGGAGTCTATAAAACACTAATTAAACCTTGCTCTTGTTCTTGCTCAGAGGTTCTGGACTCTGGCTTGCTGGCTCTGTGTGGGCCAAACAGAGTTTTGGAGGAGTCGACCTGTGAGTGCGTGTGTCGAAACGGCCTCACTGAAGCCAGCTGTGACCTGGGCTGGAAACTGGACCATGACACCTGTAAGAGATACTCAGGCTGTGGGTTCAGTTCTGGCTCTTTCAAGCATTAAAATGTCTCTTGTCCAGGTGAATGTCAGTGCGAGGGCCCGGGAGAGGGGAAGTGGTGCCCTCCTGGACAAAGATGGGACGAGGATTTGTGTGGTTGTGTGTGCGATGCCACGTGCCCCGGAAACCAGCCCCTGAACCCTGACACGTGTCTGTGCCAGTGCAGAGAGAGCCCACAGACCTGTCTACGGCAAGGCAAGAGGTTCAACCCCAACACATGCAGGTGGGTCCTCTACTTTTCATGTAGATAAATGTGCTGTATGGTAAAGACACTCATGCTCGTGTCTGCTATATAGTTATAAGTTATAATCTGCACATTTTAAATCACAATATTATTCTAAAACGACTTAATAAAAGAAACAAGCTCACAGACTTCTGCGTTTGCCAATTACACACATTTTTTCTTCATTTGTACCAAAATGACTACACGACGCTGCCGAATCCTATGCGTATCACCGATTACGAAAATAAAATTGGAGAACGAAGTAAGTAAAGAGCAGTGGGTGTGTACCGGTGGCAGTGAAAACGCCGTCTTGAGAATAAGCGATTAAAGATTGTTCAAACATGCACGAATCACTCCAAATATTACTTTACTTTACTTTAAAAGCTCTGAAAAGTCCATTATGTACAATAGGTGTGCTTTAAGGTTGGAAAGGGATCATACCCATACCGCAACACTTTCAATTGTCATTTATCCCTTTATACAATCTGTGTTACTCAAGTACATACAGATTTTGGTAGGTTTTTACACCAGATGCCCTTTCAGATACAACCAGTCACACACAGTAACTGGAGAGGCAATGTGAGCCTTTAGTCAACTTTCCAATTTGGGGTCTGAGTTCAAAGCTACTTCTTTTTTGAAAACCTAAAATTACGTTTACGCTGTCTGGCATGAAGTCATGTCAGAAATTGCTGTCACAGCCACTTAGCCGGCGCATATGTAATAAAACAGAAGCTAAAAAGAGACGGTTACATCCAGAACTCTCGATGGACATGTCAAACATTCCTGGGACAAAAAATATCTCCTTACTGCTTCTGTCGCTTTGGTCTCGCGGCCTTTTAAGGAGATCTGGCTTCCCTAATGTGCACCCATGTTGTGTGCACATCTCATGCGTGTTGCGGTTCCCACAGGCACCAGGCAGCGGCCGCTCCTCCTCTGACCTCACAGTCCTACGCAGAGAGCGTGAACTCGGTGACAGTGCCAGAGCAGCCATAGAAGAGACTGATAGGATTTTGCCTGTCAGTGCATACTCCATCTAACCCAAGCATGTTTTAAAATGTGGGAAAGTTCATCCAGATCAGGATATATGACTACATAGACCTACTTTTTTGACTAAAATGAATGTTTTCTGACAAATTCAAAGTATAACTCCCCTATAACGGCATAGTTCTAAGGCGCTGCTCCTATATAATGTGGACTGGATCAGATACCGGAGCTTTCATTGTTGATGCATCCATTTCCCATGAAAACAACAGAACTCTAAGAACAACAACATTCAACAAAGCTGCACATTTCCATGAACTGAACAAAAAACCTGCAGTCTTTGATAGGGGATAACCAACAGCATGTGGGTGTACAGATCGAGTCTTATAAAACATAAGCTTTCAGTGTTGTTCAGAATAGTGCAAACAAAGGGCTTACCTCAACACCGAGTTCTGTCTCCAACAACAGAGACATGATCTGAGGATAAGAAATACTGTCCAAAGTCTTATGCAACAATTCTGTCCATTTTTACTCCTCTAGATACAAAAACAATACCGCATAATGGATTTTAGTTGTTCAGTTTGTTTGGGAATTTTACCATGACTTAAACTGTGTATTTGTTGTGCAGTTGTTACAGGCTACCGTGCAGGAAGCCCAGACGAGTGTGCCAGACGGGATTTTACTACAGCCATCATGTCTGCCAGTGCATCCCCAACTACATGAGGCCAGAGTGGAACTAACAGACCACTGGAGGATGCTGCTGCACAAATTCCCGGAAAGTGATTTACTGATTAGAACTTACTGGGATGTTTGATGCACTTGGCCCCGTGCCCTGTGTAAATACCACAGTGGTGACTGGAAGCACCCCGAGATACCTGGGGGCGGTGTAAAAAGCGTGACAAGGAGGTGGGCTCAGCCAATCAGAGGAGGCCCTGCTGCGGCGTGTTGGAGCAGGACGCTAAAGCCCCCATGGCAGCGTGAAACGGAAAGTGGAATAACATAATAACAGAGCACGCTCCATACTTTCACCAGACTGCATTAAATATGCTCAAGGCGACAGCGAATGAGATATGAGAGGATGTATTCACTACACGAGTCACATGTCGTCACTGCATGTCCAATGTAGAAATAAGGTGTGTGGTCCATGCAGATACAATAATGTATTGTTCCTATATTTTTACTGTTCTGAAGGAGACTGAACAAAACACATTTTCAAAGCATAATACTTTGCCCTGATTATCTGCATATCTTAAGTATCATTACATTTGGCAAATCTAGCCTTGTAATTTATGTATTATGAAATGTAAATATTTTATTTAAAATTTGTGATTGTTAAATGTTGTATTTAACGGAAACTGAAACATTCCTGTGTAAATATTTTGATTCTAGTCCTTCATGTTACAGTTATTGCAGTTTTAAGGTTACAGTTATAGATAAACTTACAGGTAAACTTATGTAACCTGACCAGCTGAGACCAGTGGTGGAACGGAACATAGTAAAGTACTGTACTTAAGTAACATTTTAAGTATCTGTACTTCCCTTAAGTAGATTTTAAAGTGGATATTTTTACTTTACTACATTTGAAAGAATGTAACTGTACTTTCTCCTCCACTACATTTTTGAACAGACCTGAAAAGTATTTTATTGTCTGAGACCTGCTGAAAAGGCTGAGGGTTTATTTTTAACACATTTGTAGTTTGAGTAACAAAAAATACAAATAAAACAGCTAGAAAAAAAAATTGATTCAATTGTTTGTTGAACAAAATTCAGCTCAAATCTTTATCAAAATCACTACATTTAAAGATTTAGAATACCTCAAAATCTGTGAAATACTTTCACTTTTTACTGCCAAGTACATTTTAAACAGGTACTTTAATACTTTTAATTAAGTAGATTTTTTCATGTGATACTTTTACTTTAGTACATTTTTTGCACCTGTATCTCTACTTTTACTCAAGTAACAAAACTGAGAACTTCTTCCACCACTGGCCAAGACTATGCTTTTCCTGGTCTGGATTTGCCAGGCTAATAGTGATTCTCAAAAAATTGGGACTTGTGTATGAATAGTTTTCCCTAAATTTAAAGTTGGATTCCTCAGCATTAAACTTCAGGTTAAAAGTGCAAACAGCACTGGGGTTAATGCTTAAAGGTCCTAAATTACTTTTAGCCATGTTTTAATGTTATCTCCTTAAAAAACAGACCTGGAGTTGTGTTTTGTTTCTTGAATACATGTTTAACTTTACTTTACTTTATTATTAGTATTAATCGGTCTACATCGCTAAAACTCATAATGCTCTGTTCCACCTTGTGATGTCATGAAGTGGTAGTTTTCAAGTTAACGGCTACTTTTTAACTTTTGTTCAGTAGATTGACAATTCTAGGGCTGGAATTGTTCAAATTATTCTAATGAAGGTGTATGGAGTTTAAAAACACAGTGGAGCACTTCCTGTGTTACCACATGATGACATCACAAGGTGGTGTTTTCTGTTTGAAAGAAAAACTCCTAAATCTGCAGGGTTTGTGTGTTAAACATGTGTGAATGAAACAAAACAACTCCAGGTCTGTTTGTGATGAGGAAACAACATTAAAACACAGATCAGATAATAGTGTAATATCGACCCTAAGAACCATGTAGAGAACTAAAACCATTAAACGCCCGAACATGGAACATCTACTCTGGCGCACGGGCTTGGTTGTAAAGTGTACACACCTGTGCAATATTCCCATGGTATCTTGTTTCAGGCCCCCTCCTCCACAGCCCTGTCTGCCAGCCACAATAAAACAATATGAGAGTGAAGAAAAGCAGGTCGTCTTTGTCCTTAAAATCTGCTGAGCAAAGAGGATCATGTAGTGACTTATGCAGACCAAACTCAATGATAGAAATTATAGTTTTTCAAATTCAACCATGACATGCTGATTCTTCCACTTAGAAACTAGGTTTAGACGTGCTCAGACTGCCTCAAGGTGCTAGGCATAAATACCAAGGTCTTTTGAGTGCACCTGGATATTTCACTACTGCAAATCATCATTATATTATTATAACAATATAAAGTGGAGACAAAGTTTAAGGCCAATTATTATAAACATTCAATTATTCTGCTGTGACTAGAGAGAATAAAAAAAAAAATAAAAAATTTGTGTAAGAGATTTTATTTTTAGATTTTAAGACCAAAATATAAACCCAATGCCAACCCCTTTACAGTGCAAGCTATTGAAACTCTTCAAATATTTACAAAAGATAGAAAATAAAACATAAATAAATAGAATGATGTGGCCCAGTAATACTTATAAAATATGGAGCCTTAAGCTGGCCGATTCTGTAAATCATTTGATGCTATGATACAGACAAGTCAGTCGAGATAAAACATATTTACAATTGCGACGGCTCCAATGTTATAAAAATATGAGCAAGAACAAGGAGCACGGCCATGGTGGTTATTGCCAAAGTAAGAATAATTGTTACACGGTGAATATAATAATAAATACATGACATTTCATAAAATGTACCTGATAAAAAAAAAGCCAGCTGTGACTAATATGCTTTCAACAATGGAGAATGTGAAGTGTGCCCTCTACTGGGCATAATGACAAACGCTTTTAACCAAGCACAGCTGCAAAAATACAATTAGTTTTTAATAAAACATGTTTGAGAAAACCTTCATAAAGAAGATGCCATGAACCTGGAGCCACATGAAGTTTAGACTTTGAGCCTAAATACTGTGAGCTTTTTAAATAACGTGAGCATGCATAAAAGGCTAGAGATGTAAGCAGGAACTGAACAAGTGCAAAAAAGCAAAAATATAGAATTATTTTATGGCTTACAGATGCAAAAATAGAAATCCCAGTGATCGAGGAGCAGTCTGAGTCTAGTTTCACAGCTTTAGTCCAGTTTAAAGCCACAACACTTCATGTAGAATCCCTGTGAAGCTGCTAGACACATGTCCAGAGCAGGCACTTCAGCACTGTTCAGTAGTCTCTCACAGAGCGGCTCATTATTGTCTCAGGCTGCAAATCAAAAACTGCAGCAGAAAATTCAAACTTTGGCAGTCTCCTCTGCCATTTTCAGTTTAAAGACACAGTTACCAACTTTTTCTCAAGGAAGAGTTCAGTCTGGAAGGCTAAATCCGCCATGCAAAGAGGAAGTTCCTTTGGATCCAGATTTCAGAAGACATTCAACTGGTGCCTGAAGAAAAACAAAACAGAATTTAAAAATATGTGAAACAATTTACAAAGTCACACCTAGGTCAATTTTAACCCTTATTAACATTGTATCTTGTATCTTTCTTGTTCCCATCTTTTCTAACCAAAACTTGGGAATGAATATCAAGACATTTTACAGATTTGACATATTTAAATAATAATGTTGAATAAGTTATCAAAGGATTATTTTTTATTAGGCCCGAGCCGGAGACAACGTCCCGGCGAGGGACTCATTAAAACCGCGTCCGAAACGGGGAAAATGGCAAAATCAAGTGGTTAACACGCCCCGACATGCCAGTGAGTGGTGTCAAAATTAGAACTCGCCAAGCTCTAATTGTCACCGAAGACCGCGAAAAAAAATAACGAAAGACGACTCGGTAGCGCCACCTCAAACTTTGATTTTCATGGGGCCTATGGGAGCCCGACTCGGAAAAAAGTCGACTGAAAAATCTGAGACTCGCATCAAAATATAGAACATGTCGGGACATGACAAAAATGATATTATGGCCCCGCCCTAAAAATTTACAGGGAGTCGGCCATATTGGATCAAACCCGGTGATGACAAAGCGCACACCCTCACATTCAGGACATCTCCTTGCACAGTTTTCATCACAAACACTTCAAATTTGGCCAAAACCCACTAAACCCATGTGAGATTAAAGATCATCAATTATATTGAATATGACTTTGGGTGTGGTCATGGTGAATTTTATACAAAATCGCAATTTTTTGGAATATTTCAATAAAATATTTCTCTTTTCACACATTTTTTGTTGGGAAAACGCTAATACAGCGTTTATGTACATTTGTGAGCTGAACACAATGATATGCAAATCATGGCTTTATCTCACAAAATGGCTCTCTAGCGCCCTCTTCAAATTTCATTTTCAAAAATTCGTAGAAGACAATCGATTTGTCGTGGACTTGTGAAAAAAATCACAGGGGCCTTATTTGTGATGGGGCACAATGTGAGAAAGTCACATGACTGTAGCTTTTATGGTTTAGGAGAAAAAAAAAGGGGAAAAAATGAGTTTCCATTATTATTATTATTATTCTTATTATTTTGGTTGCCAAATTGAAGCAATTTTTGACCCCCTGAACGTTAAAAAAAAGTCCATTTTATTGGACCCAAAATTCAAGGTTGGTGAAAAATTTATTATTTTAATGTGCAAAAAAATTCACATATCAAATTGACTCAATAGCGCCACCTCAAAAATCAAAATACATTACGGCAATGAGAGACCTTTTTCATCGTAGACAAATGAAATTTGGTAGAACCATAGAACATGTCAAGACAAGTAAACAATTGTATTATGACCCCCACCCTAAACCCTACAGGAAGTCCGCCATTGTGGGCGGAACCCCATTTTTTTTGACATTTTAACTCTCACGTTTGGATTTTTTACGCAATGGATTTCTATTCTAGAAAACTTGAAAATTGGTCAAATGAGGTACACCCATGTGGGATTAAAGTTCACAGTCTTGGATTTTTTTACGTCATTAAATGTGGGTGTGCCAGCCTGCCAAGAAAAAAGCCATTTTTTGACGTTTTAAAATTGCGAATAACTGAGACATGCAGCGTCCTATTTTCCGGCATTAATATACGTTTTGTTCAAAAGGTTAAACTGAATGCAACGACATACAATTTACATAAGTCAGACATTACATTGCTCCACAGCGCCCCCTTGAACTTTTGAATGGGACTAAAAAAAATTACTTTGTCAAAAACATTTGAAATTTGACATGGAAATCTGGCTTGACATACTGAACAAAAAAGCTAATGAGAACATACCTCTATTTGCAACTATGTTACCCGTGGTAACATCATAAATGTGTCATTGAAATGAATGGGGTTCAGAGTACTGGACTTAGTTTTAGACTAAATAGATGCTCTGCACTAATCCAACTATGACCCAAAATTCAAAGTTGGTGAAAAAATGTGTAATTTGATGTGCAAAAAAATTAATGTTTCAAAATGACTCCATAGCGCCACCTCCAAGTTCAAAATACATTACGGCAATGACAGACCTTTTTCCATCTTAGACAAATGAAATTTGGTAGAACCATAGAACATGTCAAAACAAGTAAAAAATTATATTATGACCCCACCCTAAACCCTACAGGAAGTCGGCCATTGTGGGTGGAACCCCATTTTTTGGAAATTTTAACTCTCACATTTGAATTTTTTTACGCAATGGATTTTCATTCTAGAAACTGGAAATTGGTCAAATGAAATAGACCCATGTGGGATTTGAGGCCAATGTCTTGAAATTTTTTATGTTATAAAATGTGGGCGTGGTCAGCCTGCTAAGAAAAAAGCCCTTTTTTGAAATTTTAAATTGCGCATAACACAAAAATGCAGGGTCCTATTTTCCGGCATTAATATACGTTTTGTTCAAAAGGTTAAACTGAATGCAACGACATACAATTTACATAAGTCAGACATTACATTGCTCCACAGCGCCCCCTTGAACTTTTGAATGAGACTGAAAAAAATTACTATGTCTTAAACATTTGAAATTTGACATGGACATCTGGCTTGATATGCTGAACACAAAAAGCCAATAAGAACATACCTCTATCTACAACTATGTTACCGTGGTAACATCATAAATGTGTCATTGAAATGAATGGGGTTCAGAGTACTGGACTTTGTTGTCGACTAAATAGATGCTCTGCACTAATCCAACTATGACCCAAAATTCAAGATTGGTGAAAAATGTTGTATTTTGATTTGGAAAAAAATTAACGTTTCAAAATGACTCAATAGCGCCACCTCAAATTTCAAAATACATTACGGCAATGAGAGACCTTTTTCATCGTAGACAAATGAAATTTGGTAGAACCATAGAACATGTCAAGACAAGTAAAAAATTATATTATGACCCCACCCTAAACCCGACAGGAAGTCGGCCATTGTGGGCGGAACACAATTTTTTTGAAATTTTTAACTCTCACGTTTGGATTTTTTACGCCATGGATTTTCATTCAACAAACTTGCAAATTGGTCAAAATAAACTAGACCCATGTGGGATGAAAGGCAACTCACTTGGATTTTTCTAAGTCATAAAATGTGGGTGTGGCCAACATGCGAAGAAAAACTGCGTTTTTTGAAGTATTGAATTGCACCGAACTCAAACATGCAGTGTCCTGTTAACCGGCATTAATATACATTTTGGTCACATTGTTCATCTGAATGTCATGATATACAGTTTACATAGCTGAGACAATCCATTGCTCCACAGCGCCCCCTTGAAATTTTGAATTGAACCCAAAAATTTTACTTTTTCAAAAACATTTGAAATTTGGCATGGACATCCCTATTCCCATACTGAACAAAAACGCCAATGAGAACATACCTCTATTTGCAAGTGCGTTGCCACGGCAACGACCGACATTTCTCATTGAAATACATGGGTTTTGGTTAAATGGGATGAAAAAAAATCACTTTGTCATAGATCATCAAAATTTGGTACACATATTCCACTCATCATAATGAACAAAAAAGCCAATGAAGACATACCTCTATTTCCAACCGTGTAGGCGTGAAAATGTCATAAATGCTCTCATTGGAATGAATGGAGTAGTATTACTCAGTCGCTGTTTTTGGTGGGAGGGGCGATGTAAGCGGGAACGAGAAGCGGGAACGAGAAGCGCGAACTCCGCGCGGTGGCGCGAACTCCGCGGTGGCGTGTACCCCGCGGTCGCAAGGGTGGCGAGGGGCTTTATCACTGCTTGCAGTTTTAATTTCTATTAATGTTATTTAAATGTAAATTATAAGCAACAACACCCCCTTAAACCTTCATAACACACAATTACATACATACGTAACATGGTAAATGGTCACATTTTTATATAGCGTTTTTCCACCTTCAAAGCAGTTTACATGAAAGAACCACTCACCCATTCACACACCACCGTACACAGACACTGAGGGCGAGGTGGGTTAAGTGTCTTGCCCAAGAACACAATGATAGCATCGTCTGTGGGAGGTGGTATCGTACTGCCAACCCGTGGGTCAGTGGATCTGATCTTCCCTGTGATGTCTATGTGGAATGTCTATGTGGGATTCGAACCTTCAGTGGACACAACTACTGTCCCCAAACAACATGTACTGTCAAATAAAATGTGACCAAAAGAGGCTGGGCAAGTAATTATTATATTTTTCTATGTTCTTATAAAACCGTGCATATGTGTCTTAACCACTAACCATTTCTGATCGAAGAAAGATCCAATTATTTCAGTAGTATGCTTGTGTCTACAGCTAACCCTCAGTCGTGTGGTTTGGTTGACTGAAATCTGCCTTGTTTATGTGGCTAAAACTAACCAATTTTGAATAGAAACAGTTTTTTGTAAATCGTTTTTGAGAAATATAAGGTGGAAACGTATTTTTACCATATCACCCCCCCGGCTCTAGCCCAAATCTTGAATGCACTCACCCTCGTCATCAGAGTCGAACCCAAAGAGGTTGGAGCACTTCTGCTGGAGATGCCACTGCAGCTCCTGGTCGCTGCTGAACGTGGTGAAGCAGTTGGCACATCGCTGTCGTTGCTGGGAGACTTGTGGTGTGGCCTCGGGCGCCTTGGCGACTTTCTGGGACGATCCAAAGAACATGGACATGTCTTTTCGCCGCTTGGGCATAACGGTGAACCGCTCCTCCAAGTAAGCGGTGGCTGGAAGACGCATGTACGGTTTCTTTCTTGTATTCGCTCAAAGCTTTTTTCAAACGTCGCCAATGGGCTCTCTTCCTCCACCGGTACAAAGTCAAATACATGGTGGTCTTTTAAGCAGGTCTCGTCTTGCGCTTTCTTTGGGATTACTGGTTTAACTTTATCAGTATATTTCTGTGTATTCACATTCGCATCACTGCCATCTTGTTTATTACTAGCTTCGCAGTTTTCTTCGGGAGGTACAAGTTCACCGTTGACTTCATTCGAGCTGGGAAGGAACGCATCCGCATCAGTTGTTTTCGACAAAACTTTACGAGATGCAGATTTTGGTTTGACAGTTTTAGTTTCTGATTTTGACTTGTCCCTTTTGATTTTCTTGGAGGGTTTTTATCGCTTTTTATAGCATTTTGAGGTTTCTTCTTAAGTTTGGTTTGCTTTTTCAAAACTTTGTTTGTCAAACTGGATTTCATTTTGAGATCCACTTTATTTTTCCGTCTAATTTTAACAACTTTGTCTCTCTCTTTTTGTGTTTCATTGATGTTATTAGCAGAAGGTGCAGAGTCTGTCGTTTGCACTTTATTCCCTTCACTGGTGGAACTTGGTTCAACTGACGCTGCTCCGACCTCCTCCGTTTGGGCATCAGATTTTAACTTTTTAGACGCAGAATCATTCCCAGGTTCATTTTTTCTTTTTGATGGACTCTCTTTACCCTCATGATCACTTTTGTCCCTTTTGGATTTGACCAGAGTTTTAAGTGCTGATAAAATGTCATTTTTGTTGCCCAATTTCAGCTTTCGCTTTTCACCCTCCGCAGACTTCTCATTCGGACTGTTGGATGTGTTCGCAGATTCATTTGTAGTTTGGGCTGAGATCTGTTTGAGCTCAACTTGGTCAATCTGTGAGGTGACAGCAGAAGATTGGGGATTCTCGTTTGTTGCCAAATCTGTACTTTCTATCTTGTCCACAATTACATCTGCAGCTGGTTGCTCACAGTTCGTCAGTTCTGCCATGTTTTCAAATGCGATGTCATTAGTATTACCCATGAATGCATCGGCCATTTTTGTGAGTGCGTTCTCTTCACTTGAACCTCGCAGACATTCTGCTTTAGTTGTAACAGCGGGCGGCTCAGTGGCATTGTCAATAGTTTCAAGCCTCAACTCTCCTCCACCAGCGTTTTGTGGAGATGCTACATTTTGTTCTATGGGCGTTACAACAGGGGGATTAATGGGGATTTTTGAAGAGGAAATTGTGGCAGCCATGTTGGAATTCTCTTCAGTAACTTTTCCTGGCATTGCTTCATTCACATCATCTGGATTTAGAATGGTTGTGTGGTTTATAGGAGCAATTTCTGAACAATCTGTTGTGCTCATTTTTGATTCCCCCAGCTCTGAATTTTCAAAATCTGCTGCCAATTTTTTGCTCAAATTTTTCAACTTTGAATGGCGAGGTCTCTGTCATTTTTGTTTTGGCCCCATTTTCCACAACTGGTCCATGTTCAACCTCCATTACTTTATTCACATTTTCAACAGCTCCTTTTGATTCATGACTTGTGTTCTTCTTGACATTTTATCTACTTCACTTTGACAAGCAACAATCTCTGCAATTCTGGGAGTCTCCATATCTTCTGAAATGCCATTTGAACTCATGGTATCACTAGGTGGTGGCATGGCATCAGTCGTGTCGGTGGTATCCATATTTGCGTTTTCCTCTATGACGGGAATTGCCAGTTCAACCTTTCCAGCAGATTGTGTCGTTTCAGAGTTTGGTAAATGTTTTTTCTTTTCAAAATCTTTCCAGTTGAGCAGGTCTTTGTATCACTTTGAGGCTTGTCAGCTTTTACTTTTGGTCTAGTTTTGATTCCAGCTGTATTTTTATGACCCTCTTCTTTTCGTTTATGGACTATTGCCATTTTTAATTCTTTCTCTGGTTGAATGCTTTTGCCACTACTGTTAAGGCAGCTCTTTGTTTGTCTAAGAGGCTTTACTACTTAAGCATCGTTTTGATTGGGGTCCCTTCTTTTGTAACGAGCAACGCAATTTGTGATTGGTTTTCCAACTGATGACACGATTTTGTGAGTCATTTTCTGGTTGTTCGCCAAGTTATTTTTGATAATTTGCCTTTTTCTTAACTTTTGCAACAGCCTTGTAGCAGCGGCTGATTGTGCGGATATCTTCTTTTTGTGAACCGTGGAATCTTTCGCCTCATTAGAACGTGATTTGCTGATGGAAACAGAAGAAACATTTTTATTCAACCTAATGTTCTTTTTAGCTCTATCTTCTCGTTTCTCTTGTGTCCTTTCCGGCTTTTCCTTTCGGATGGCTTTCGATCTTTTGGAGTAGTGGTCCTTTTCATGCAGGATGAGTTGCCATAGACAAATAAAGAGCTTGGGACAGCCAGGGAGGCAGCACATCGCCTGCAGTGGGTTGTGCTTTCTTGCGTGTCTTCTCATCTCGAATGTAGTTTTAAACCTGGCAACGCACCCTTTATGAGGACAAGGGTGGCGCGGCACAAATCGGTGTCTCTCCACGTGATGCTGGAAATGCTCAAAGCTGTACAATACTCGTTTACAAATGCTACACTTGTTGTTGGACATGTGAAAAGCCAACTCCAGCGGTGCTGTGTCAGAGTGGTGGTCCTCCAATGCGTGCTGTACAAAAAGCGCTACTTGGTTTTTAACAGTGAACCAATGGCATCCATCCACTGGGCAGCACAATTTATCCCGAGAATCAATGTTTTTGTTGATTGCTGATTGTTTAAGTTTAGATTTCTTCTTTTCCTTACATTTCAGTTCAGATGAAATCACCACAAGCTCCTCTTTCTCAACTTTAACAGGCACAATCGCATTACGCTCACTTCCATTATTTTGATCAGTTTCATTACTTCTTCGTCGCAGCCTTGTTTTTGTAATTAAACTGTTTGATATTCTGTCGTTTTCTTTCCTTCTTCCAATATGACCATTCACTTTATGTATTGGGGCTTTAGTTGTCATGTTCTTTGAACTGCCTTGTTCTTGTTGCGTAGTTTGTCTAAACTTATATCCAGATCTTAGTTTTCTGACTGGCGGGATTGGTTTTCTTTCCTTTCCCCTTCTTTTCTCATTCAATGCAGTTTTGGTTTTGCCGGATATTTTAACATTCCCTGTGTTTATGTTTCCGTTTATCTTTGGTCCTGGGTTTTTCAGGTGACTTGGCAGCGGTGGGGTTTTGCAGCTTCTTCAGCCTCTCCAGGTGATTGGACAGTGGATCATTGCTTTGAGATTGTTTCTGAAAGTCACCCCGCAGAACATGCACTCATCTTTGCGATGCGATAATGAACATGGCGTGCGCTACCAAATGACGACCTTTGACATCTTTGTGACAGAAGTGGCAACAGAATTCCAGTTTGGATTCTTCGCACTCTGGCTCCATTGGGTCAAAATCATCATCATACAAGGTTGTTGAATTTGAAGGAGAAGCGGTAGTTGGCTTATCAGGATTATCTTTCTCAATTTTAGAGTCTGTACAGGCACTGGTAACTTCCACTGTGTCTTTAAGGTCCTCCTCTGGGCTTTGGGGAATTTCAGTTTTGATCTCGGTTTGAACCAGTTCAGAAGGCAAATCGTTTGCTTTGTCAATAACTGTGTGAGTGACAGTATTTTTCTCTTCCAATTTAGGCACACTGTCATCTTCCACAGTGGGTTTACCTTTTGTTACCGGACTATTTTCTGTTGAAGTTAAGTCATCTTTGTTTGGTGTTACATTTACTTCCTCATTTGTAACAACAGAAGCTTCGGGTGTTGGCACCCTCTTGGGGAGAGATGGGAGGAGGACTGCTAATTTGATCACTCTCCTTCTCAGGTGTTGGCATTTCTGATTCTGTGTTTGAAATTTGTTCTGTAGAAGATGTTTTCTCTAGTTTTGGGGAGTGCCTGTTCTCAGCGTCACCTTTGACCTCCACCTCAATGGCAGACTCTGCACTAGTTGCTGCCAATGAAGCCGACTGAGTGATTTTGGGTTCAACGGCCGTCTCTGTCTCTTTTGTTACAGCTGTCTTTTCGTCCTGTTCGCGTTTATCTCTAGAGTTCTTAAGAATTTTATCTGTCACTTGTGGCGTTTGGGATGAGATGGTGACTTTCATCTCCACTGTGGGTTTGTCACTGAGCTGCTCCTTATTTGAGGTGTCCAGTTGTCCCGAAGAGCGTGTTATTGTTGAAGATGAGCCTTGAGTTTTTGTCCAGATCTTTTTACCTTTTGGTTTGCGGGCGTAACAGTGTAGCATTTGAACGAAAGAGGTTGCATTTTGTGCTTTGAGTATAAGTTCATCTCTATAGTTGGCTTTTTCCGGCAAAGTTTCTGAGAGAACTTTGAGAGTCGGCTTGTAAAACAACCTTTGGGGCAGGCATCTCTGTCTGTTGCAAGGTTCATCGTTAAATGTACCCAATAGTTCATTATCTGGCAATGACAGCTCCAAAACCACCTGTGGAGCGTTTGGAGTCAGTTTGGGAGTCCGATGGCACTTCTTTTTGTGGTTTCTTCTCATTTTCCAATTTTATTTCAGCTTTCAGTTTCTGTTTTGTGTTCTTGACTACTGCATTCCTCCTTCTAAGAGGCAAGTATGGTAAACTTGAGTACTGCCTTCTTACTAATAGAGAAGAGTTTTTATCTAAAGTTCCTGAGTCTTCCAGAAGCCATTTTGGAGTCCTGATCATGCGTTTGGCTGGAACTCTCTCAGACAGTCGTGTGGTACGCCTGTTTTCCCAGTAATCCAAAGCTCTGTTGTGGTGTAGTCTGTCCAGCTGCCAAAATGAGGAGCGCCGCATAGGTTCTGAAGATGCATCCTTCCATTGTTTTGTACCTGGGTTTCCCTTCTTTTTCAGGGGGAGGTGTTTATTCAGTCGTGGTCTTCCTACTTTCCTTGCAGGTGCTTTATCTTTTCCGTCCTTGTGATTTTGTTGGTCTCCTTTATATAGTCTCTTTTTCTTGGTGCCTGCATTTTCCTTGGTGCATTTTGATCTGCCTGATGAAGAGCTGTTCTCCTTGCGGCAGTAGCTAGGAACCCACTTTTCTTCCATGATTTCTTCCAGAGCAGCACTCAACACTTTCTCATTCATAAGTTTCAAACAATTTGTCCGTAAAGCAATGAGGTTCCAGAACTCCGGGTCAAAGTATAAATCCTTCTTCAGAGCCTAAACAAAACAAAACACAATGGTATATACATTTCTGCACTTCCATATCAGGGTGTTACATGTGAACAGACACTCACCTGCAGTGTTTCAAAGCGAACACGATTTCCAATGGGACAGCAGTCAACATGATATTCCTGATCAGGATGCATATATAAAATGTACACCATCTTATAGGCCTCGACAGAGCGCTCCAGAAAGAAAACGAGGAGGGCACAGGCGCGGCAGATCTCCAGGTCATTGGGCACGAGGCTCGCCATAGTTTTGTAAATCAGAGACTTTGTGATGACATCACAGGGAAGGCAAGACCGCAGGGCGTTAGCACAAAGCTCCACACAGAACTGTACACCTCCTTCACTCAACTGGAGAAGACATGAACAAGAAGTATTAAATGAATGTATGAAAAACTATTTCTGGAATTAACTTTTAAAATAACAGTTCACCTCATGTATTATGACTCGAATGAATGGAAAAATAGCGTTGACATTGGTGGCCGATAGAATCAGCTGTTCACACTCTTCAAGAAGAAGTTCTTTTGATGTTTTTTAATCGACTGTGAAGTCGGCCCCATATAGAAACCAAGTCACTGAAAAGTAAAAACATTCACATTCAATATTTTTACAATACCTACTGCAGGAAATATTATTTGAGCTAAATATAGTCTCTTACCACAAAAAGTACATTTCTCCTCTGCATAGCTGTAGAGAGAGAAATGCTCTGCTGAAGTCCAATAGCAGCTCATCATTTTCTTCACTCTCTCCAAACTACACAGGAAGTGCACCGCGTCTTTCCCGCTGAAGTCCACCAACTGAGGAACCAACAACACATAAAGCACTTAACACAGAATAGAACTGTAAAATCATAGTGAAGCAACCTATGTAAACTAACCTCCTCGAGTAGGCACTCATGCTGCGCTGTTTTGTAAAGCCCGGTGAGGTAGACCTGGTAGAAGAACAAGTGCTGCCCGACTGAGGGATGCAGAGCACAACACTTGGCCAGGGCCTGAGCCTCAGGAAGCCGCTGACAGGACAGAAGGTAACGCACGCGCAGCTCAAAGAAAACAGGAGGCTCAGAGCTGATGCATTCCTCCACTATGAGAAATCAATAAGAACATGTTACACAAAACACAATGCCACACTATGTATAGACACAAAAAAGAGGACGTTTCACCTTCTGTCTGAGGTAAAGTAGATTCACTGAGAATGCCATGTAAAGTTTGGCTTGCCCAAGGCCCACCAGCTCTAAGAAGTCGTTCAACCTGAAGCAGGTGAACATTCTGATATTTCGCAAGGGCTGAGCAGCATTCCTGAAAAGAGCAGCAGGAATAAGTACATTGTTTTTTGGGGTTCAAAAACAAACTCATTGATGTTTTCTCACCTGGAATGTAACTGTTATCTTTTTTAAAGGATCCTGATCAAAGTCCTTCTGGTCAAAGAAAAGCAGCAACTCAAAAATACTTCTGTAGAGAAAATACATGTGTCATCACCCAAATAAAATTGTGCTTAGGTATAAAAACTGAATGTTTTGGGATATCTACTCACAAGGCAAGACTGCTGAGTGTACGGAGCACATGATCACAGTTCACTGTGAAGAACACAGAGGCCTGGGTGAAGCAGCAGAGGGCCCTCTCCAGGATCTTGAGCTGTGGCAGTGGCACCTTCCAGCGTGATGCATAATATTCCACCAGCTGCAGACAAAGAAACAACACAGATGTAGAACAGTAATGATGCTGTGTGGCTCAGTGATAGAGCAGCTGTGCACATATAAAATAAAAACAGAGTGTGTATACTTATTAGCACAGGCACCTGTACAAAAGCTGCATGATATAACTGTACCTTATTCCTGCCTAAATCATGTACATGTCCGCTGTCATGTATACACCACAAACCACTGCAAAGTTCAATCCTAAAACTGGACACTCCCCCAACAGGTTTCTCCTACGTCTATTCACTGCTACAGCCAATAAAGTCTAAATACACTGTTTTAAAACCATTAAGTTCATCACTGTTCATCAGACCTGGGGGACACTATCTACACATTGTAGGACTGTTAGCCATTTGATTTGGCAAAATAAACTTTAGCTAAAAACCTTAGGCTAAAGTGAAATGATGAAAAGTGTAAAATAAAACAAAAGAAAAGCATGTATCCTTCATAGAGACATCCGCTCAGTGATATGGAAGAGCACCGCAGAGTAAAGAAGCGGTGTATGGACTAACCAAGTGTTAAATAAGGCGTAAAACCCGCGGATGAACACAACTTTTGAGTCAAATTGTGGCTAGCTGGATCTGGATCTAGCAGAATCTGCACAGTTAGCATGCTAGCTAGCAGTGTAGCAGCTTTGTGACAGTTTAAACAGTCTGCTCACAAATATATACTAACTACATGGAGTAAATATGATTCTTGGGACGACATTATTACCAAAAAGTCACTGGTGTAATGTGTTTTTCCTCAGATAACCACATTAACAGTACTTGTTAGCCATCCAGGGCTACAAGTAGCTACACTGTGAGTTCTGGGGGAGGGGAGTCGCTAACAATATCCGCTCTTATTTGTGAAAACTACACTGTCACGGGTCGAAAATAACATGTCTTACCTTGCAAAAGCTCGAGCAGAAAGGTTTACTATCGGCCTGTAAGTCATTGTACGTGAAACGGCTGAACAAAGTCTGTAGTTGTTGTTCCAGCCTCTTCAGGTCGTACACAGTGCCCTGCTCCGCCATACTGCCTGTCTATCCCCGCTCGTAGCAGCAGCAGCAGCACATACACGCCACAAACACGCCACAAACACGCCACCTGACCAGCACCCAGCACCCTGCACCCTCCACTTTACACTCACAGGCTCCACAGCAAACCCTACATGCGCAAAGAACCAAAAAAAACCTTTAATAAACCCGCTTTGACAACAATAGACACACGTCATCTGTTGTGCAGCGCGTGATCCTGCACATGGCGGATATAAACATGTCACAAATGCCACTCAACCAGCTCAGGATTGTATCATTTATTCAATTTACTCATTACATTCATAAAAGAGCACATTGCATTGAAAACCCAGACGCATCCAAACTCAAATACTGTAGTAAGAGTAAAAGAAAACACATCCACATCAACTTGAGTGTTTTTCAGCCTTTATCTCCTCACATACACACTCAAGTCTGATCATCTAAAGCAGGGGTGTCCAAACTTTTTTCACCCATTGGAAGCGGAGGGCCACAGGGAGTCAAAACGGTGCAATTAACACAGGTTTGACAGAGACACGGTACCTTTAATACGACTTGGAAGATTATTTTAGCTCTGTGTCACAATGCAATGTGGTGTTATTCAGGTTATAGAGGTAGAATCTCTTACATTTCTAGTAAAAATACTTCCTGATCAATTGGGCCAGTTTAGGAGGAGGCATAAGGGCCAACAAAATTTGGTCTGAGGGCCGCATTTGGCACCTGGGCCGTAGTTTGGACAGCCCTGATCTAAAGGTTATTCTCTCACTGGTGTACGCAGCCTATACAGAAAGAAATGCAGAAAGTAAAAACAAGAAAATAAAATGCCTATATACAGCAAAAGTTCACATATGTAACAAAATAAAAGATGTATTATGCAGGCCTTATTGTTTATGGATGCACAAGGCCACACTGAACAATACAGGAAGTTTCCACACAACTCTGTGCTGACTCCAGGATCTGAAATCATAATAAATGTAATCTTCAGAGTAAACAATGCCCTACATTTTCACGCAATCTTCAAATAGCGTCAAACTTGCTTTTAATTAGCCTACTGTATTTTAAGACTCTATAATGTTCATATTAAATATAGAAAGAAATCACAACTTAGGATATTCTCGATGAAAATGAAAGCTTTAAACATAGTGCCATTATATTCTCTAAACTACTACTCGTATGTTTATAACCAAAAGTCTGCTGCCGGTTACATCTCATCAGTCGACTCCGAAATAGAGCGCTCCCTCCTTTCCCGGTATGTGACGAAGTTGAGCAGGTCCACGGCCGTTACCACGCCAAAAACCATCTGCCTCAAGGTGGGGGAGCCGTCTGTCAGATCTGATACGAGTGAGGAAATACACGAGGATATTCAGGTCAAGAAAGTACACATTAAATAAAAGAACAGAACTACTGAGAGATAATCTGATATGGTCGGTTTGATAACTTGCAGGATCCCAAATGTTCCATATGCATTAGATTTATGCGTTTTATGTTTACAGTACAAGCGCTTACAACTAGAAGTCGTCCACGTGTTACACAGGGACGACAGATTGAAATGAGCTATTTAACTATAATCTGTTTTCTTGTCTCTGTCGTCCCTTCCAACAGTACTAGACTTAACTATTTGTATAAAGGTCAACAAGAATTACATGACTTATTAAAATTTCCTCTAAATTCTGCAGTTGTTTAGTTACACAATTGGACACAACAATATGCAAACACAAAGCCTCATTGCCTCTCTTTTTTGTACAATTTATTTAGCCAGTAGGTGGCGCCAAACTCAATGCTATAATAGTTCAAGGGCCCAGCAGTATTTATGCCTGTAAACTTACACTGGATCTGTTCATGCACGACCAGAGCAAAGTGGTCAGTCTCCAGAATGCGGGATACTTTCCCCAAGTTGTCAGTCAAACGAACCTGGGAATTCAGAAAGTAATTAGAAGCTGAATCCTTTTTGGACGCGCAAGCTTTATAAATGTGTGACTCACTTGTTTGAACTGTTTGTAGATGACTTTGCTGACGGGGTCTGAGATCTTGATTTTCCCTGCAAGGATGGACGCCAACATGTCCCCAAAGTCACCATACCGAGGATCATACTGTAGAGAGACCAGAACATGAATATAGACAGTTCTCAGTTTGCAAATTTCTGTCTCTGCTTAAAAAGACAAACTAACCCCGTCTCATCCACTACAGGGGCTTGGTCAAATCCTTTCTCTTTAAGGATTTTTATTGTCTTTTGGCAGGTGACACTTGGCAACACAGTGAGGGGAGCTGACAAATTTAAACCCTGCAGCTTTAGGTTCCACCACCACCTGCAAAAAACACCCAAAAGTTTTATCATTTGCGCAAACAATCTTTTATCACAGGACACAAAAAGTTAAATACAGACCCAGGTTTTTTTCACCATCAAGTCCTCCTCACTCAGGAAGCCCTTCTGAACCATCCACTTATCGCTCAGAAACTTGGACCTTAATAGGACAAAAGCAGATATGATTATTACTTTAGGCTTGAACAAGTCTCAAGTTGCTGTTAATATCAAGTTCCTTCCACCTCACTCTGCTTTAGTTTGTAATGAACTTATCTTACATGTAGTTTCGAATGGAATCTGGCAAGATCACAACACAGCGCTGGCCTTCTTTTATTCTTTGGCAACATTCACTGCAGCAGCAGCCATCGCCGTGCCAGAGCTGCCTCCTGTAATAGGATTTTGGAAAGGTTAAAAATCTTACATTACATTCTTCAAAAGGGCCATTATATAAAAAGTGGGAGCATTTACCACACAGAAGTCCCTCCTCTCTGATCAGCATTCGAGACATGTTAAAAGACTCCTCATCGTTGGACTTGTACCACATGTCGATAACCTGTAAAAGCATCTCACGTTATATAAACTGTTCAAATTAACACGGATGGGAAAACCGCTGAACTCACTGATCTGTCGAGGACCGTGGGGATGAAGTCGTACCCGATGCCCTCCACCTCATACTGGGTTTTGTCGGTTTTGTTAAGCTCCTCGGGCTCGGCGAGAATAGAGCCTTCTGGGTCAACACCAACAATCTGTTAAGAAAATAAACCATACTTTAGCAGACTAAACAGGAGCTTAGTGCTGTCGAAAAACCAGCCTGGGGTGAATTCTTGGTAAACTGTGGTTAAGTAACAAAACTAAACAACATACTTTGACATTAGGGCAGCGTTCCTTCAGTTTTTACGAGCAATGCCTGTAATGGTCCCTCCTGTTCCTGCGCCGGCCACCAGCATGTCAACTTTACCTTTTTAAAATAAAACATCAGATTAGTCAATTTTACCCATTTAATATAAAACCACAGATTTAGATTGAGCACACAAGTTGACAACGCAGTGACAAACCATCACACTGAGCCAGGATCTCCTCGGCGGTGGTGTCGTAGTGGGCCAGAGGGTTGCTGGCGTTACGGTATTGGTCCAGGATGTGCGAGTTTGGGATCTCATTCTTGAGACGCCAGGCCACGCCCACATGAGACTCAGGAGAGTCAAAGCGGGCGCTAGTGGGTGTACGGACGATTTCAGCTCCAAGAGCTCTCAGAACATCCACCTGCACACAGAACAAAGAGTTTTAACGACAATGACAAAACATGAACATTTAAAAAGCAACAAAACTTCAGTCTTCACCTTCTCCATGCTCATTTTTTCAGGCATAACAATAATGCAGCGATAGCCTTTCACAGCGGCAGCCAGAGCCAGTCCAATACCTGGAAAAAACACACATTTTAGAACATTGCGAACTAAATTCTACTTAAACGACTTCCAACAGTCAAGCACCTGTATTTCCAGAAGTCGGCTCAATAATCGTGTCTCCAGGCTTAAGGATCCCGGCTCTCTCTGCATCTTCCACCATTCGCAGGCTGATCCTGTCCTTCACACTGCCTCCAGCATTGAAGAACTCACACTTTGCCACTTAAAGTATTAAACAAGAGGAGACATGTTGAGTTATTGTTTACCAGTCAGTCACACCTTTCAACACTGAGGCACAGGTTAACTCACAGAGTTCACACTTGAGTCCGAAAGCTTTGGAGATCTTGTTGATGCGCACAAGGGGAGTATCTCCAATACGGTGGAGGATAGTTGGCAGAATAGACGGATTAGGTGGTCTGAAAAGTGGACAGCAGTTAATATATAGCAACTGATTGATGAATTCTTTTTTTTTTTTTTTCACAGACACATGGAAAACAAGAACAGCAGGTAAAAGTATTCTAAGGTGAAACTGACTTGGGGACATGGGTGTGGGGAGAATCTGCTTTGGAGCCTCCAATGCTCCAGGTGCAGCGGCTGGGGAGGTCAGGGCGGATCCATTTCCTCTCCACAGCGCCAGTCTTTGTGTTGATCTGAATAGTTCTACTGCCGTCGTCTGTGGCTGGCAAATCCTGCTTCGACTTATCCACACCGTTGACTGGGAAAGGCTTGGTGTCTCCGTTCAGGATCTTGGCAGCGTGCGGACACACCGGTCCATTAACGGGGCTTTCTTTGGACAAAGGAACTGACGGCATGATTTTACCTGAGTATAAGAAAAACAGATTAGTCAGAGGCAACTTTCCAATGTATCTCTCTCTTCCCGTTAGGGCTGGACAAACAATGATGTAGGAGTGGTGTTATGCAATCAGTTATTAAGAAGTGTTTTGAATCATTTGAGCCAAGTCATTATGATAAATCAAATCAGTCAAGCTCAGCCTCAAATGCAGAACTAGAGTGTAAAATTGCATCATTCACTCTGAACAATACTGAAACTAATGAACTTTACAATAGAGTCACACGCAGGCTAGACATTTACAGTCTTTCTAAGAGGTTTATCTTATCTTCACTATCAATATTATGCTAAGTTAACAGCCAGTAAAAAATCTGCTCTTTAGAAAAAAGATTAAGGGAAGCCAAGTAAGTGAAGATCCACTATTTGCTCATCTTAAGTTAGTTAAATGGAGCTTTACTAATACAAAGTCAAAACAGGGAGATACTAAAAGCGGTCTGAGGGAAAAAGGAAGGAAAAATCCACATAATCGCGCTTGAATGAACAAAACAATATTTACTTTTACCATTTTGTACATAGGCTGAAGAGGATCCAGACCTTATAGAAGTGAACACTCTGAGCACATGATACTTGACTCCACAGAGGACACACAACTTTTCTTTCAAATCTGACTTAAGTAACCTCAACAAATCACTATTGTAGTAACACCAGACAATTAATATGCTTACTAGGAAGTTTGGGTTTATCTGATTAAGTGCTAGACTTTAAATCTGCAATGGTATGCAAAGATCTCAAATTAAAAAACACTTTTACCAGGCTGAAACAGAAGTGGACAGAGGTAAAGATCACACTAGAGACTGCCCTATCCATCCAGGCAAAGCAAAATAAAAGGGGCTAAATGTGCACAGCAGGAATGTTGGTTATATAAAAACACTATGGAAACGTGAGGGGTATGCCTGGGTCTCACGTTCACACTCTGCCATGAGGTCAAAGCTAATTATGGCTTTACAGACAAACCAGCTGCTGTAAATACTACTCTGCTCCTCAAGCCTGGTCATCGCCAACAGCAGAGTCCATGCGCGCAGCTCACATGGCACAACTCTGGGCAGATATTCAGGTTATTCCTTCAAGATCTGCTTTTTTTAGAACGACAAAAGCAGAAATGTGGAGGTTTAAGTCACTCAAATGTGTGTGATGCTGTGTAGAGCAGGTCTAGACATGAGGGAAGTCCTTTGACTCAGATGTTTGGCATGAACAGAATAAAAAAAAAAAGCGCACAGTAAAGGTCATTCAGGGACGCCTGTGAGGTACAAAGCTGTCATTTTAAAAACATCTGAAATAAGCTGATATCATTACGCTATTTGTGGATATTTCCCTATTGAATTGAAAGCATTTGGGTTGGAGATGCGGTCCAAACTGCGCAGCGCATCATTGCATCAGACTGGTGACGCTCTGAGGTCTGTGCGCGCACCACACGCTCCAAATACAAGAAAACACGCGGTACATGCAGATATTTTTACCCTCCCGCATTCAGATGGCATCTTTTCACTCACCTGATCACAGAAGGAGACACAGTGATGAATGACCCGAGCCGACACAGCAGCGCGAGCCTCAGGAAACACTGCGGAGTGCTCAACTTCCGACAAAGAGCGCAGTTTACGTGACGAAACACGTGGGGGTCAAACGAGGAGGACGTGGGCAAAGTTAAATGACTGCACCTGATTGGCTGCAGTGAGGGCGTCTGTTTGGTGTCCCGGGCCAATTACAGCCTCGCTTTCTCAATAAGGTTTGGGAAAACGCAGCGTGTACAAATAGTGTACAGCATGTGTTTACTTTTTATTGGCACATGCAACTTGAACCTGAGCGCATGAGGCATCAGCTTGAAAACTTCACATCTGCTATCTGTATTATGACTCTACTGTTCTTTTCCTGCTGCAGAAGAAAGTAATATTCTGTCCACTGTGCAACAAATGAATCTTAACCTCCTGAGAGCTGCGTCCTCATATATGGACAGTACTTTTTGGGTTGTTTAGAAGAATAAGAACAGCAACAATTCAAAAATGTTCAATTTAGAATATTTTTAAGAGTTTAGAATGTTCAGAATATTTTTTTGTAAAGGTTTAGGTCTTTCTGCACCTATTGGCAGCACTTCACATGAGACACATTGTTCCAAGAGGTACAACTGTTGTTTCTCATTTTGTTTTTACACTCAGGACAAATGCTGCTGTAACCAGGCATTAAATCATTATTCAGAAGTTTTATAAAAATGATTAAAATAAAAAAAAGAAAAGAAAAAAAAAGAAATATATATATATATATATATATATATATATACACACACACACACACACAACAATATAAAACCAAGAACATGCAGAGTTACAAATCTGTTTTTATTGAGAAAGCGACACAAGCTCATCTTTAAAAAAGGGAATAAAAGGAAAACAGTTAACAATTCACAAAAAAGAAAATAACTGTTGGTACAGCTATGGATAATTGGGCTAGATTTTGGACAGTTTTGCTTCCTTTAGAATCTTCCAGAGCGCTCCCGATCCCTCGATCTTCGCTTCTCGCGGTCCCTCCGCCGATCCCTGGAGCGGGAACGGCGCTCCCTCGAACGAGAGCGAGACCTGTGCCTGCTGAGACAACAGTCAATTCCAAAGTTTTTTAGATGCTTTTCTTCAAAGTATAATTGACACATTTCAAACAGATCTTTACCTTTTCCTTCGGCGTCCATACAACTCCCGTCTAAGTTCCCTTGAAATAGGTTTCAGATGCATAAAATTGCAGAATCCACCTCGAGTGCATTCCCTGTTTAATACAAGAACAGAAAAGGTCAAAACATTCTGGTATCTGGGCCCAAACCCAAACATGTAGGTAATACGCCAGGCCGTCTCACCAATCTCCACATCTGAACCAAGCCCATAGTAAACAACCAGTGGAAAGTTACTGCGGTGCTCATAAAAAAAAGTTCACACCACAACACAAGGACAATATTATCTCTCCATTTGGTCCAAAAAGTGTCAACGACCAGACTGGTGTTTCTACTTTGATCCTTACACACTTAAAGTGTGTCAACACTATTGGCTTTCTCAAAACGAGTTTTTGTATTGACAAAACTAACACTATCAGGATAAACTAAAGGAGAGACAGGGCAGCAGATAAAAACTGTTCTATTAGACAAACAGATGAGGTGCCGTTATGTTCTCTGTGTTCTGTTACTTCAGTTTGGTTTGACTACACATCTCACCACAACAGGAACACGTCTGACACAAATATGTATCAATTTGTATCAACAAATCTGTCTCATTGTTTCCAAATAAAAGTTCTTTTTAACAGACCAGTGTGTCGTTTACACATGGACATATTTGAGATGTCTTCCTTCCTCTCAAGATCATGTGATGCTTAGGCGACGTGTCTTGCAGATATTTTACACATATTTTGCCACCATTCTTCGACCTGTATTGGTAGGGGACTAGCGCCATCTGCAGTCCCACTTCTTCAGTACCACAGGTCCCTGAGAGTTGTCCGTTTGCCGTCTTGTGGACTTGTTTCAGGATGTCAATAGTCTCCTTAATCCAATGTTTGTTGTCCTCCTTCCCAATGATTTTTGCGCTTTGTAAATCAGCTTCAAATCACATGCTGAAGGCACATGTCACTCTGTAAACAAACTGGTCTGACAAAAAGAACCTTTATTTTATATGGTATAACAGTACTGTTAAAACACTACTATCATAATAGTGTTCTAACAGTGTCCCTCGTGCAGATTTCAGTTGAAACACTTGAAACATGAATATTCTTCATAGTTCACCATGTTGATTTATGCTGTTCTGTCTGAACCTCAGTCCCCTGCAGCGTTCATAACTGTGCAGACTAAACAGTGAGTGAGTGTGTTGGAGACACTAACCCCATTTCATACTGCCGACAGCAGGCTTCCCTGAAGTCAGTGACAGGGGACAGTTCTGCGTGGATGGGCTGCGCATTAAACCACCGGTTGTTCAGGTCCATGACGGCTTTCTCTGCATCTTCCTCACGACGAAACTACACATTGTAAAATCAAAAGTCCAATTTAGGAACAAAATCTACATTTGATAAACAAAAAGCATCAGCAGTTACCTTAACATAAACATTGCCCACGAGGTGATCGCCAAGGTTGTCACAGACGTTCATTTCCTCCACTTCTCCATATTTCTCCTCCATTTCTGTGAACACCTCCTGTTTAAACAACATGAGAACGCAATATTGACAAAACAAATAACCCAATATATTTGATCTGGATGGTCATTGTTGAAATTTGATTAGCTTTTAATCATGTTGTGTCAGTCTGTCTTTCGACCGGTAGATAAGAGGCTCATATGACGTCACGAAATGCAAAGTGGACCAAAGAAAATGGGAAATGAGCACAAAAGGGCACTGACCTCAAAGAACTCGTCGTAATGCTCCTGCATTTCCACATCGCTGACAGCACCTGAAAAAGTCAACAGTCCAGTTAAGCACAGCAAGACGCAGATCAGTTTAAAAGTGATTATAAAAACTGCTTAGCACGGACCATCTGCAGGAATAAAACATACTGCTGTTTTCTTTAACTGTCACCAGAAGAGATTACAGTTCTGTGACACGTTTCATCAGCGTACGGGCCGTTAACCAACATGCCAAACAGCACGTGGACAGTTAAATGACATGGAGAGCCCTGCCCTGAGCCAAATTAGGTCCAATCCACTGGGATGTGTTATTTTAAATTAAGAGCAGTCAGTGCCAGAGGGTCCTGCAGATAAAGGGAAGACTTACAGTGTAAACCACCGGCAGACTGGGCAGAGATTTCAAGGTAATGAAGGTAAATGTTCAAGAGGGGAATGGTCTGAAATACAAAACGTAAACTTTTGTGACAAAAATCCACCATGCTTAGAGCTGGGGAGGAAAAATATGATTAGAGTTTGGAAGGGTGACAAACTATACAAGAAGTTTGGAATGGCTGCCATGGTGATGTGCAAGTCATTGTGAAATGTGTAATGAATCAATAACTAAAAACCACGAAGGCAATAAATCAAATTATTGATAACACTGAAATGCACAATAGTGTTATTAATCTCAGCATCAACCACAAGATGCTTATTTGCACTAACAGATACGCATCTCTGTCAAAAGGTCCCTCACAGAAGAGCGTATTCTTCGTAATCATGGATAAGCGTTTATTGCTGCTTATCTGAGTCTTACCAGAGATTACATATCTAACAAAACGGAAGTACTAAGAACTAGATGTACAACTAATGAGAAGCCACAACTAAGTAAACAATATGTAAACAAAAAACTTCCAGTGAAATACTTTTACTTACAGCGAGAAGCGTCTGCTGTCTGGGCACTGTTCTGGGGATTACGGTAGATGTTCTGAATCAAGATCGTCTGCAGAATAACAATTATAAAAAAGTACAAAATGTTACATAAATATATATGCATGAGGGCTTTTTGTACTTGGACATGTTACAGTGATTTCCCTAATTTGCACTTTGTCATATAGACCTCTCATACACCTCTCAGTCCCAGTCTCTTCACTCTTACTTCAATTACCGTAATTTCACAGCCATAGGGTGCACCGGATTATAAGGCGCAGTTCAGTTACGGTGCTTTTTCTGCATTTAACACATAAAAAAGGCGCACTGGGCCTTAGGGCGCAGGCACGGTAAAACATGCATGTTAGTTTTTCTTCCTTTGCCTTTTTAGAGCACATACTGTGTTCACTTGTGCTTTATTCAAGTATTTAGCAAAGTGCTCACATAATTTTTTCAATTAATTCACAAATCCATCAAAGTCTTCATCCTCTGTATCTGAAATGAACAGCTGCGCTAGATCTCTATGAAATACACCAGGTTCCCTCTCGTCGCGTGAACGATGCTGACTTTTGCGAAAGCTCAAAGAACAGTGGAAGCAGATACGTGAGCCCAAGCATCCACAATCCATTCACAAATCGTGGCGTAACTCGCCCGGCGCCTCCCGGTCTTTGTAAAGCTGTGTTCACCGTCTGTCATCCATCGCTCCCAGGATGTTCGCAACTTTTACCCGCGCCTTATGGTCGTGAAATTACGGTATATCTTATCCGTTTGACCTCGAGATCCAGAACATCGTGCTTTGTCGTCTACTGTCTGATGCATATTAGACGGACTGCTTACCCTGTGTCTCAAGAAGTGTTTTGACGTGGTGCTCCTTTAACGGGTCTAAACTGGTTTTCTGGTTCGAGTAATTCTTATCTGTGTGGTATAAATATGCTGTATGTACTTATGTGATTCAAGACAACTTCTCTGCTCTTTTTATTCTTTAAAAGACACAAGTAAGGACTGCACCATACTGTTTTATTTTTCTTTTCCTATGTATTGTGTTTTTATGACTTTTATGTGACTTTGGTCAACTGAAGTTGTTTTTAATGTGCTATAGAAATAAACTTGAATTGAACTGAATGCAACATAACATAAACCATAGATGTGCTTAGAAAAGTTTCTCGTTTTACCAACCTGGCTGAAAGTTGGTTTGTTGTGCAATCGTGAGCAGCGGTCACCATGTCTGCAGGCTCCAATTTTGAAGTAGAAGGAACAATTGACTCTAGAAAAAGATAGACAGATATGCTTTTGATAAGAAAACATAACATTTCTTTGTATCACTCTCTCCAGTTTTTGATACTCATCAAAACTGGAGAGAGTGAAACACAAGGTCAAATGTGTTACTGAAGATAACAAGATTGTGGATTTATATGAGATATTATAAAAGAAAATGCCTAACTCAGAGGTGGACACCATTAATTACCCATAAATTAGAACAGTGTAGGGTGACCGGATTTTCAAAATTAAAACTGGGACACACCCAGGTTGGGAGGTTGGGAATAAATAAAACTGTGAAAAAAGAGTGTGTAACATTGCTCATTCTTGAGTCACTTGTAGGTCAGTTTATAATCTGGGGGACTTCTGCTGGTGCATTTTTTTTTGCTTTATGGTCCTTCTTAAGCATATTTTTCTGTCTTTTAGCTGAACAAATGACAATATATTGCCCCCTTTACTGTTGACGGGGATCAGAGTGGTCAAAAATACAGACAGCGGGGACATTTCTTCTATAAATTTAGGACAAATCAATGGTTTGGGATAAATCCACCAGGACATGGGACACAGGGCTCAAAAACTGGGACTGTCCTGGGTTAATAGGGATTCCTGGTCACCCTATAATAGTGCAAATCACAGTTGTTATTCATCAGCCACTCACTCCTGCTCACTTACTCTGAGATTCTATGGAATGAAGAGTGCATTATAAATAAAATGTATTATATTATTATATAAACATTACAACCCGTCCTGCAACTTTCAAACGTGAGCCGTTTTAAAAGG